>OX333074.1:28482868-28992857 GCA_946863875.1 Alloplasta piceator
CACAAGGCAACAGTAGTCCAGAATGGGAAAAATCAGGGTGGAGACAAGCTTTATTTTAATTTCTCGAGATAGAGCATTACGATGGTACTTTAACTTATGAAGTGTGTGATGCACCCTCTGTGAGATCGATGAGACATGCGCTGACCAGGAAAAATTTGAAGACATAATGACTCCCAGATTGCGGACTTGATGAGCATATGGAAGCGAAACACCATTTATGGAAATGATCGGTAGCTCGTCGGTGTTAATGGAATTTATATGAACGCTGCTACCAAATATTATGATTTTAGGTTTATTTAGGTTGAGTGTCAGTTCATTTGAAGAAGCGTAATGCGATATGGCACTAACGTCCCGCTTAATTTTTTGTAATCCAATGGGAAGCTCAGACGGTTCGCACTGCAAGTAAATTTGTGTATCATCCGCAAAGATCATGTGATCCGAGTATGTTAATGTATTTCCGATATCATTTATAAAAATGGAAAACAAAAGGGGCCCAAGGACTGAGCCCTGTGGAACCCCAGATGTGACGGACTGCCAAGTAGTCGTTTCACCCTGGTCATCGACAATGGCTTGGGACCTGTTTGTGAGGTATGTGAAAATCCAAGTAAGTGCAGCATCGTCGAAACCAATCTCTCCGAGCTTACGCAGCAGCATCAAGTGTGAGACGGTATCAAAAGCCTTGCTAAAATCGAATAGCACGAGAATCGTCAGTTTATTGTTGTCTATGCCGCTCCTAATATCATTGTGGATTCTCAGCAAAGCTGTTTGAGTACTGAAACCCTTTCGATAACCGGATTGACGGGGGTCAATTATGGAATTTTCATCTAAGTAGGTTGTGATCTGCTTTAAAGCAATCCTTTCAATAGCTTTCGAAAGTTTGGAGAGATTAGCTATAGGACGAGTATCTGATGGGGAGAGCGGAGCACTGATCTTGGACAAGGGACGAATGAAAGCTTTTTTCCATAGAGAGGGAAAATGAGAAATCGCGAAACAGTGATTAAATAGCATAGCAAGCGAGTTGGTTAGCGGTACCAATGATTTACGGAGAATGAACGACGATATTAGGTCTGGTCCTGAGGAAAGCGACAAAGAGACTTCGGAGAGAATTATTTTAGATATAAGCTCAGGAGAGACATCAACAAACGAGAACGATGGACCATTTATTGGCTTCGTTGCTAGTATATCTTGGAGATTACGCGAGGTACATGGTGGTTTGTTGTTCGAGATGGAGGCATAGTATTCATTTAAAGCGTTCGTCGAAAAAAAGTGCAAAGGAGAGGAAAAAGATGATTTAATCATACCCAAACCAGATAATTCTTTCCACATTCGGGTGACATCTGTAACATGCATGAGCTTGGACTTGTGGTATTCATTTCTAGCCTCACGCAAGTCGACTGTGAGAGTATCTCTGAAGTGACGATACATCACAAAGCCTAATAGGCTATTTGCTCGTTTGGCTCTCTTGTAAAGAGTATTTCGATACTTGATTCGCTGTTTAAGGCCTGGTGTCAGCCATGGAGCCGCAGATCGGCGTACTTTGATCGTTCGAAGAGGAGCATGTTCGTCAAACGTCGATTGCAATACTAAGTTCAGTGAGTCTAAGTACAAGTCGATGTCAGCGGGACTATTCAAGCTATTAGCGAGCGGTGTTAATTTTTCATGCACTGATTCTGCAAAAAGAGTGGCATCGAAGTTCACGAGAGATCTGCGTTTGAGTTCACGGTTAACATTTCGTGGTGTATCGAATTTATAATATAAAGCTATTAGGTCGTGTGCAACAATGAATGGTTCGTCAGTCTTGAAGAATCTTTCAAGTTTTTCAGCACTCTCAATGATAAAAACATCAAGCCAAGAATCAGATGTGGGCAAATGATGAGCAGAACCGGACTGAACAATGTGCATATCAAGTGACGATACAATATCTTTCAGATACTTCGCTTCAAAATTGTTACTCAGTAGATTGCAATTTAAGTCGCCTCCTATTATAATGTTTGAATAAGCATGAGAAAAACGGGATAACGCATCAAAAAATTCATTGAAAAGCTGACCTTTAGGTCTGCGATAGACTGAAGAAAAAAGAATAGAGTTGTTATTAAAATTATTATTGTTATCAGCTACGTGAACATCGAGGATTAGAAATTCGGGTGCATTAAGAATTAAACTAGGAGACTGTGTAATCACTTTGGCTTTAAGTGAGTTGTGGATATAACAGGCAACGCCTCCGCCGCTTGCACTCTTACGATCGTTTCGAATAATAAAGTAACCATCGATGTTTATCAAATTATCCGATATGTCCGAATGAAGCCAAGTTTCACAAATGGATATAATATGGTAAAAATTATCATGAAAATAAATTCTAATTTGATCGATGTGACCTAGGAGCGAGTTCGCGTTAAATTGAGCGATCCTGAGAGTCGATAATTTCTCGGTATGCGGAGAATCTCGCTCATTACGATTAACCGAGAGTCACTCGAGCTGATTTAGTTCAGCTTCATTAGATATTTTTATAGCTTGGTCGCCATCAGAGAGAGAGAGAGAGAGAGAGAGAGAGAGAGAGAGAGGCAGAAAGGGAGGCAGAGAGGGAGAGAGTGAGAGAGTGAGAGAGGGAGAGAGGGAGAGAGGGAGAGAGGGAGAGAGGGTGAGAGGGAGAGAGGGAGAGAGGGAGAGAGGGAGAGAGGGAGAGAGCATCGCTGCTTCACCGGCCTTTCCTTTCTTCTCATACTGTTCTTTTTATTACAAAAAAACACAGTTCGTACATAATCCAATGCTGTGTGTTCATTCTGGCCCTGGTTAAAAAAAGTACATGAAATGTGGATCGGGGCTCAGTCATGCAGGCCTTTAATGTTCACTTGGACACACGTTTCGAGGGTAGCTTGAGTACCGCATAATGTCGAGATGAGGAAAGCAAGAAAAACTGGGGAGATCCCGCACTTTTTGATTTGCTGTATACCGCTTACAGCAATTCCGATCGTGGAGAGGTGTGCGGGCGTCATAGCCGACGGCGCACATGGGAGATATGAGGGGAAAAAATGTGATCTGCAATTTTTTCTAGACAAAGCAATTTCTTTTTCATCTGAAGAATACAATTCTTCAGGTCGCTCCAACGCGCACCTGAGCTCTATCATGACTTTCAATCAAAGTTGAGTTTCGTCTTATATAATATTTATATCTCGTATGGCGACTGATATCGCTTGCTTAATCAAACAATCTCATCGTTTTGCATACCTTGTACAGCATTTTATCGGTTTGCCTTTTTTTAAATTCCATATTCTGTATAGCCGAACACTATCTGTTTCATTTTCCTATTTAAAAACGTGTACTGTCTTGTTAACTAATTAAAATCGATATTTCGTATCAGTGAGGGAGTACACAAGTGCCGGTAAGGGAGTTCCCAACGAAGTACACAAGCGCCGTTTGCGAAACAGGTTGAATGTTCATATTGGACTGTCCAATATGGTTGATAATTATCTAAATTGACCGACAGTAATCCGAATTAAAGAAAATTAAGAGGAAAAACAGTACTTCACCTCGGGAACATCAGATATTGGTGGGGGTTCGTACATGAATAGACGAAAAACTTCGTTTGTCTAGCTTCTGACCTTGCCAAGCAGACAGAGACTGTATTCTCTTATGGGACAGCTAGTGAAAAGATTACGGAGGTGGTCTATATTGAGGTGAGGCTCGAAAGAAGCCCTGGCTGTCCGATGAAAACAAGCTCAATTGTTTAGTATAAATCAAAAATCATCGACATCTGTTTCAAATATTTGACCATGGATTTGACCACGGAAACAAGTCGCAGTAAACGTATTTTGGTTTTCAAATACGTCATAGTAAGTTCGTCAATCCTGACTCAAAAGTTTGAGCCATCGGACCATGTTTTTTTAGACCAATTTCGTTCCGACAAATGAGCTCGTGGATTTCTTCCGGACCTGGCCAACTTTTCGAAAAATGAATGCGGGACATCTGAGTGCGAATGTAAAGCATAACTGAGGGTTTGTCGGTGCGCGTAAATTACGAAGCAAACAAATGCAACTTTCTGAAACTATTATTTATTTTTAAATTATTTTTTTCAACTGCGTGCATTTTTTAACTTATTCTAGTTTTCATTAAGAACGTCATAGAAATCATCACAACTACCTATTTTAAACTCTATAAGGAGCAGTGCACGTAATGTCTCAACTTTTAGAGCCGATTTTTCAGAAGTTCATAAAGCATTTATCAACGAAAATATCGATACTTTCTCTAGGTTCGTTCGTCCCTGGCCAAGAAAGAAGGTATTGGACAATAGCGAGGCAATTTCCGAACGGTATTTTGTTTAGTTTAAAATCTAAAATGTGTCAAAGCGATGATTTGGTCTAGAATTTTGAAAAAAACTTTATTTGCACATTCTTAAAGCTCAAATCTTCAAGAATATATCCTTGAAAGGAATTTTTTAAATTCCAATAATTAACGGAGTCATAGCTATTTTGGTGACGTCGCAGCTACCGTCGGAACAAATCGGACTACAAAAGTTCTTCCCAAAACTACTTTTCTCCACACGGCTGATATATCTCAAGCTCTACTGAGAAGATTTATTTTAAAATTTTCACTAATCCTCAATATACAACTCTCTACCGCCCCAATCACTTTTTGTATTAAAATGCTTTTTTACCATTGTACAAAAATTGAAAATATGAAAAAGAGAGTCAAAAAACGCTTTTTTCGTTCAGACAGCCGCCGCTTTGCGAAATTCTTGTTCCGCTTTTTCTGAAGTAGAGGCTATAACGACATTCTTACTAATTAACAATCTTTTAAAAAATGTTGTATCGGATGACTAGAAACTTTGTAGTCGTGTCAGCCAGCACCTCCTCTATAGGCCCAACTGTACCGGCTTAGAACTTATTTAATTTTCATTTCTTATATCGATTTTTTTTTTAAGTGTCCAAATATTAATAATTATTTTTTTCAACCGATTTTCAACTAATAGAGGCTTGGCATTTGACAAGCAGGACGAAATTATATCGGTAATTTTTTGAAAATTTTCCGGCTGTTGCTAGGTGACAAGCGAAAATTTTTCAATAGCTTGTAACCCACGTCCGTGTCAGAAACGTCAAATTCATCGAGATGAGCAAAAGAAAATCGACTATGTCAAATATAATTCTTAATAAAGCCATGCGATTTTTCCCCCGAAGATGTTGAATACGAAGCTCCTATTGATTGAAAATCGAGTGAAAAAAATAATCCGCCGATTATCCCTCGTGCTTGGAAATTAATCGGGTGTTTCCCTCAAGCTTCCCCGCCTAGTAACATGCGTGTGGATTTTGATCTGCCAAACTTCACACGTATGTCACAAGGCAACGAAACTATCGGGAAGTACACGATAATTTCGAAGCACTCGGGGTATTATAACTGAATATTTTGTAAACAAAAAGATTGGTAAAAATATTTTTTGCTTTTTTTCATGCTCGACTAAACGCTCAAAATGTATGTCTCTAAACCAAAATACCACCTAAAATTCATCATACTGATGAATGTACTTGTGCAGGTACTGCATGCAGTTGTGATCAGAATTGCGAATATGCTCCATAAAATATCTATATATTTTTGTTATTTAACGTCGCATCGACTGCCAGGGTCATTAGCGACGAGACCAACTATTTTTCCCGTAGTGACTTTTCGAAACACTTTGGGGGTAACTCAATAGGGAGTACTTTCTTACTGTTTGTCGGTCTTGTAAGCCGTCGGTCATTTAGGTTTCTATACCGGTGCCGTCGTGTCAGTCGTTGACTAATTGATATTGGACGTCTACGGACTATACCCGTGTTTATGTACAGTGTATGCCCGGAGCTACGTCGCGTCACAATATTTTTCACCAGCGAAACGACGGCACCAGAATTCGAACCCGAGACCTCTCGATGCTTTGCTTTAGAGGCGAGCACGCTAGCCACTAGACCAGAGATATCGGTTGCTTCATAAAATAGTTTCTGTCGATTTGACCATGTTCCACGGGGTTTGTTAACTAATTTCTGGATATGGTCAGAGATTTGGGAAATTTTTGTGAAGCTATAGCTTATCTAATACAGCTGTGCCTCTAGCGGACGCCACAGTAGAAACATTTCGTCACTGATAAGGCTGCATTCGTCTTGGACCTTACGCTCTTTCAGCACGTAGGGATGTATCGACATCGACATTTGAAATGTTACTGGATGTAGTACTCAGCGTTTAAAGCGTCCAAGATGAATGCAACCTAAGCGACCCCCTCGATCCCGAGGAGATTGTAGCGCAGTGGTAGTGCAATGCGGGACATGTGGGACGTATTATACGTTTTGCAGGACTTTTTTATCAATAATTGCAAAGCGAGATCGCAACTGCCGCTACGGGACAGTCCCGCCAAATGCGGGACGGTTGGCCGCCTTAACCTTGCATCCTCTAAGGTAGTACCTCCACAGTATAGTTTGATTAAGGAATGGTAGAAATTTGGCCTGCAGGTTATTTGATTTGTTATCCAAATATCTCCGCAGTTTGAATAAGTTTGACCATCCCAAACCCGAGATATTCACACTCACAGTTGGGTAAATTTATACGTAACACTACATTAAACACGCATGGTATATAGGTACGTTATTAATTCTACCGTAAAAAAAAGGAGGAGGTCGATAAAAACGCAGGGAAGCTCGGACGAGATGTCACGAATTACGTGAAAAAAACATCAGGATGATTTACCATCTAGTTGAAAAAAAATGACACCAACACACAAAATCGAAAAAGTGGTCTGTACTTTTGACCAGACCCACCAATCTATATGTATTTTGATGCGCTGAATCCGAATCCGAAGTCCGTTTGGTTCATACACCCTGAAAATTTTGAGTAAATTGCGAAAAATCGCTAAAAATGGTTAAAAATTGTGAAAAATCGCAGTCGAGTATGAAATTTTTTTTATTGAACTAGATCAAGTATGTTTTTCATGTATTTTAATGCTCTGAATCCGAATTCTAAGTCAGTTTGGCTCGTACACTATCAAAAGTTGGAGTAAATTGCGAAAAACCGCTAAAAATGGTTACAATTTGCGAAAAATGGCAGTAATGAACATGAAACAAATTTTATTGAACTAGATCAAGTATTTTTATTGTGTATTTTGATGCGCTGAATCCGATCGCCGAGTCTGTTAATCTCGACCATGCATTCACTGCCGTCCAAAAGTTTGAACACACTCGCCCCAATTCTGAGCCGCACAAAAAAGTTGCACTGCTCTTTCAAAAATGAAGATATTTCAATTTAACAAGCGGCGTTTCAATTAGGATATATTCAGCTTCATTTTGCTTTATCAAAAAAAAAAATTCGATTTTTTTGAAATCCGGTACGTCCTTTGAAGCATATGGTCGTTTTTTTGGTGTTTTTTTGGCGTACGACCCATGCAATTTTTTTTGAACTGATTTTCACATAAAAAACTTGGAGAGGGGAGTGTAAGTTTCAATTTCATTTGTTAAAAAGTTTCGTACAATTTTTTTTCGCAACAAACAACCATATTTACAAAATAAAGCGTAACTCCAAAACTACTGAGTTTTTGTGAAATCATTAAGAGAGTGGAGAGTTGCATACAATTGTTTTGGATTTAATGAAATTTGTTCAGAATTTTTTCTTAGCTTTTTTTCGGGGGTTTTCACCGTCAACGAGATTTTTAAAAATCTCCAACATGGAGTGTCTTACCTCATCTACACGGCTTTTTCTTCGTAAAAAGTCATTCCCATGGCTTTTTTATCGGAAAACCCGTGTAGGTGAGGTAAGCCATCCGATTGCTTGAGATGAGAAAAAAAAAAAAAAAAAATGTTGGAAAAAAATCTGAAATAATTTCACTGAATCCAGAATAATTGTATGCAACTTTTTACCATCTTAGTGATTTCACAAAAATTGAGTAGTTTTGGAGTTGCGCTTTATTTTATAAATATGATCGTTTTTTACGAAAATTTGAATATTTTTGCAACAAAAAAATCGTACAAAACTTTAAAAAAAAAAACAAAATTCAAGCTTATACTCCCCTCCACAAGTTTTTCATGCGAAAAACAGTTTTTAAAAAATTTCATGGGTCGTACGCAAAAATTTCAACGCCAAGAAAGAACAAAAAAACGACCATGCTTCAAAGGACGTACCGAATTTGAAGAGGATCGAAAAAAAATTTTGGCTAAAGCAAAATGAAGCTGAATATATCTTCTTGGAACCGCCGCTTGTTGAATTGGAATATCTTAATTTTTGAAAGAGCAGTGGAAATTTTTGTGCAGCGCGGGATATCGGGCCAAGTGTTTCCAAACATTTGGACGGCACTGTATGGATGATCAAGATTAACAGACCTGGCAATCGGATTCAGCACATCAAAGTACGTAAGAAACATACTTGTTCTGGTTCAATGAAAAAAATTTCATACTCACAACTGCGATTTTCGGCAATTTTTAGGCGTTTTCAGCGGTTTTTCGCAATTTAATCAAATTTTTACGAGGGTACGAGCAAAACTGACTTCGGATTCGGGTTCAGCGCATCAAAATACATAAGAAACATAATCGATCTAGTTGAATGAAAAAAATTTCATACTCATAACTGCGATTTTTCGCAATTTTAAGCAATTTTTAGCGGTTTTTCGCAATTTACTCAAAATTTTGAGGGTGTATGAGCCAAACGGACTCCGGATTCAGATTCAGCGCATCAAAATACATAGAGGTAAGTGGGTCTGGTCAAAAGTACAGACCACTTTTTTGATTTTGTGTGCCGGTGTAATCATTAGAACCCCACGGTTTTGGTATTATAACATATGTATATTCTGCAAGTGGTGGAACGCGTGGAGGGAAAACGGAACGGCGATCGGAACCGATCAGAACGTTGCCACGATCGTCATGCTCACACATACAGAAGAATGCGTCGTTTGTATATGTAAACTCTTTTGCCCGTTGGGATTTGGGGCAGAGACGGGGAAGTTTTGGCAAAAAGTTAGTTCGCAGAGTCACACAGTTGCAGGTTAAGAAAACTTATAGAATGAATTTTACGACAGTAAAATATATCTATCGTATTATTTATTGGCACTGAATTAATATTGTGTGTTTTTTGAATGTATTTACTACAAATCGGAATAATCATCAACCCTGTAAATATGCACGTGCTGTGTAACTTTTTGTTGAGGTTGTCGCAGAGGTAGTATTTAAGGCGAGCTTCCATAAGCCTTCTTCTGACAGTCCAAGAACAAGTGATTTTTTATAGTTTCTACACTAGCGAATCGTCGGAACCGATAGGGAACCGACAGCGAACCGACAAACAATGGTTCATGTTGGTTGCGCTGGGAACCGAAAATAATCGCAAACTGTTCGTAATTTCTTCGTAGAGCAGATCGCTGCTCACGATAGAATCGGTCATTAAATATTTACCGTTGGTAAATTGCAATCAGGAAAATATTGCGCAGCGTGTTGCAAATTAGAAAAATAAAATGAAGGTCAACATAATCTTAATACATTTTCAACACAGTATTCTTGAATCATTCATTTTGTTGTCTGTGTTGATAACTCCTTGCAATATGCCTGACAAAAATTCCACACCGATTTTACAAATGTACAAGGAAGAGGTGGTACTGTTGTAAACAGCGATCACGTGGCCGCAGATTGTACCATCCTTCAATGGAAATAAAATATAGTCATAAATATATTTTTCGATACATTAAGAATATATAATTCATACATAGCATGTATAAATTATGTATTCAAAATAAACGCGTAATATATACAGATAATGAACCTTCGGTCGCAATTCACATATAGATCATATACCGACGCCGGTTACAAAAAGTAGCACGTTTCAAATATCTTATGAAAACTATCACGTTTCGGCCGTCCACGAAAACTAGCATGTTTCGGCTTTGACCACGAAAAGTAGCGCGTTATGATATTTACCGCGAAAACTAGCGTGTTTCGGCTTTCGCCACGAAAACTAGCACGTTTCAATATTCACCGAGAAAAATAGCATGTTTCAGATTCCGGAACAAGGTTAGTGCTCTCTGGGAATTCTATATTTTTTTACTTGATTTTTCAAGAGGATTAAGCGGTTATTCGCGTTATTGTCCATCGACGAAAGAAGAGTCATTCATGGCCACGCTTTATTCTCTATACCGGCGGCGCTCTTTTGTTACGCGTCCGTATCAGGGAGCCCGTAGCGCATGGAAATAATTTGTAATTTCCAATATAACTAGGGTGCTACACGCGGGCTGACGCGCGCGACCGATTTACTATCAGCGCTGCAGCGCTTCAGGCAAAAATCCGTCATACTTGACTCACGGAGGGTCTGCATTGCTTAAGAAAAAGTTGTTTAAAAGGTTAAAAGCGTGTGTCTTGAATCGGAAATTGCCTGGGGATCACGATTAAGGTATTTGCGACGATAAAATTCCTTACGGATCATGCTTACAAATGATAAAAATGATTTTGGTGGGTCCATTTGCAAATGACCTTGGCTGATCCGAGCGCGGAGGTCAGTGCATTCTTTTTTCGTCGTTTCAATGCGTGTATTTTGAATCGGGAATTATATGGGCTACACGAATAAGCATTCACTATAATTCACCGATTTTGTGGTTTCGATGTGACTGATATGATGCTCTCTTTCTCTAACCGCTTTAACATGTCAAACTCATCTGAGAATCGCGATTCGTGAAGTCGCGCACACGCGAGGTGTGAAGTCGCGTCCGAGTCTGGCCAACCGACCAATTACAGTACGAATAAAACGGTAACAATGCTTGCGAGATTTCAATAAATCTTCGATATATATCGTTACCCATGAACTTTTTATTTGGGGACTAGGGTCCCACAAGCGCGCGACTGTTTTACCATCAGCGCTGCAGCGCTTCAGCCAAAAATCTTTAATACTCGAATCACAGAGGGTTTGCATTGCCTAAGAAAATTCATATGTTGTTTGCGATAAGTGCTTTGCCAAAAGCCATTTCGAGAGACGTGAAAATTCGAAAAATCGTTCAAAAAAATAAAAAACTTGTCCTTTTCGTTGTGAACATAATTCGGCTTGTAACTTGACGACCCTAGCGGATTCGACGACCGTCCATACGGTCGAAAATGGTCGTTTTGTCGACCGTACTTTTGTGGTCGTCAGAAAAAGCATCGCATTTTGCTGGTGGGTCGTTACGACCAAAAATTATTAGTCGTAACAACCCGTTCCTGGGTCCGTTTGCTGGTCGTTACGACTGAGAATTATTAGTCGTTACGACCCATTCCGGGGACCAGGTGGCTGGTCGTTACGACTGAGAATTATTAGTCGTAATGACCCATTCCAGGGGCCAGTTGACTGGTCGTTACGACTGAGAATTATTAGTCGTAACGACCCATTCCGGGTGCCAGTTGGCTGGTCGTTACGACTGAGAATAATTAGTCGTGACGACCTATTTCGGGGCCCGTTCGCTGGTCGTTACGACCCAAAATCCTTAGTCAAATATTTTTTTCTCAGCGCAAATTAATACAAAAATTTGTATAGTTTATTCTGAAATAGCACCCATGCAATCGGAACTAATAAAATTGTACGCCCGAGATATCCACAATACTTAGGGATATTCGCAAGGGTCAGCTCGATCGAAAGTGCAATGGAAGAGCTTCGCCCTGGAGAAACCGCCTTAATCATCACGGTAACCTCTGCGCTAGGTAAGTACTTGGCTTAACACGCAGGCTGTCCGGTATATAACACCGTCATATGCCTATTTCGTTTGGGCACAGAGTTTTGAGCGCATGCGACGCATAGTGGTGGACGCGTCAACTAGCGCTACCTAGCAGATTTGTTAACCCGAATTTTTCGGTCGTAGTCAATGTGGTGGACGCGTCAACTATAGTTGACGCGTCCCAAACGAAATAGGCATATGACGGTGTTATATACCGAACAGCCAGCGTTTTAAGTCAAGTACTTACCTAGCGCAGAGGTTCCCGTGATGATTAAGGCGGTTCCTCCAGGGCGAAGCTCTTCCATGGCACTTTCGGTCGAGCTGACCCTTGCGAATATTCCTAATGTGGATATCTCGGGCGTACAATTTCATTAGTTCCGATTGCATGGGTGCTATTTTGGAATAAACTATACAAATTTTTGTATCAATTTGCGCTAGGAAAAAAATATTCGACTAAGGATTCCGGGTCGTAACGACCAGCAAAGGGCCCTGGAATGGGTCGTTACGACTATTAATTCTCAGTCGTAACGACCAGCCAACTGGCCCCCGGAATGGGCCGTTACGATTAATAATTCTCAGTCGTAACGACCAGCCAACTGGCCCCCGGAATGGGTCGTTACGGCTAATAATTCTCAGTCGTAACGACCAGCCAACTGGCCCTCGGAATGGGTCGTGACGACTAATAATTCTCAGTCGTAACGACCCACGAGCGGACTGCGACGCCCCTTCATACGACCAAAAATTACGGTCGACAAAACGACCACTTTCGACCGAAACTGTTTACGACCCTAAATTTCGGGTCGACGAATCTGCTAGGGGATATATCAAAGACAATGCTGTTTTATTTCGCACTCCTAATTTCCTTATTCTGAATTTTCAAATGCACAAAAACCGTGTTTTTTTCCTATTTCTCGTGGTGATTTCTTTCTTATTCATGCGTATTCGTGATCAGCCTTCAATTTCACATCGATATAACTCCTAAAATGTGAATAAAAATAAATAGAAAGAAAAATGATTTTTCGTCGCCATAAAACCTGTCTACTTGCAACGCTATTTTGGTTGGTCCTTGACCTCGACTGAATGTCAAATTTTTTTTGTCATTCAGAGGTTTGAAAACAGTGTTTTCGATCAGAAATTTCTCGGGCATTACGGATATGCTATTTGCGATAGTAAGATTCTTCACAGATCATGCTTAAAAGAGCCAAAAACCATTTCAAGAGCCTTGAAAAATTGACAAGTCGATGAAAAAGTTAAAATCTCTTCGATTCCGTTGCGAGCATCAATCGGCTTGTATCTTGACGATATACTGAAGACAATACCTTTTTATTTTCCTCTCTCAAACTTCTCATTTTCTTATGCCAAATTTTCAAATACATATAAACAGTCCTTTCGTCTGTTTCTCGTGGAGATTTCTTATTTATTCCTGCATATTCGTAAATTTTCCATCGATATAGCCCTTGAGGTGTTCATAATTACGAGTTTTTCAAAAAATCACGATTTTTTCCCTCATCCCTCCCCTTCCCTTCTCTTCCATTCCATTTGTTCCCTGAAGGCTGGAGATCCAAAAAAATGTCCGTCATTTAGAGGTTTGAAACCCGTGTTTTGAATGGGAAATTTCTCAGGCAACATGAATATGCTATTAATTGGGATAGTAAAATTCTTCACGGATTATGCACGTGAAGAATCGTTCTTTTTTCAATAAAAAGATCATGACGATATATTGAAGACAACGCCGTTTAATCTCGCCCTGTCCAACCGCTCATTTCCTTTTTCTGAGCCATGCATTTCACAAAAAGTCTTTTCGACTATTTCGCGAGGGAATTTGATTTCTTTTATTGTAAATTTCGGTTCAGCGGACGATTTTCCATCGATTTAGTTGTTAAGATGTTCATAAAAACGAAGAAAAAATCAAGTCTATTTCCCCCATCCGTCGCCTGTCCATTCGCCGAATGACCTTTGCTGTTTCGCGATCCACTGGCCGATCAAAATTTTAATTCGTCATTTGGAGGTTCATAGCGCATGTTCCGGATCGAAAATGTCCTGAGGAATACGAATAAGTTATTTCCGACGTATGGATTCTTTACGGGTCATGCTTAAAAGTGCAAAAGAGGATTTTGGGACCTTGCAAATTTAGAAAAATCGAAAGAGAATGAAATTCTCTTTGTTTTCGTAGCAGCCATAGTTCAACATATACCTTGACGATATACTGGAGACAACGCCGTTTTATGTCACCCTGTCCGACCTCTGATTTCCTTGATCTGAGCTATGAATTCCATAAAAACAATCTTTTCGACTTTTTCTCGAGGGAATTTGATTTTTTTCACTGCAAATTCGTTATCAGCGGACGATTTTCCATCAATATAGCCCTTCAGATGTTCGTAAAGACAAAAAAAAATCACGATCATTCCCACCCATCTGCCGCTGTCCATTCGCCAAATGACTTCGGCTGATTCGTGATCCGTCGAACAGTCGGACTTCGGAACAATAAATTATGATGAACAAATCAAAATTACTGTTTGCTGATATGAATAATGGTTGATTTAATGATGAAAAGTTTTTTTCAGCAAATTGAATACTACTAACCGTTGATTGCAAAAAATTTCATCGAATTTCATCGCTCTTAAATTTTCCCTCGACATAAGGTTTCCAATAAAAAACAAGCACGCTTCGCGTACTCGTTTGGGGGCCTCGCCCCCCAAACTCCCCCCCCCCCTCCGCGCTCCGCGCGCCGTTTTTGTCGCGCTTCGCGCTCCGTATTTTTGATCATTGTCTTGATTTATTCCGTTCTGATCGAATATATTTTGAATGTTGGTTAACATGTCCCTTGTGGACGTTTCAATAGGCACTCACACCGTAATTCAAACTCTTTGATTCATTGTGAACATCGATTAATTATTCTGATAAATTATATAAATCATTATTAATAACAGATTTAAATATAATCAAAATATTATTCGATATAAAAGTACAGTGTAGGCTCCCACAACTGAATCTCCCATGACTTGACCGCGCTCATTACTTTGCAGCACGCTTCCATAACTTGACGACCCCGATCACGCTGTCTCCCCACTCCAAACTTACACAGGGCAACATAACCTCACCTGTCAAATTTTGCTTGTCCATTACGTACGACAATTAAGTGTTACCATTAGTCGTTTTCTTGAAGAAACGGGAATTTTTATTTTCCAGAACGAACAAAATTTATATTTTTAGTAGAACATTCGTATGTATACACGACACATGTATATGAGTCATTCCATGTCAATTCAACGACGTTTTGTCGGTAGAACCCCTTTGATTTTTTATTATTGTTTACTATATTATTACACATGCAAAAAGAAGTGTCCATGTACATTTTTAGCTTTCTATCTTAATTTATACCAAAGTTATTGATTTTTGGAAAAATGTTCTTAAAACCCGAACTGTTTCTCCCCACGTTTTGGATAATCTACCCATGTAGGTTGGAAATGGAAAAATTCCAACCCATGAACGCTAGGTAGACTACCCACGGAACCGAAGTTCTTGGGTCTTATGGGTAGTCTACCTAGCGCTCGTTGGTCGGAATTTTTTCATTTTCAACTCACTGAATGAGTAGCGAAATAGTCAGGGAATAATCATAACTTCCTCAATAACCACGATATTCTAATTTGCTAGGAGAGGTCATTTTTGTTTGTTTTTCAATGTACTCTTTGAAAAAAATATCAAAAATAAAGAAATTTTTTTTTGTCTTTATGGCTGTTTTAAGCTAAAAAAATTGGATTTCCTTTGAATAGGACGCCATTAAATTTTTTCAAGAAAAATTATAAACTTCTACGTAAAATGGAAATTTTTAAGATTTTACCGAAGATGGGATTCAAATAACTTCTCGTATTAAAAAAAATTTTGTTCGACTTTTTTTTCTCGTAATTTTGATTTTTTTTCCTTCCATGACTAAAATAGTTGATTTCGATGATGTTAAAATAGATAATTTTACTTCTCTCACATATTTCCTTTGTAAATTATAATAATTAACAATTGCAATTACAATTTAAGTACGTTTTGCACTTTATTCAATTTCTTTGCATAAAAATTGTAATTCTTAATGTTAATATAATTCACAAAGGAACTATTGTAGTCATAGAAGGAAAAAAGATCCCATTCTCAGTAAAATCTTAAAAATGTTGCTTGTTTACGTAGAATTTTATATATTTTTTTTAATCGAAGAGGTCCTATAGAAAGAAAATCCAATTTTTCAGCACAAAACAGCCAAAAAGACATTAACATTTTTTTCCATATTTTAGTCGACAATTGTAATAGCGAGAATTGAGTAGATTTGATTATGTGTGTGGCGCGGCGCGTGGTAGTGAGATAGCATAGGCTGCATTCGTCTTGAACACGGTCGTACATACAGGTCTGGAAACTCGGCCAAATTTCGGGGGTGGGGGTACCTGGCTTATCAAAGCACGAGAATAGTTCGCAATTCCGTCACTACTCGTCTCTGCGATCTATGCGCTTTCTGGGTATTCTCAACCTTAACCTCGAAACGTGAGAAACGACAGACATTGAAAAGCTCATATATGTAATACTTCTATATTGCTAGCGCTGGCCGATACGTGTTGAAAACAGTACGGTGCAGACAATATCGGTCTCTCGCTCGTGGCTCACCAGAATGGCTTGTAATGCGCAAGCGCGAAGGAAAGCGGGAGTGCACCAGCCAATAACATTTATATATTATGTCTACGTAGTGGGTCGCGCGTGCGCAGAATGATCAAATCTGTTCCGCTCTGTCTCGCTTCATCGGCGTCCCCGCCACTTATAGGGAAGCATAGGCCGCTAGCAATATAGAAGTATTACATATATGGAAAAGCTATAGCGCTGTCTCTATCTTACTTCCCCCACCCATCGTCAGCGCGCCAGAGTTCAGATCGCAGCGTTCACAGTGACAAATATATGAACTACACGTCAGGCATCAATAAGCAAGGTACCCCCACCACGGGAGTTTCCAGCCCTGTATGTACGACCATGGTCTTGTACTTTTTTAGTGTTGTGAGCGTCATATCCAGTAGCATTTTATATGCCGATGTATGGGTGAATTCTGACACGGGCGCACTGCGCTTGAGCGCTGCATAATTTGGCGTACCTATTGGTCAAATTGAATTTCGCGTGCCACAATGCCATGCCCGAAATTCATTTTGACCAAGGGGTACGCCAGGTTATGCAGCGCTCAAGCGCAGTCCGCCCGTTTCAGAATTCCCCCATACATGCTGTAAGCGTGTAAATGAAGCCAGAGACACAATGACAAAAATAAGAAATAAGGAACAAGATCAGCCATCCGATTGGCGTAGTTTCTCTAAAGCGCGCGGCGATTGGCTGATTCTTATTTCTTATTTCTTATGCTAGTCATTGTGTCTTGGGCTTAAGCGTTCAAGATAATGCAGCCGAAATTTGCTTTCGTTTATTGATGATTTTTATCTGTCATTCCAATCAGAGCCGTTTTATTGTTTACTTAAATTATAATGTTGAAAAATATGTCATATGATTTTTTGAAGTGACAGTTTGTGCAATTCGATCGAGTGTAGTGTGGTATATTGTGTGGGGATGTTTTTTTTCATTAAGAAAATTATGTATTTCAGGAACATAAGGTTATGTTTCATATAATTTTTTTCTTTGCATAAAAGTAATAATAATATTTGAAAAAAAATTAAATACATAGAAGTGTACTAATTATCAATCATTATTTTTTAAAGAAAAATAACATTTTATCAAATAGTAATAAATGTCTAAGATTTTTGTCCAATCAGTGTTTTTTTTCGCCAAACTTTTTAACGTTTGGCAAAAACGTTAAAAAATTATAAATGAATAAAACAGAAATATTAAAAATTTGATGTTAAAATTGCTCAAATCATTTTGAACTCTTGTAATAGTTGAAATGTATTTAAATGAACGTACATGGTGAAAATTAAAAAAATTCGTTCACGCATCTTCGTGCAATGAGTGAAAAACTGAAGAAAAAGTTATTTTCATTAAAACGAAATGGTTCAAAGAATTGCCAAGTCTCAAACTCTACAGGACACTTCTTTATGATCCTATTAAGGAAGTCTATAAGTTACAAAAACATTGGTTCACAGGTTGCGGAGATCTCACTCTGGACGGACAGAAAAATAGCTTTTTTGCTCAAAAATTGCTGTTTTTTGGGAAATTTCATATTCAACCTTCTCTGAATGGATTGAGTCAAAAAATGTTTTGAGATTATAGTAAAACAAAACTGTGCTATGAATTTGAACCAGATCCGTTCATGGGTTGCTGAGTTATGAGTGCAGACGGACGGCTCAGGTGACGGAAAATCCAAAATTTTTTGTTTTTGTATAATATGCCAACATATGTTGGTATAAAGTTTGTATGGTTATTTTTTATGAGAGATAGGTTCTTGGAAGGCAATACTAATAGTCACTCCTTATATATAAAGTGAGTGCCTAAAAATCCATATTTTTTCATAAGTTTTGATAGACTTTACGTCATAGTGAGCATATCTGCTATATGAAACTTGGTTTCACTATTCCTATCTAATCCCTTAACGTATTTAAGGATGTATGAGCGCTACGTAGTAGTCAAAACACTTGATCTCATCGAAATTTTGCAGAAAGAGAACATTTGGTAGTAATATTTAGCAAAATATTAGTAAAAAGTACATAGATGATTTTCAGAGAGCATAAAATATTAAATTAATTGCGATTTAAGAATTATTTTGTTCGGAGTAACCGACTGACTCCGGTGGTGTATCGTATGCTCCCCAGCCTTAACCTCCAAATAAAAGTAAAGAAGGCCGTGTTTAGCTTGATATATCTAATTCGAATGTTCGTTGACCCCGGTTTTTCAATGTATCATCATAATCCCTGACATTTAATGGATATACATGATGTTTTTCATCTATGGTATCATATATACAACGGTGGAACTGTAGAAAACGAAGAGTTGCAAATCAACCTTGCCGTAAGCTCTGTTTATAACCATGAAATCGCTACATTTTCAATTAATAATATCTTTGTTGGTCGCAGAAAGTTTAATTCGATTTCGTGAGGGATAATGTGGAGGATAAGTGAATATAACACACGTGTCTTTACAATGTGCAAAGATGACTGACTATTTTATTCTTCTCATTGCGTTTACTTCTGTACACCTTGGCGTTAGTAGCGAGACTAGACCGGCGAGAGCGTGCTTGCGCCAAGACGCCTCGATGAAAGTCAAACAGTTTCGACATTACCCGAACGACTCTCATACATTCGATAAGCTTCGTTCACACCGGAGAGACAGATAATGCGCGATAAACTCATTCACACCAACACTACCGCCGTTTGAGTGCATTATTGCTTTACATTTCGCTTGTTATGCTTAGACTAGCCCTTAGTTCTTCGAAACGCCTGTTTGGCAGTGCTTTTGTTAAAACATCTGCACGTTGTATTTCACCAGGTACATATTGCACAAGTATATCTTTGCTTTCATACTTTTCTCTTATGTAATGGTACTTTATATCGATATGCTTTGTCCGCTTATGAAATTCCGGGTTTTTCACAAGACGGATAGCGCTTTGGTTATCTACGAAAAGCTTTGTTGCCCCGATGCACGGGTGCCCAAGGTCCTTCAACAGTTTTCTGGCCCACATAACTTCTTTTGTCGCCTCGGATGCCACAACATATTCGGATTCCGTGGTGCTCGGTATTACAAGTTTCTGTTTCTGTGAGCACCACGTGATCAGACCGTTTGATAGATACGATATGTACCCTATTGTCGAACGCCTTGTTTCTAGGTCACTCGCAAAATCTGCATCGAAATATCCTATCGAACCCGAATCTCTACCACCGCATCGATACTTTATCCCCAAGTGGGAGGTACCGTTCACGTATGAAATTATTCTTTTTATCGCGCTAATGAGAATCATTGTGATTGTTTGTGAATCTACTCACTGCATTAACTGCGAATGCAATGTCCGGCCTTGAACCAATTGCCAGGAACATTAATGAGCCAAATGCCTCTCTATATGGCACGTTAGTTGTACCATCGTTTTTCTCTTCTACCGGTAAAAGAGGCGCGTGCGGATCGACCGGTATCCCGACCGGTTTCGATTCCGCCATTTTTAATCGCTCAACTATTTTGCGCGCGCACGCTTCTTAATGAATCAAGAGCGTCTTTTCATCACGATTTCTTTTTATTTGCAGCCCGACAAATATTTTTGCATCACCTATTGTGATGTTAAACGTTTTGTTTAACTCGCTCGATATTGTCTCTAATGTGTCCATTGACGTGGCGGCCACCGGACCATCGTCTACGAATAACGCGAGGTACACTTTTGTGTCGTTAAATTTCTCGACAAAAACACAATGATCCGCTACACTTGATTTAAACTTGTATTGGCTCAAAAAATCTACGAACTTTTTGTTCCAGCACCGTGGAGACTGTTTAAGCCCATACAATGATTTTACCAATTTGCACACGTCGCTGTTTTTCTTCTTGCTTCTTTCTTTCTCGATGTTGAGTCCATCTGGTACCACCATGTGGATGTCTTCATCTAGCTCACCGTACAGGAAAGCAGTTTGGACGTCGAACTGAAGAAGTTCCAGGTTCTCCTCTGCGACTATCACCAACTACGTTCGAAGAGAGTCATAGCGCACAACTGGCACAAACGTTTCTGTGAAGTCGATGCCCTCTCTTTGCATGAAGCCCCTCGCACACAGTCTCGCTTTGAATCTTTGCGTTTTCTTATCCGGATCCTCCTTGACTCGGAATACCCATTTTGAATCAATGAGTCTTTGACTTGGCAATCTGGGAACGAGCTTCCAAGTTTTGTTTTTCTTGTGAGCTTGGAGCTCTTCCTTTACAGCATGCGCCCACTGCGCGGTGTCGCTGCTGCTCATGGCCTCTTTAAACGATTCTGGAGCTCCGTTCTCGACAAAGTCAGCATATCTCGCTGGTACCCTGAGATCCGATCGATTTCTTAGGACTCGACGTTCACGTTCAACTACCGGTAGTGGTTCAGCTTGAATCGGGACTTCTTCGATTTCGTCTTCCGACTCGCTTTCTGAATCGTTTACTTCCTCGATTCGTTCCGGACGTATTGCCTTTTGTTCCAGCACGATCATGTTTTCTTTGTCCTCTTCCTCGATCGGCTCAATCTTTTTCGGCTTCTCATTGAATGTCACGTCTCGCGACACGCTGACCTTCTTGGTCTCAGGATCGTAAACCCTATAGTTTGACGAGTCCTGCTCGTAACCGACAACTAATTTTGGCTTACCGCGAGGATCGAGCTTCTTCGTGAGCTGCTTCGGCACGTGCGCAAAAACTTGGGACCCGAATATCCTCAGGTGCTCGAGACTGGGTTTTCTTCCGACCCACAATTCGTACGGCGCACGGTAGTTCAAAACGCCCGAGTCGCTGGCCAAAAGTCGAAAAATGAAGGTTGAAAAATCGATATTTTTAAAATGGATTCTTGTAGAGGGGGGTTTGGGGCATTCAGATCGCATAAGCAGGGGTCACAATATTGTATACCTGCTTCCCTGTGACAGTCGTAAGTTGCCCCTCGAAGGAACACGCGCGCAACGCTTCAGTGACCAGTCTTACAGTGCTCCAGAAAATCATACATAACTTTGCAACAACGTGTCCGATTCCATTTTTCCAAAATGGAAAATGATGATGAAGGTATGTAGAAAAATTGCATGTACTTCAATGTTCGAAAATGTTTGTTGTTATTCATGAAATGTTATGCTGAAGGTAGTCGTGATTTTCATGTTTTTTGGCTTTTTTAAAAATACATTTGTATCAATACAAAAAAATTTTCACACGCTTTAACGCTGGCATTCACAGGGACATGTTTGTTGAACTATCTATTAATGAAATTTTCAAGAATTAGCTGCCCCAACGTTGCCGTTTTTGAATAATATCGATTTTAGTGTTACCGTGCACGCTGTCGTGCGCGTTACGCACTGTGACTAATAGCGATATTCTCCGCTCAACTTTCTATACCTGAGGCTTGAAAGGTCCCAGGTATAGAGGATTTTTTGTAGATGATTTCTATCTCTTTCTAAGGTATTGTGGAGACAAGTACAGTTATTGCAATGGTGTAGCATTATTGTTGCAATAGCGTAGCATTGTGAATCAAGATTTGAAATAAAATTCCGACCGTAACGTCTATTTTTACAAATATATCGAAATATATTTACAAATATTATTTCAAACCTTGTTCATGAACAATAAACACAATTTGTAAAACATTATAATATTGTTTTTGCTCCTAATATTTTTACGTTACATACAATATATATACCATATATATACAATATATCAACCATATATATACAATATATATATATACACAATTTATATATACAATATATATACGCCAAAAAAAATCAATTTTTGTTTATTCCTCAATTTTTCGTATGTTTATGGAGATCCCATCTTGAAAAATACATATTTCATGCAAAATTGTATCAGCTTTTCGAAAAAAATATTGAAGAAATTTTCAAAATTTGGGCAACAACCAAAAAACAGCTTTTTAGACTTTAACCTCAATTTTAAGAGCTTTCCAAGTGCATAAACAAACAAAAATATTTTATTTTTTAACCAGAGATTTTTTTACGCAAAAAACGTATTTTTTGAAAAATTTTGCATTCTGTTAGAAGATGGCAAGTCAAAATGAATAAAACAAAAATCGTCAAATTAGCCAAAATACCCCATATAATAACTGCGAAAGTGAGCGGGGAAAAATTCTGAAAAAATTCTGGATTCTGTTTTTGCGAATTGCGAAAATTGCGAGAAGGTCTAAGGCGGTGAGGCCGGATCCGACGTCTATAATTGGCGTTTCCACCCATATACAATATATATACAATATATATACAATGTGTACAATATATACAATATATACATCTTATACAATATGTGCAATATATACAATATATACAACATATACAATATACACAATATATACAATATATACAATATACAATATATACAATATATATACAACTTTTTCAATTTTAACAGGACAAACATGCAAAGAAATCATTTGTACGCGCAGACAAATATTCTTGGCTCTACATAATGAATGGGGCTCGAAATTTGACAAACAAATAGAAGTTCTGGACAAATATTTTACCGAATCGGAAGGATGTCCTTTCGCAATTTCAATTGATGAAAGGAAAATTCTAAGGAATCTTCTATTAACAATAAAGAAAAAATGGCAGAATAGCCACAGAACTCTGGAGCGCTTTTACGTCACTCATAAAAAATGGCTTGACCAGGACGTAGCTATTACGGTTTGTCTATTTTCCTATTTCTTATATCATTGAAATTTTTCATTTAAACGTTTTTTTTCTCTTTCGAACTGATGTTATTGGGATTTGTTGTAGAATGCGGATTTCAAAAACAGGGATGTACCTACTCCTAATTCTGATACATCAGGATCGGATGAAAGCCACAAATTTGGAAGACCCTCGTTGGACTTTTCATCATCCAGCGAACGGAGTAAGCGACGAAAAGTTGATGATCTTCGGAAATCAACAAGTCCAAGGGCATTGGCATTCGCAACGGAAATGAATCTTCGTGCTTCTGGGTCCCACGCTGCAGCAAAGGTGCTCAAGGATATTACAACTACTTCTCCTACGCGAGTCTCTCGGTATCAGTTAGCATTCGCACAAATTCCAAACCAGTACGTCAACTGGTTTGGACCAGTTGACGTACTGGTCCAAACCATCTGCGCAAATGGGTGTTGCTTTAAACTTGATAATAAGCGGTAAAATGACGAAAGAAACGTTCAATATGGTCCGGGAATTAACCAATGAAAACAGGGACGCGTCAGTTTATCCCAGTTATCATAAAATATTAGCTGCTAAATCTCGTTGTTACCCACCAGAGTGTTCAATACGTATAACGGATCCAAGCGCGGAAGTATCATTGCAGGCTTTACTCGACCATACTACAGCTCGCTTGGTTCAAGTACAATCTGATGTCACAAAAACACTCGACAGTTCCTTCACGAATAATATGAAATTAATCTTGAAGTGGGGATGCGATGGTTCGTCGTCGCAGTATAAGCAAAAATTTTCCGAAAGCGACAGCTCTGACGCTCATGTATTTTTTACGTCCTTGGTTCCGTTGCAAATGCTAGCTTCAAACGACAAATCTGAGCGGCAACTTGTCGTTTGGAAGAACCCAAGGCCTTCTTCACCCCGTTACTGCAGACCATTGAGATTGCAATTTTTGAAAGAAACCGTGCAGTCAACTGTTGACGAAAAAAACTTCGTTGATAAGCAGATAGCGTCTCTCGTCACATTCGCTACAGTAACGGAGGGTACGAACGTTGAAGTTAAATATGAATTATCGTTTACAATGATAGATGGAAAGGTGCGAAATGCTATTACTGACACTAAATCTGCGCAAAGATGTTACTTATGTAATTTGACGTCGAAAAATTTCAACAATTTACAATTGGTTGAACAAACAGAATGTGACAGCTCGAAACTCAATTTTGGAATTTCTTCCTTACACGCGTGGATAAGGTTTATGGAATGGATGCTTCATATTGCATATAAATTAAACGATGAGACGAGTAAATGGCAGGCGTGAACAGTCGATGAAAAGAAAGCAGTGGGCGATCGTAAGGAACAAATCCAAAAGAAATTTAAAGCTGCTTTAGGTTTAAATATTGATATGCCTAAGCAAGGATTTGGCAGTACAAACGACGGCAATACAGCCCGACGTTTTTTTGAGAACGTTACCTTAACAGCAGAAATTTTGAATTTGGACGAAAAATTCATAGCAAGTTGCAAAGTAATTTTGCAGACAATGGCGAGCGGTTTCGCTGTACATATCAACAAGTTCAGGGTTTATTGCTTTGACGTCGCGAAACGATATGTGGAGCTATATTCCTGGTACCCGATGCCAACATCGGTACATACCGTTTTAATTCATGGCTACGCGATAATAGAAATGGGTGCCTTACCAATCGGACAACTTTCCGAGGACGCTCAAGAAGCGAGGAACAAGGACATTCGTCGGTACCACGAAAATTTTGCCCGAAAACGTACGAGAGAGAAGACAATGTCTGACGTTTTTCGTCGGCTTCTTGCATCCTCGGACCCACTCATAACAAATTTTCAAAAATAAAAAATGAAGAATAGTGCACCATTACCCTCTGAGGTAATAGAACTTCTACTGGCAACACCAGAAGATAATATCACAAATAGTAGCTCACCCTCAGCAGAAATTGACACATGTGCGACAGACCTGTCTGACCTAGATTTTGATTTTTAATTAGTTCAATGGCATTAATCTAATGGGATATGTATTGTATGGTATTATGTACGTGAGATAAAATAAACTTTCACATATTTTACAAAATTGTTCTTTATTTTAGAATTATGAATGTCATTAATCTAATAATAAATTCGTAATCAGCGACCTCGAAAACCCAATGGTGCAAATTTTCCCACCGATAGAATTATTATTTTTTCAAAATGTCCGCCATTTTTGGTCCGCCATTTTGAATTTCATAATTTTGATATCAAATTCGTAATGAGCGATCCCGAAAACCTTGCGGTGCAAATTTTCGGACCGATAAAGTGATTATTTTTCCAAAATGTCCGCCATTTTTGGTCCACTATGTTGAATTTTATAATTTTTATGTCAAATTCGTAATCAGCGACCCCAGAAACCCTAAATAGGAAATTTTGAAATTATTATTCTCACTTTTCGACTTTTGGCCAGGGAAAAGGCCGTTCTGAACCACTGTGGCGGCGTCGCATTTTTCTTTGACGATGCCAATCGATTCAGCACGTACACTGCCGTGTTCGTTGCTTCGGCCCAAAGGGTCAATGGCAATCCCTTCGCATGAAGCATCGACCGCGTACTCTCGACTATCGTTCTATTATCGCGTTCCGCACGACCATTTTGCTCAGGAGTGTATGGCGCGGTATTTTCTTTCCTAATACCGTTTTCGGCTAAGAATTCGTTTATTTTTGCGTTCACGAATTCACCACTATTGTCCGATCAAAGCACCTGAATTTTCTTTCTGAATTTATTTTCGACGAGCCGCGCGTATTCTTTAAATTTGTCGAGCACATCCGATTTGTGTTTAAGAAAATATATATGTCGACATCTGGACGAATCATCTTTGAAAGTCAAGAAATACCGCGCACCGCTTAGCGAGTCGACGACATGGGTCCGCACACGTCGGTGTGCACTTTTTCACCCGGCTTTGTTTTCACCGCGTCGATACACTTTTCAAACGGCAAGCGATGCTGCTTACCGAGTTGACACGCTTCGCAGAAATTTTTTTTTCCGTCTTTCATAGACGCGCCCTTGACTAGACCATTTTTTATTAAATTGCGCACAGCACTTTTTCCCGCGTGTCCCAGGCGCTCGTGCCACACGCGAAAGCTCGCGGCTGTCACGTTTGCTTCTTTTGGTACCGGTATAACTCTGAACAGCAGTCGGTAAATACGATTGCCTTGTCCGATGCCGGACGCGACTACCATGCCATTTCTTTATAGATAAACGCGGCTTTTTTCAAACACGACGCGACACGACTTTTCCGTGCACACTCCCACTGAAAAAAGGTTCTTTTTAAGTCTCGCAAAAAAGAACGTTTTCGATTTTTGATTTTTGCCAGACTCCATTTACGTATTTTTCGATGCTCACTGTCCCTTTTCCCACGACGTTGCACTCTTCGTTATCACCGAGCATTACAGTGCCGCCATGCGGGTCATCGCGGTACTCGTCGAACCAGTCGCGACGAAACGTCATGTGCGCAGACGCTTCGCTATCAGTGAGCCAGACGTCTCTCTGATTGGCCGTTTGCACTGCCTTTACCGTTGGACACGGCGCGTTCGCAAACTTCGTGCGTTCAAACTTTTTGACGCCCCCCCTTTTTTCACCAACGAACGCAAAATCACACGCGTCTTTGTCTTTCGCATCGTCTTTCCCGCGTTTTTCACCGCACTCACGGGCGAAGTGTCCTATTTCGTGGCACTTCCAGGACTCAATGTTTTTCTTTGAACGCTTTTTCTTCTTTTTCTTTTCAGTATCGTTTCTTTTTGCACCGTCACGCTTTTTCTCATGATCTCTTCTCGACACAGCGAGAGCGCTCGTGCTGTCGCCATTTTCACCTCTCATTCTTGCATCCTCGGCGACCAATCTTTCTGTAAGATTTTCAAGCGTTTTCCGAGTGGGATCGACATTATCCCACACGGACCTGAACACGGAGAATTTTGACGTTAAGCTTCCGATTAGCTTCGCGATAACTGATTTATCGGTCACTGTTTCACCGGAGTCGATCAAATCGGCGGCCATATTTTGCACTGTAGCAATATGCTGCTCCATCGACCCACCGGCCGGCATTTTATATTCGTGATACTTTTGCCACATGTCCATTTTATTTAACTCACTTCGCTGTTCATGGAGAGAACACAACTTGTCACACAATTCTTTTGCGGTTACACATGTCAATAGCGGCTTGAGTTTCTTGGACTCTAATGACGAGGAGATCAGATAACCCGCCTTCGCTTCTTCTGTCCTCCATTCTTTTCCGGCGGGCGAGTTACGATTCGGTGGTACCACTCTCGTGCCGTCCACGATGTCGTCTACACCTTTCGCGATAAATAATTTCTTTATCTGATATTTCCACTCTTGGAAATCACTCCGGTCGAATTTCTTTAGGTTTCGAGTGGAGATGTCATCAGACATTTCGAATACAAAAACTCTCACGAACCGGCTTTTTGAGAAACTATACCAACGCACGCGGCTGCCCTGAAAAATGGCCACCGCACCAAGCACCACGCAAAAAAGGACAAAAAACGTTTATCACTTTTCTTCCCTTCTCTCACACTGAAAAAAACTCCGCGCAGTGTTCAGGCGTGGTCTGGGCCCATAACCTGTTGGTTGCAGAAAGTTTGATTCGATTTCGTGAGGGATAATGTGGAGGATAAGTGAATATAACACACGTGTCTTTACAATGTGCAAAGATGGCTGACTATTTTATTCTTCCCGTTGCGTTTACTTCTGTACAGCTTGGCGTTAGTAGCGAGACTAGACCGGCAAAAGCGTGCTTGCGCCAAGACGCCTCGATGAAAGTCGAACAGTTCCGACATTACCCGAACGACTCTCATACATTCGATAAGCTTCCTTCACATCGGAGAGATAGATAATGCGCGATAAACTCATTCACACAAACAATCTTGCCTAAATAGTCATTAAGGGGCCTTGAAATTTTTGGAGTATTGAAAATTGAACCTCGACAATATCATATAAAAAATCAGCGTTTAGGCTTATACTCAGCCTAGTGCTCCATCCTTAATCTCCGTTGCAATCATCGTTCCCCGGACTAATTGATTAACTACGAATAAATATTGATGCTTTATGATGCAGTGGACCGAAAATTTTTTCAATAAATATTAAAAATATCTGTAACGTCTTGAATGTTTATTTTTTCCATTTTTACAATGGTGTTTACAGCATATATACATTTCAAATTGATGTTGAATATAATCAAATGTGTGGATATGCATATTGCAGTTTTTTAACCATACAATTCCTTGTATACATTATTTTTAACAACATTTCCAATTCGTTGTGCTCCAAGATAAGCTTGGAGTGCGTCTCAAGAACGCACTCGCGAAAAGGTTACGTATAGTTGGCCATGATTAAATACGTCCTTACGAAGATCGATACTGATTTTTTCAAACGTGATGCCTGTGATTGGCCTAATGATAAATTAATTGATGAGTCATCCATTCTATCCCATTCCATTCCACGTCATAGTTTTTTTTTCGTTGTTTCATGGTTCAAAGCCTGATGATTAATTAATTGATAAGTCATCCATTCTATTCCATTCCATTCCACGGACAAATTTTTTTTCTTCGTTTCAAGTTTCAAATCCTGATGACAAATTAATTGATGGGTCATCCATTCTATTCCATTTCATTCCATGAAAAAGTTTTTTTTCGTCGTTTCAAGGTTTGAAGCCTGTCTTTTGAATAAAAAATTTCATTTCATTCCATTCCACGATAAAGTTATTTTTCGTCGTTTCAAGGTTTGAAGCCTGTGTTTTAAATCGAAAGTTTCATTCCATTCCATTCCACGAAAAATATTTTTGTGGTCTCAAGATTTGAAGCCAGTGTTTTGAATAAAAAATTCCATTCCATTCCATGCAACGAAAAAGTTTTTTTCGTCCTTTCAAGGTTTGAAGCCTGTGTTTTTAATCAAAAATTCCATTCCATTCCATTTGAATCCATTCCATTCCATTCCACGAGAAAGTTTTGTTTCGTCTCTTCAAGATTTGAAGCTTGTGTTTTGAATCGGAAATTCCATTCCATTCCATTCCATTCCACGAAAAAGTTTTTTTTTCATCGTTTCAAGGTTTAGAGCCTGTGTTTTGAATCGAAAACTCCATTCCATTCCACAAAAAAGTTTTTCTTCGTCGTTTCAAGATTTGAAGCCTGTGCTTTGAATCGAAAAGTCCATTCAAATCCATTCTATTCCATTCCACGAAAAAGTTTTTCTTCGTCGTTTCAAGGTTTGAAGCCTGTGTTTTGAATCGAAAATTCCATTCCGTTCCATTCCACGAAAAAGATTTTTTTCGTCGTTTTAAGGCTTGAAGCCTGTGTTTTGAATCGAAAATTCTATTCGATTCCATTCAACAAAAAAGTTTTTTTTCGTCGTTATAAGGTATGAAGCCTGTGTTTTAAATCAAAAATTCCATTCCATTCTACGAAAAAGTTTTTTGTCGTCGTTTTAAGGTTTGAAGCCTGTGTTTTCAATCGAAAATTCTCGGGGCAACTAGTGGGAAGGGTAACTCCGGCTTCCATGCCAAGATGAGCACGAGAGCGGCGTCACGCACGGCGCGCGGCCCAGTACGCCTTGGGAAGGCTTCCAGGAGCTCCGGTGGCGGAGGACCCGCGTTCAGTGACGCCCTTCCGGTTGGTCCCACTTCCAGCTTACGAGGTGGTTTCGGCGATACGCGATACCGGCCGAGCTGAGGCCGCGACAACGATCGAACGTATGGTCTCCCACCGCATCGGTCTCACCACCGCTCCCAATGCTCGGTGACTTCCCGGATCACGGGTTTCCGGATACTTATCCCAACCTCCCTACCACGGCACTAAATCCCCGAGTTCCTTTCATCTTTGACCCGGAATGTCCCAACACCACTAACTCAAATTAAACTTCCCCCCCTCCTCCCCTAACCTCTTCCTCTCCTCCCGCATCGAACAAACGGCGTTTTTCAACGCCAATAAACGAACCATATGGTCGATACTTACCGTAACGCGATGGAGCCTAACGTAGCTTAAATAAATTTATTCCTCCAAACCTCCCTTCATACTCGTCGACACAGCGGGAAATTTTTACGATTCTTCTGCTTATGACAATCTATGGATGAACATCGATAAAATTTTTATAATTAAAGCAGTATTCTGACCAGAACGGAGTCCTGGTGATATACTCATACTTCGGAATAATAATCTCTAATGAAAAAATCAGATTTACTGTTTGCTGATATGAATAATGGTTGACTTGATGATGAAAATTTTTTTTTCCGCAAATTGAATACTACTAACCGTTGATTGCAAAAAATTTCACCAAACTTCATCTTTTCCAAGCGATTCTCAATTTTCTCTCGCATTGTTTTTTTTTCTGGCTTGACAAATTTATTACCTCCGGATGTTTGCAATATGCCGATGGCGTTTCTTCGACTAAAAATCTCCTGACGGAGCGATGAAAAGATTTTTTAATACATAACATATCGGGTTGCACTGCAATGTTTAACAATTTTTCTCTTCGTACGCAAAATGACTAATTTTACTATGGGCCACGTGTGTGACCTTTTCGAGAGACAATGGTGTTCTTTTCTTTCGTCTTTTTACTATATGTCATTTTTTGTATTTTCCCTTTTTTCTACCCTAATAAACTATTGCAACGTCTGTCTTTCGTTAAAATCTTTAGTCGCCGAAATTCTATTTTCTCAAGAAAAACTTTTCCCTTATGTTATTCCGTGTTAAAATAATTTTACTTTATATTTCACATGACCTGCCCCAGCCGATATTTTCCATGTTTGATTCTAATATTGAATTTATATTATCTTCCTATTTGGCGAACTTTTGGGATCTCGTAATTATTACGCCAATAAAAATGGAAAAGAAGAACCACTGATCGTACGTACTAATATAATTCCTCGCCGTGTAGCTGCACTCTAGTGTGCTTGAGGATCTCAACATTGCACTAGGCTGGTGTGAGTGCCACGCGCTCCCAAAGATTTCAACGTTCGAGTGTCGCTTGGCCTCACAAAGGCCCTATCAATATTTTTCGCGGAGTCCCATATCTCCGGCAGATGTTTTGTCGCACCGATAATGGAAATTGTTTTATTTAGACTTCATAACGATAACGCTCGAAACTCTTCTTGAATGGTCCGAGTTGATGCGTGACTAACTAGGTGACGACGTTGTCCTCATGGCCCGTAATTTAAGAGGCAGAAAATTGGTGTGATTATGGCCACACCGTAAGAGTAGACCCTTGTCTCGGCCGTGTTCTTTTTCCTTACGTATTTTCCTCGAGAATTACCCGATATGGGAAAACTCAAGAACGGAGAGAAATCCCGAAAGTCGCGGGACGTAACACTCGCATATTACGCGTAATGTGTAACTAACCGATTTCTCCAGCTAACGTGACATACGTTTAACCGCAATCAACTGTCAAACTCATCTGAGACTCGCGCGATGTGTGAAGTCGCTCACACGCGAGGTGTGAAGTTGCGCTCGAGTCTGGCCAACCGACCAATCACAGCACGAATAAAATGGCAACAATTACTATTGAAATATATCGTTACACACCAACTTTTTATTAGGGGATTATTTATATTGTTCAATATTATGATATATAATAATAATTCTTAGTATTAATAAAATTACTTAGATTATTTATATTATTGTTATATTAATACTAATCATTATTATTAATATTATTATTTATATTATTTAATATTATTATTATATAATCTTTAATATAGTAGATTTTTTCAGATTTTTGCCTCAACACGACAGACTTGAAATTTTTACCAAAACTTTTTTCATGGACACTGTGCGGGTGATACATCCTTGAGAGTCATAATTTATTTTTTGTAGGTCTTCCGGGAAAAATATTGAAATACTTGCCAAAATATTTGAAAACATCATTTATATATTCTACAGTATACAGTTAAAAAATGATATAGAACGTTGCTAATTAGAAATATTATTTCTTTTAGTTAGGCGGCATATTAGTTTCCATGATAAAATCCGAAACATGCTAGTTTTCGTGGTGAATGACAAAACGTGCGAACCTTTGCGGTGAAAGCCGAAACATGCGGGTTTTCGCGGTGAATATGGTAACGTACTAGTTTTCGTGGCGAAAGTTGAAACATGCTAGTTTTCGTAAGACATTTGGAACGTGCTACTTTTCGTAACGAGGGTCAATATGATGGATATAATGTTAAGTTCTATCATGACTGGTGGACACTTTTATTTTTCAAAACATCTTTTATTTATTATTTAATAATAAATGATATTCTTGTGTAATAATTAGTAATCTCCTTCGCTATCGTTGACACGCTGCCAGACTGATGGGAGGTCATTGCCCCCAGAAAGTGTTCCATTTTCATTAAGGCTAGTAATTGCGGTGACAATGGCGGAATCCAAGTCTTCCCTAGTGGATTGATGCAACCATAATTAACCTAAAAAGAACCGGTCCGTTTGAAACAAAAACGAACGCAAAACGAACCTCTTTATTACCTCAAAAGCCGAACATCGAAACCAAGCCGAAACCGAAAAACAACCACAGTATAACTCGAAATGAACTGGAAGAGAACCGAAACGGGACCGATCAAGAACCAAAAAGGAACCGAAAAGAACCATTACATTTGATTGACTATAAAGGTCGATTTTATTTCATGGGGACACAGAGAAAAATATATCTTTCTGCACGCTCGGCTTGACAAGCATACTCTTCGCATATTCCGTATGGGACTGAGCATTCGCTGTTTTGCGTCTTCTTTCAAACGGACCGTCCTTTTTGGGGTGATTTATTGGTTATCTTAGGTTTTCGTATTAAAAAAAAAAAACCAATACACAACCAGTCACCGAATTGCAGCCGTGATGCGACGGTTGCACCGATCCGCTAGGGTTGTTTGTTGTTATATCCATGCCCACACAACTGACGCTTCTGATGAAGCAGTTGAAAACGCATGGCTTTGTGAGGTCTAGCATTATCATAAAGTAGCACTGGTGTTCTTATGTTGCGATGTACCACCCATCTTTGGATATATTCCTCCAAAAATGATTTAATGCGTCATTGTGATACTTTCCTCATAAGTCTTCAAAATAGCCACGACGTGAACTTCCATGCCCACTATCAGCAAGTCCTTCCTCCTGTGCATTTCTGCGCGTGACATGGGCTCGGTTGGTGTGCCTGGTCTGACCTAGGAGTGCGCTTGATGTCTTTGCAGGGCGGAGAAAAATTCGACCCAACTTTCATCCAGAGAAATCAATCTTCTTAGGTCATCGTTGCGATTACTAAGCCATAAAAAGTTCATACGTGCAATATGAACTCGCTTCTCTTTCTGGAAAGATGATAACGAATGAGAAACTTATACGCTGAAATTTGACACCAGACATAAATCGTCTATTAATATTCTTCCTACCGATGTGAAAGCTATGTTCAGTTGTGCGGAGATGTCTTTAATGCTCACTCTACTAGAGCATCGCAACAATTCCTGAATTTGTTATTTCCTTTCTTGCCTGGAAGGCGATGTTGGTCGATCCGATTTCAGTGCATCTTCAGTATTTGTCCGTCTCTCCTTGAACGATTTCATCTAATTCATCACTGCTCTTTTCCTAAGTGCGTTCTTGCCTACTGCTCGATGTAGAAGATTTCCCGAATAATTCAGCAAAGTACAAATTTTCAAAAATGCACGTTGTTCTTGGACAGTTACAGACTTCTTCAATTCTTCCGTTGTCAAAACGACGCGAAAAAAATTGCGTATGTTTTCTGAAATGTAAACATCAGGACTACATAACATAACTTCAAACTTATCACAAACAGGATGGCGCAACTGTGAAAAAATAAAAGTGTCCGGCGACTTGTGATAGGAACGTACATATAAACATAATTATCTATACTCAAATATATGGAATTCGAATGTATCAAGATATACAAATTTAAGTATGCTATGTATAGTCAATATATCTTTGATATAATAACAGGTTATATGTCTAATATAAAACTGAAATTTGGAATTTGTCTTGGCCTCGTCGAGACAAGACGAAACTTTGCTGGTCTCGTCGGAATTTTCGACATTTAAAAAAAACGGACGTTAAATCATTTTCAACGCTATCTCATTGTTACTCTTTTTTATTTTCATCTTACAATGTTTCGAATAAAAAGGAGAGCCTTGGCGCGATTAATTATTAGTTTCAAAAACAAAAATTCAAATAATTCCCTATTCCCTTACTATTAGGGTCTTTACTGGGACCCTTGCGTAGTTGAGGGCAGCACTGCTACTGGTTCCACAGAAGCGGGAAGATTTAATTCTCAAATTGACTCTTAATAATTAGACAACATATATTTATGAATTTGTTATCAATTCACTCGTTTCTCTTCTTAATCGACAATTTACGCATTGTCAAATTATGGACAACATGAATATATTTTTATTATTGCACAAATATAAGCGTAGATATATTAGTTGTCCATATTTACCGACTGTCAGTATCATGTGTATAGCCGGGCCAACATAACCTTACTTTATTGCAACCTCTCGTGTGCGTTGTATCCGTGCTCGTGTCCAATAAATATTATTTGGAAAAACAAATGAATTAAAAATGACCAAGTGTTGCGTACGTCATTACAAAAAAAAATGGTTATTTTAAATGGTAAATAAAAAATGAAATTTGATTTTGCGCGGGCAAAAGATCCAAGAACATTGGTGCCATCTACGCCGAGTTTGCCGAATATGGACCCCAATTACGAAATTCCATTGTTCGTTGATTTACTATCAACTTGAAATTTTATAATTGAAGGTTTTGAGGGTTGCTGATTATGAATCTGCACCCAAAGTTTCGTAATTCAAGATGGTGAATCTAAAATGGCGTACCCTAAATCGAAAAAGTCGTTAGATGAGAGTTGGTATTCTAGAATTTTTGAGGTCCCTGATTACAAATTTGCATCGAAAATTTAGAAATTCAAGATGGTGGATGGGGAATACAAGAAAATCAATCGATGAGAGCGAAAGTTGGTATTCAAGGGTATTTGCGGTCGTTGATTACGAATTCTCACTGAAAATTAAAAAATTGAAGATGGCGGACCAAAAATGAAAAAAGTCGTTTGATAAGTACGAGAATTGGTCCTCGGGAGTTTTTGTAGTTGCCGATTACGAATCTGCACTTAAAGTTCAGAAATTCACAATGGCGGATTTGCTCTGGAAATTTAGAAATTTAAGATGACGACAAATGCAATCAGTCATTGCAAAATGCAAAATGGAATGTTGTTTGATGACCAAACGACTATTTTCATTTTTGGCGAGTCATATTGGATCCGTCATCTTAAATTTTTAAACTTTCAGTGCAAATTCATAATCGGTGACCCAAAAAGTCCTTGAATATCAACTATCACTCTCATCAAGCGTTTTTTGCATTTTGGGTCTGCCATCTTTAATTTCTGAATTTGAAGTACAGATTTGTAATCAACGACCCCCAAAACCCCCGAGGATCAACTCTCGTTCTCATTAAACAATTTTTCAATTTTTCGTGCAAATTCGTAATCAGCGACCGCAAATACCAACGTTCGTTCTCATTAAGCGCTTCTTTTGATTTTTGGTCCTTCATCTTGAATTTCTAGATTTGCAGTGGAAATTCGTAATCGCGACCCCAAAAGCCCTAGAATACCAACTTTCGCTCTCATCAAGCGATTTCTTGCATTCTTGTTCCACCATATTGGATACACATTTTAATACATTTTGGACACACATTCGTAATCAGCGACCCTCAAAATTTTCAAGTATAAAATTTCAAGTCGATAGTAAGTCGATGAACAACGGAATCACGTAATGGTGAGATAGCAGCGAATATTTGCATTTTTTTCTGAAACGAACGAAGAATCGCGCCAATGCTCTGATTTTGTTTTGTTACATGGTAAGAGGGAAATTTAAAAAAAGAGTAACAGCAATCAAATAACGTTGGAAATTATTAGACTTTTGTTTTTTTGAAGTCTCGAAAATGTCGACGAGAGTCTCGACGAGAGTATGGGTGAGAGTTTCGTCTCGTCAAAGGCTCAACTCGTCGTCTCGTCTCGCGGCATCACTATCTAAAATATATAAAGAATATTTCCATGTATATATGCAAACTGTACGTTTGCATATATTATTATTTTCATATTCTTGGTATTGGAACCACAAGTTTTATCTATTAAAAATATATTAAAACATTGTTTTGCCATGAGATTTTGAAATGCATTCATATCAAGTGAGAGGTCATGGGTGAGTGACCGTTTGGGTCAAATAAAATATTCTGCAGAGACCAGGATTAGAACCTGCAACCGGTAATCTTGCTAATCTTACAATGGAGACGCTAACATGTACGGCAGTGACGACTTGGAAAATGATTGTTTTTAAATGGTATAATAGTTGCATCGCTTTTAACGATTCGTTGTTCAGTCTCATCAACCATGCTAACGGAGATATCGTGATATTATATTTTTCTTAACGAAATTTGTAATATATGACCACCGGAATCATTGACAACTTTAGTCTCTTATTTATAAAAGACTTAAGTTGTAAAGATACAGACTAAACAATCTCGAGACTTTGTTAACACTTTAGAAATAATTCTTAAAATATTTTCAGAATTTTCAAATTATTATTTATAAAGAATTTGCAAGCTCTTATAATTTTTTGATGAATAAATACTTTTTCTGATTTTTCGTTCAAAGAAACGTTCGAAACTTCAAGTACATACCTCGGGAAGTAATTCTTACAATAGTCCCTAGTAATTTTTATCGGATCCTTCTCTCCGTGTATCGTGACTCTTGATCCCTAACAAAAATTAAATCAATAAAAAAAAATCTCTATAAAATAATAGTTGTGCCAAATCATATCCTAACTGCAACAAAGTCTCCTCGAAAACAGCTCTCTGGTAACATCTCTATCACAAAATCTTTCCGCCGGGTGACAAGTTCCCATTTACAAGCCTACAACATGGCAAATTTCCGCTCCAGTGAAAAAAACATAGTTGTCCTGTTATCGGTAAAGAGGATATCACAGTATTAAAGAGCCAGAGGATTGTAGTCTCGGTAGGTTTGTAATTGAGAGAGCTGTCACGCGGTGAAAGATGTAGAGATGTTACAGGCGAGTTACATTCTGGGCGACTTGTGTTATGGAGATTCGTTTTAAGAGAGTTATTATTTATTGGAGACATATTACAGTAGGCCTCAACGTTATAAGGAGTGATAGCTTTCCGTCTCAAAAAGGTTATATTATTAAAATCACGTAGCAGAATGAGGTGAGCTCCTCGTCGTGCATTGAAAACCATAATTTTGCAATATGAACAAAAATTATTTTCGTATCTATAAAGCTTCCTTTATTAGGGAGGAATAATAAAGAAACGATGTGCAAATTTCTAATTTGTAATTTTTGAAGTGAAACTTCTTTGCTGACGGGGTACCAATTTTCAAAGTGTAACGAAAAGTAATACCGCCTGAGGGGAACAGTTAGATACATGGTGGGGAAACTGGCAATAAAGAAGAGTGCCTCCGCATCTCCCCTCCACCACTTGCAGTGAATCGGAGGGAGAGGGGGTAGGTATATGTAGCAGTGAAGGGCACGGCAGTAGTTAGGGAGCGGGGGAAGAGGGGGCAGGTATATACATAACATGATAGCTTTGTAATGCTAACTGTTATGTACACACTCGCCGAGATAGCCCAAAACCAGCCGGGAGTGTGAGTGCAGAGCATAGACATACATTATGGATTGGGCATAGAACGTCACCCGAGAAAAAGAGATAGCGGCCGATGGTGGCCAAGTCTTGCCTCTTTCCAACAGCAGCAAATGAGTGAGTTAGAAAGAGATAGCTATTGGCCGCTACCTCGTTCTCTCTTTGTCTAACCTGGCGGATATTTAGGCAGTGGCTTCAAGTACGGATCGCGTAGTCCATACTTTATGTCTATGGTGTAGACTGTAGAGGGGCCTCTCGGCTGTCTCGGGCTCCCTCATATAGAGTACGCGAATAGGAAATAGGCTCGCACTCGAGCAACTAATTCAGAGGGCGATTCATGAAAATTAAAAAATAATTACCACAGTTAATTCTTATTTTTGTACATCTTGTAAAATATACTTGAAAACTTTACTTAAAAATCTTTTTTCCTCGTTGGAGATCTAACTGGCATTTTTACTATTCTTAATAGTTATCTCTTGGTTGATAAAAAAATTAGAATAATTTATCTCTATCTGTACATCCCTGATTCAAAAATAGCATTAATTTTCATTTAACCTCTGTATTCAATAGTTTTAGAAAGATTTCATTTAAATAACATCTAGATATACAGGGTATCCCATTTTGACCTTCCGGTCGATTTATCTCGAAAAATACTGCTCCGATCAAAAATTGAATGAAATGAAACTTTTAGGGTTCAAAGGGAGGCGTTTAGAAAAAAAATTCGTATAAAATTCAAAATGGCGGCGTTAAGATAGCTGATATATTTTTTTAAAATGGAAACATGATTTTTTATTTTGACTGAAAAATTTTTCAGGTCAAAACTAACAACTTTTGTAGGAACTTTTTTTTTCTACAGTCCATAATTTGATCACCATTTTTCACTTTTTGAATGTTATTCAGGATAACGACGAGTCGTTTGAAGTCGACAAATACTGTTGAAGTGACGAACCGCAAATACCTAATCCTTGTGAGTATTCCACATGCATGTACGCACGCACACGGGCCCACTTACACTTGGGATGTTGAAGACTACTTACTCGTCCTCGTCATTATTCTGGATAACCCTAAAAGACTAAAAAATGATGATCTATTATGGACTGTATCAAAAAATGTTCGTATAAAAATTGTTTGTTTTGAGCTGAAAAATTTTTTAGTGAAAAAAAACATGTTTTTATTTCTTTAAAAAAATGTTAGCCATCTTAACACCGCTATTTTGAATTTTGGACCGACAAGCATTTTTTTGAACGTTCCCCTTTGAACCCTAAAAGTTTTATTGCAGTCAATTTTCGATCGGAGTAGTATATTTGGAGATAAATCAACTGTAAGATCAAAATGGGACACCCTGTATATTTGCGTTGAAATTGGATTTTCTTCATACTTTTCTTAATCAAAGCTAAAAGAAAGAAGTGTCACTTCTAGCGAGCGTGGCCTCCACGCACAACGATCCTTTAATAGTACATTATGATACGAGTGCGATGAAACTTTTTCTCGACGAGTGTGAATTTGCTGCATGAGCCGAAGGCGAATGCTGCAATCACAAGAGTTGAGAAAAAGTTTCTCGCACGAGTATCGTACAAAATTTTATCGCACAAGTGGTCACTTTACGCACGGAGTGCAATAAATACATTTACATTGCTCATGCGGGAAAAGCGGTATCTTTACGCCCGCTATTACGGTTCAAAAGTAGCGTTTTGCCCATTTTATAATTGCGATGTAGGTTTTTCATTTATTGAACGGTTATTTGAGTGCGCAAAGTTTACTTTGCGCACGCAAATTATTCTTTACGCACGCAATTTCAGATAAAAACACTGCCGAAATTAAATAAAAGAATTTATTAAATAAAAGAATTTATAAAATAGTATTTAAGTATACGGTTAATACAAACTCCCAAAAATTGTTCAAATGAATTTGGAATCGATAGTAATACCGGAAACGGATGAAAGCTCTGGCGACGAAAACATACCACCGGAAATACTTGAAAAAGCCAATGAGGTCATTAATAATTTAATTCCTCAAGTATCGAGAACAAAATATGAAGCAGCGTACAAGAAGTTCATGGAATGGCGAAGAAATAAAAATGTTGGAAGTTTTTCTGAACCAATTCTTCTGACATACTTTAGTGAACTTGGCGAACTTGAGTTCATCAAAAACGCCATGAATCTGAATATTACATTCACAAACTGTTCAAACCTTACAGTTTCTTAAATAAGTAAAAATAATTATTTCCTGTTGCTGTTCTTGTTCTTGTTGAAAATAAAATTATTTTCATTGTTCCTTAACTAAGTTTTCTGTTTATTTCTTAACTTTTTAGTTATTATTTTTGGTCTGTGGGGGCTTTCGCCCCCCCAACCCTCCACCGGGGCAATTTTATATTGGGATTTATACCGCATTCGCAATAAAAAATAGTATGTGCAGCTCGTGCGGCGTTGTCGATTGCCCACTTAAGCGAATGAGCGCACTCGCTTCGCTTGTGCGCTCAACTTCGCTTTCGTGGGCAATTGAAAAACTTGCCACACTAGTTGCACAATATACTATTTTTTGTTTTCTGCTTCATTTCGAATATGGTAGCTAACTTTGATTTTTTTCTTGGAAACAAAGTATCCTTTATAGGGAAGCGAAATTATTATGAATTGTATTAGTTTGTTCCATTTTCTGTAGAAGCATCCGTTATACGATAGCGTTATGAACTGAAGAGTATAGACATTTTCACTTACTTGAGAACTTTAATGCTGTGCTAGCCACTCGGAGTTTAATGAAAAAATTATTATGCAAATATTTTTTCCGTTCCGCTCAGCTTTCGGCTTGCACCTACTGACCACGGTAGAGATCCGAATTTGAACAATTAATTAAATTACAGACAAAAATCTAATAATCGATTTTTTTAATCTACAAAACAAGTCATACGAAAATGTTTTTCATGTGAACGCCAAAATACACAAACCAAAAAACATTACATATCAATGGAGCTTGTGGCCCGCGTAGAAAAAAGAATCTTTTCAAGAGTCTTGCAAAGAATCTTGGAAAGAGTCTTGTAAAGAATCTTTCCAAGAATCTTGAAAAGAGTCACGTATTGGATCCGGAACAAGACTCTTTCCAAGACTCTTGGAGAGATTCTTTACAAGATTCTTGGGAAGACAATTTACCTCAAAGTAAAAAATCATGTAAGGATTCTTTGCAAGATTCTTCAAATCGTTGCAGAAAAGATTCTTGGAAAGATTTTTTACGAGATCTGGGAGTCTTGGAGAGAGTCTAGCGTAGAAAAAAAGAATCTTTGAAAGAATCTTTAAAGGATTCTTTGGAAAAATCTTTAAAAGATTCTTCAAAAGAATGAGGTTTTTTTAAAATCTCACGAAAAACTAAAAACTAACCAATTCAAGTCAATTTTCGAAAAAGAAGAAATTTGAGAAAATCAGAAAACTTTATTTAGGAAAAAGATAGAAAATCATAAATGATGATTCATGTACAGAATCTTGGGAAGAACAAAATTATTTCTACGATTCTCCCGAGCGATCAGCTTGCACAAGATTTTTCACAATCAATCTTTCCAACATTTTTCCAATTAATCTTTCCACGATTCTTTGAATGAATCTTTCGAAGATTCTATTCATGAATCTTTCCAAGATTCTTCACATGAATCTTTCCAACATATAACGCCGTGTTAAAACGGACTTTGGCCATAAGCGTCATCTTTATTTTTGATTCTCTATCTTTTTCCTAAATGAAGTTTTGCGATTTTCTCAAATTTCTTCATTTTTGAAAATTGACTCCAATTGGTCAGTTTTTAGTTTTTCGTGAGATTTCAAAAAAAATTAAACCTTTCAGAGAATCTTTCAAAGATTCTTCCAAAGAATCATTTGAAGATTTTTCCAGAGAATCCTGTAAAGATTCTTAGAATCGTGAAAAGTATGTTTGAAAAAATCTTCAAAAGATTTTCAAGAGTCTTGCAATTAGTCTTTCCAAGAATCTTGTAAAGAATCTTTCCAAGAATCTTGGAAAGAGTCTTGTTCCGGATCCAATACGTGACTCTTTTCAAGATTTTTGGAAAGGTTCTTTACAAGACTTTCCAAGATTCCTTACAAGACTCTTGGAAAGATTCTTTTTTTCTACGCGGGGGACCACTATACTGAATGTGTTATTGTCAAACCCTAACTCATTCGGATTGGGTTTAGAATTATTTCTATAATTATTCTGAAATTAATAGAGGGTTTAAATTTTTCTATAAAATTTCCCATCAGCCCTCGGTTTTTTTTCACAAAAGAGAAATAAGTTATTTTTATTGCCAAAAATCTTACAAATTTGGTATTCTCTATGGGGGCGTTCATTAATTACGTGAGGCGATGGGAGGGGGGGAAGGGTCGAGCCGATCCCACCCAATCTCACGTGAGGGAGAAGGGGTCTCGGCAAATATCACGTATTTTTTTTTTTTAATATTTTATTGATTGATTTTCTCACTGTGATTCTAGACAACGTTCCTAGTAGTGGTCATCCGTAGTACCGCCAGCTAGGAAAAGGATTATCGTTGGATTGGAAGCTGGCGGGAGTCTCCTCTGATTGAGCCTCAAGGTGGGAGGGGAGCCTTGGGTATGGGAAACCCTGCTCACGGTCGGACTGGACGCCACCGTGGGTCGAGGAGGATCGTCGTAAGTCGTCCACCCTGCGTTGATTCTGTCTCGCCATTCGGGGTCGGGGCTCATGGGATCCGAGCCAGTCGTCGGATCGTGACGTCTCGACCAAATCTTCAACACTCCGAGCAGCTGTCGATGAGTTCCACTGCACTGTCGGGGCTATCGTCGTGCCTTAACGCTTGCGCGCTCTTTGAATTTGGCGCATTGCACAAGAGCGGGGCCCCGCCAATGGCGAAGAGGCCGTAACAGCGCGCGAGCGGGCGTTGGCCGTACCACGGGCGCAAGTCGTATGCCGTGGGCGCGGGCTGAGGGGAGATTTTGGCGCTCGGAAGCTCGGTTGTCTCGCCATGTCTCCCGGCTTTTTCTTTGAAGGTGGGGACAACCGACGAGTTTCATTGGGTGAATAGGAGAGGCGACGGCGCTGCCGTCGCATATTAAGAAAAGGTAGGGATGAGAGTCGCGGTGGCAAGTATCGAGCGGGATCTCGATACATTCGCCTGCATTCGCCCGCCACTGCCGTTTCGTACCATCCCCGGAGAGTGCCGTGAGTATTCCTGGCCGTAAGCCGCCCCCAAAATTGTCGAGTACCGAGATATTCGTGTCGTGAGAGTAATAAAGGGTGGGTGGGACCCCGAATGTGAGTAGGCTAGATAATTGTGAGAATAATCGTGTTGCCGCTATGGCGGGGTTCGTTATTGTGCGTCTTAAGGATGATTGAGTTTCGTTCCGGGCTGAAGAGCCGTTTTGAGATTAACTATCGTGTTCGTGTCGTGTTAACGTAGGATAAAATAGCGTATTGAGCCCGTGTACCGCGAGGGAAACGTAGAAGCTCGCGTGAGATTATCGACTATCGTACGCTTAGCTGTGAAAGACCGGCTCGCGTGAGGCTACCGAACATCGTAGATTTAGCCGTGAAAGACCGGCTCGCGTGAGATTATCGACTTTCGTACGTTTAGCCGTGAAAGACCGGCTCGCGTGAGGCTACCGAACATCGTAGATTTAGCCGTGAAAGACCGGCTCACGCAAGGCTACCGAACATCAGGGTTTAACCGTGAAAGACCGACTCGCGGGAGCTGCCGTATCGTTCAGCTATCGTGCGCGTTTCCTCGTCGCTGAGGATTTATTCTGTTCATTTGGTCCCCTCGCGGCGTCGTAATTTTCAGTATCGTTTGTCGAGGTCAAGTTGTCGCATGAATTTTGTGTAGTCCGAGTATCGATACTGTGCGTCGTATAGAAATTGTTGGTGTGTAAATTCTACCCTTTTGCGAGAAGCTGTCGACAAGTGGCTTTTGGGCCTTAGGTTATCGTTTTCGGCTGTCGTTTTGTGCCTGAAGAATCGCGCCCTTCTACCTTAGGACTTAGGAAAGAGCTAGTCGGTGAGTTCGTCCGGGTTCAGTGCGCGAGCGATAAATTATTGTCCCGGATAAATTCGGGAGACTTTGAGGGTCACCTTAAGGTGGCTGGCGCCCTTGGGATGGGCGCCTCTTCGGGCGCTGGGCTTCCGAAGAGTAACGCGCCTTGGGAGGAAAACGGCGGTTACAACACACTTTCGAAGATATTTCCATTTTTTTTTAATGTTGCAAATTCACGGAGTACTTAATAAGTTGGCTACGGAGGACTGACAAAAAAAACTGCCAAAGCGGCACCCAGTGGCGTTTCGTCAAAAATCATTTGAAAGAAAAAAGCATGACAGGATTTTAAAACAGATACTATGGTCTCGTTTTTGTCATAACCGATTTAAAAAATATCGATTTTTAACAAAATGGCGGACGCTTGAACTTAACGTAACTGAATAGTTACGTTTTTTTCTTGAATTTTCAAGAATTTTGACAAAAAAAAACTAAGGATCGGAAAAAAATCCTATGCAAAGACTAGATTATTATGTATGAGGTATTCCCGCTCAACGGGACCCCCTTCAAGGCCAACCTCTTTCGATTTTCTTGAAACTCGAGTATGTTTTAGTGTTGTCTGAAAGTATATTGTATATTGTACACCAGTTTTCAGATCTCTAACTATAATACTCTTTGGAATACACCAAAAGTTATATTTCAAACTTTTTGCGTATTCAGCGCTTCGGCGCTTTGGCACGGCGCGAAATAAAATCGAAAAAATTCTTTGACAATAGCTTTTCATCGAAAATTTCCTGTGCTTTTCGAAAAAAATATCAGCGATTCCAAAAAAAAACGAATTCATTTGAATTTCGACCAAAAACCGAAAAAATTGATTTACACAAAAAGGGCATAATTTAATTCATCGGTATAATTTTTTTCATGTTTTATATATATCTGAGAAGTCGCGATATAAATTTTAAGTTGGAATTGGCATCTGTTTACTAATGCTAAGTCTTTTAGTACGATAAAAATTCTTAAATATTGTGTTTTTCGTATTCAACAGTTTTTTGATATATTAAATAGTTTTTTTAAACGAATTTAGAATTTTATAAATTTATTAAATTCAAAATTTAAAAATTTCATTTAATTAATTTAATTTAATGAATTGAATAAATTTGATTATTTAACTTCAAATAAATTCGTTTTTTTCAGAATTGCTGATATTTTTTTCGAAAAGCGCACGAAATTTCCGATAGAAAGCTATTGTTAAAGAATTTTTTCGATTTTATTTCGTGCCGTGCCAAAGCTCCGAAGCGCTGAATACGCAAAAAGTTTGAAATATAACTTTTGGTGTATTCCAAATAGTATTATAGTTAGAGATCTGAAATGTGGTGTACTTTCATGCAATACTAAAACATACTCGAGTTTCAAGAAAATCGAAAGAGGTCGGCCTAAAAGGGGGTCCCGTTGAGCGAGAATACCTCGTATACAATAATCACAAAAAATTCGAAGTTAATGGATGGATAAATCATGGAATTTATTCAATTTACACAGAATCATCGATACCAGGTCCGTAATGTAGATTCTCCGAAGTGGAAGTTATGCCCATATCGACACCCAATACGAAAAGTAGCACGTTTCAAATGTCTTACGAAAACTAGTACGTTTCGGCCGTCCACGAAAACTAGCATGTGTCGGCTTTGACCACGAAAAGTAGCACGTTATGATATTCACCGAAAAAACTAGCATGTTTCGGCTTTCACCACGAAAACTAGCACGTTTCAATGTTCACCGCGAAAATTAGCATGTTTCAGATTCCGCCATAAGGTTAGTGCTCTCTGGGAATTCTATATTTTTTGACTGGATTTTCTAAGAGGATTAAGCGGTTATTCGCGTTATTGCGACGAAAGCAGGGTAATTTATGGCCACGCTTTATTCTCTATACCGGCAGCGCTCTTTTGTAATGCGTCCGTATCTGGGAGCCCGTAGCGTATGGAATAAATTTGTAATTTTCAATATAATTATTAATATAATGAATATTATTATTATATTAATAATCATTATTATTAATATAATTATTTATATTATTGAATATTATTATTATATAATCTTCGATATAGTTGATTTTTTCAGGTTTTTTCCTCAACACGACAGACTTGAAATTCTCACGAAAACTTTTTTTCATAGACATTGTGCGGGCAATACATCCTTAACGGTAATAATTTATTTCTTATAGGTCTCCGGGAAAAATATTAAAATACTTGTCAAATTATTTGAAAACATCATTCATACATTCTACAGTAGACAGTTAAAAAATGATAGAACGTTGCGAAATAGAAATATTATTTCTTTCGGTTAGGCGACATATTAGTTTTCATGATTTCATGGTGAATGACAGAACGTGCGAGTCTTCGGAATGAAAACCGAACCATGCTGGTTTTCACGGTGAATATGGCAACATGCTAGTTTTTGTGACGAAAATCGAAACATGCTAGTTTTCGTAAGACATTTGAAACGTGCTACTTTTCGTAACGGGCGTCGATATTATCTAAATTTTATTGTCAACGCCGTAATCGCCCTTCTTTCGTTTAGTAATGCAAACGTACCTCGGTTTTTGCTATACAGTGATCATCATTACGTGCATGAACGCAACGAATGCGTGTACTTTTAGGACTATTACGTTGTCATCTATTAAAGTTTTTACTCAAAATTTTCACCTCCCTGTTGAAAAAGACCGATAGAACTGTTAGAATCTGTTAGAATTAGGGACAAATGCACAAGAAATTCCAATAAAGATTTATAAGGATTTCTAGAATTTTATCGGTTCATCTCGGTCCCTTTCAACAGGGCAGACGTTCCTGACGTATCAAACTTCAAGAAAATGTAAAAATTGAAAAGTCGATTTTTCGGGCCCAGCCAGGTGTATAGTACCCCTTACGCGAAGGAATGAACAAAATATTTATTTTTGACAAAATGGTTTCTCAAAAAAAAGTTCAATCTTTGATAAAAATTTTGGCCTTGAATTGTTTATAAAATGGAAAATATTTATCGGTACGAAAAAACCTTCGATTAACTACTAAAAAAATATATTTATAAAGCTTGTGGAAAAATTCGAGACTGATCGGTATGACGTTTCTGAGACATCGTCTTCACTAACTTGAAAAACACAGTTTTGAGAAACAAGCGTTCAATGTTTCGAAAGCACTTTACACATAGCAATATAAATATTTGTCGGATTGACATGTAATTTTCTGTGTACATACTTAAATATATTAAAAATTGATTAAATATATGGGGGAAAACGCGTCATTTTTACATCTTGTGGACCTGACGATTGTGATTTGGCCGAAACTTCGCTTATTTCATCGTATGATCCCAAGAACAACTCTTGAATTTTATTAGATTTTTTAGAGTCACAACGGCAAAATACAAGACCATCGAAAATTTCTGACTTTTTTAAATATTCAATTTTCAATCGATGATATCTCTGTAGCAGTTAATCGTATCAAAAAGTATATAAGGCACTTTTTTCAGCTTGAGTCCATCTTTAAATAAAAAAATCGTCCAATTTTTTAAAAGCCAATTTAAGCAGCCAGAATAATTTTCAAAAATTAACATCACGATACCCAAAAACTCCCGCTTCGAATTTTGAATAAAAATTCTCAAAAATAATAGAATTCATTACCAACATTTTCGAAAAGAAAAACCAATGGGACTCGGGTGATTCACGAGATATTGATTTTTGAGTATTTAGCTTACTTGTTGTTCATTAATTTCTGTCTATCTGTTAATTAATTTGGGCTTCAAATACTGTAAAAAAAAAGTTAAAAAGAATCATGTAAATAAATAATACATTTTCATGCTTTAAATCGTATTTGAATCTCGTTTTCTTCTCGGATATTGAATTTTGTGAATTATATTATGTATCTCGCTTTCGACGAAATTCGACCATCTGTCAGTAACAACTTTACCGTTGTGAAGACGAAATAATGCAGTGAAGCTTCTGAGTATATTTTATTGATTGAGCTATTTTGAATCCTCCATTCATTAAAAATTCCTTTGATCGTTGGTAATTAGTCTTCTCACGATAAATAATTTCAATCGACGGTATATTTGTTGAAGCCTATTCATAGAATTCCGACTTGGTACGACGGTATGAGATTTTTGACAATTTTTTTACGAGGTGCTTCACGGAGTCGTTTATCACTTTGGAATGTTCGTAAACAGCGATGGCGTCATTACAACTATTTTTTACACTATTTAAAGCTGAAATTAATTAACAGATAGACAGAAATTAATAAACAATAAGTAAATTAGATACTAAAAAATCAATATCTCGCGAACCAGCAGAGGACCTTTATTTTATTTTTGAAAATTATTTTGACTGCTTCAATTGGCTTTAAAAAAATTAGACCATTTTTTTTATTTCTAGATGAACTCAAGATGATAAACAAGCTCCTCATATACTTTTCGATACGATTAACCGGTACAGAGATATCGTCGATCGAATATTAAATATTTTCAAAAGTCGAAAATATTCGATGGTTTTGTATTCCGCCATGTGTATCCAAAAAATCTAATCAAATTTGAGAGTAGTTTTGAGGATCATACGATGAAATAAGCGACGTTTCGGCCAAATAAAAAATGGTCAGGTTCACGAGATGTAAAAATGACGCGTTTTCCCCCATGTACATTACGAAAATGAAATGAAAAAATTGATTTTTTGAAAATCCTCACCTTCTTCGACCCCTTTAATGATGTATCAATTTCAAACTTCTTTTAATGAATTTGTCCAATATGTGGTCACGAATTTTACTAATCCATGTACTATAAATGTAATACACACAACACGAGTTCATAAGTGGATGATAGCGGATAGCGTGTTAGTGTTAGATTATTAGGTGAGCTTAGTTAGGCAGGTGTAGAATCTCGAAGTGAGATAATAACTGGTCTCGGATCCATACGATAGTAAGGAGCATATGTAAAAGAATGTCACTAATATAATAATTTTAAAAAGATACAATTTGAAAAAAATATATTCTGAGTGATTTTGGAAACAGCCACGGAACTGATCGTTGCCAGTTCAAAACCCGGTGGCGACATTTTTTATTTTGTTTCAAATATTTTTTTTTTTCGTACATTATAAAATCTTAAACTAAATAAAATATTTATTATGAAGCCTTATTTGGTGCGAACAATCACAATTTTCTTAAATACAGAATAAAAATATAAATGATGAGATATGGAGTATATGATAAAGCACCGACTAACAACCATATCTAACTCGTAGTTCTCACCTTAAATATAGTCTGCATCGAACAGTTGCAATTATCATAACATTTTCTAGGAATACTAATTTACAGTCCATGCAACTATTTTGAATTCTATACAACTATAATTTATAAGACCATAATTGTATAGTGTGTGTAACCATATTCTTTTTCAGGTTTACCAATAAATATTTTCTTACAGTATTTTTTTAAATCCATAACATTAATAATGATTTTCTTTGTCTGAACTTTCACTTGAATACTGCATAAGAGAAGTGAACTGAGCAAGGTAGTATTAACCAGAAAAAAAAGTTGGTACAAGCTCCTCCGATATCACTGGGATGGCGGAATAACCCGGTAACGTGCGTCGCGCATCTGACAATACCCAGGCAGTATGTACCGACGCTCAGGGGAGAGCAGTCGCCGTGTAGGTCGAGCGCGGGTTCGCAGGTCGCAAGTGTTTTCGGCTAATCCCCGGTGGTTTGGATACCACCTTAAATAAGTTTGTCCCAATACCTCATTGCGATAGGCGGGAGTCATCACACGGTTTCAGGGCTGGCATCCGCGCGATCCTTATCACGCGGATGTCTATCTCTCAACCGAGTGGACGGCCAACTCACCGGATCGCGATGGAGGAGGTGGCTGCCTAACCAACCGTTGGTAGTCGTGTGAGAACCTTTTTGCATTGCTATTAAGGGAATTAGGTAGGCTACTGGCTGTATCGGTGGAGATCTTTTGCAGTTTCCCTCCACCCACGGCAAAATTGCGATACAGCTCGGAGTTAAGGTGTAATAGGTTCAAGACTGCAGTCCGATCAGAAATTGTTATTGTGAGTGGCACAGGCCTTCTAAAGAGGGCGAGCCATACTAGGATTAAAAAAAAAGTACTGACGCTCAAGAGCGGGTGGAATCAGAGGCTCACCTGATTCACTGCAGCATAAGGGATCCTGCCAAAACACATACACACATCACGAGCGGCAGTAGTAGAGGCGGCGGTAGGGTCAAGATTTTTGTTGCCCCATACATGCAAGATGTTATATATACATTAGGCTGTTTCAAAAAAAATGGATTTTTCAACGGGCCACACCTGAAATGGTTAGCTTAGATGGAAAAAAAATGCTGTCAAAAGATGAGCATTTTATATTGAGTGGAAGATACGCCGCAATTGATTTTTCATTTTTTTTTCCTTTTTTTTTGAATTCAAGACGGATAATTATTGGAAAAGAAAGTTTTCTTCCTGACAACTCCCAGAATGTCAAATTGCATTCTAAGAAAATAAGTTTTAAATTTCATCATTTTTATTTATTTTTAAATCGGGTTCCAAACGCATTTTCACTATATTATTTCACTATTTTTCATAACTCTATTGTTTATAATAAGTTTTTTTTCTCTTTATTTTACAACAATGATTTGTTATTAGTAATAGTATTGAACAGTTTTGGATGATTCATAATAGGTGAAACAAGCACGCTTCGCGTACTCGTTGGGGGGCTTCGCCCCCCAAACCCCCCCCCCCCCGCATTTCGCGCACCGTTGTCGCCGCGCTTCGCGCTCCGTATTCTTGATCATTGTCTTGATTTATTCCGTTATGATCGAATATATTTTGAATGTTGGTTAACATGTCCCTTGGGGACGTTTTAATAGGCACTCACACCGTAATTCAAACTCTTTGATTCATTGTGAACATCGACTAATTATTCGGATAAATTATATTAATCATTATTAATGACAGATTTGAATATAATCAATTTTTTGATATTTTTTTCAAACAGTGCATTGAAAAACAAACAAAAATGACATCCTTGCAAACTAGAAAATCTTAGTTATTGTGGAAGATATGATTATTTTAAGAATATTTTTTCAAAAATCAATAACTTCGGTACGGTTTAAGATCGAGAGCTAAAAATGTACATGGATACTTCTTTTTGCATGTGCAATAACATATTAAAAAATAATGGAAAATCAAAGGGGGTCACCGACAAAACATCGTTGAATTGACATGGAATGACTGTATACATACGAATATTCGACTTGAGTGGACGCTCCCACAACTTAACGCTACGGGACCGGAAACGCTCCTATAACTAAATGTTCCCCCAATTCTACCACTCTAGTGTTTCAACGCATGCGTACTGCCTTTTTTCTTGAAGCATGCGTAGAACAAGCGCACGGAATTCAACCTGAAACTCGTACCTACGTGTTATAGCCAAATATACATTTTAAAATCTGACCGATATATTTTGCAAATTTTCTGAACTTCAATAAGAATTTCATGTTAATAACTCTAGATGAAAAGAATTGAACAGAAAATACACTTATCCGTTTGTTGGAACGCGCGAGTACATTTCTCTAGAAAATGTTATACAAAGTTGCATATATAAACATCATACATGCAGATACATACGAATATTCTACAGAAATTTCGTTCTTTCTGGAAAATAAAAATCCCTGTTTTTTCGAGAGAACAACCATTCTCGAACATGTTGTCCTATCAGGGGGTGACACACAGCTCGCTGAGCCGTACGCAAATTACGGCCGATGTTTAGTTTGACAATCGACCAACCAGCAGCGCTACTAATCTTGTGTGCGGTTGCGGGCAAGAAGACTAGACTAGAATGCATAGACCTTATACTTCTGGACCGCGCATTCCCTATCTGTTCCCATAGTGTCGAGTTAGGAGAAAGAGACAGAGAGAGATTCCCACGTGTGTGACAAGGACAACAATGCCATAGTTGGGTGAACGGTGCCTTTATCCAACATTGCCGATTTGCTGTCCTTGTCTGGTAACTTGGCACGCGATGCGCAGTCCAGGAGTATAAGCTCTATGATAGAATGCGTACAAGAAGACTGTATTCTAGTCTCCTTGTGTGCGGGCAGGGGGGTGACACACCAATGATATTCCTATACGGTGGAACGGTACGCCTGACGGTCTGTATTTTTCGTTAGGGTGCTGGCCTATACGCGGCACCACTAATCTTGCGCTGCCCCACACACAAGAAGACTAGAATACTATAGTCTTCTTGTGTGCATTCTAGTCTAGTCTTCTTACCCGCAACCGCACAGAAGATTAGTGGCACTGCTGGTTGGTCGATTGTCGAACTAAACATCAGCCGTAATTTGGGTACGGCTCAGCGAGCTGTGTGTCACCCCCCTGTGTGCGGGGCAGCGCACAAGATTAGTGGTGCCGCGTATAGGCCAGCAACCTAACGAAAAATACAGACTGTCAGGCGTACCATTCCACCGTACAGGAATAGCATTGGTGTGTCACCCCCCTGTGTCCTATAAATAGGCGTGACTTGCCCCATCTATCAGTCGTTTTTACCAAAATCGTTATATTGTATTATTTATCCACTTCACGCACATTAGAATAGAATAGAGTAGAATAGTATTTATTTGTGCTGAGGTGAACACCCATGACAAATTGTTAAGTTGCACTTAACCTTTACAAAGTACAATAACCTTTCACTTGACGAATACAATATTAATTCTCGGAGGCAAACTTACAGTTACTAGTACACATCAATCTTGATCCTATTTCTGGTCTTATTCCGATAATACAAACGCTCTCAATTTAACACTGACCGTTGTAAAGAGATACAGATTCCTCAAATCACCGTCTGTGCTATTAACTAGTATCTCGGGGAATTTAATACTTGACATATATCTCAATCTAAAGGGCTCGTAGAGAGGGCAGTTTACCATGAAATGCTCCATTGTTTCTTTTTCGTTTAAATTACACAATGAACAGTCCACCGTGCAATCGATTTTATAAACAATATGTTTAATTTTTACGGACCATGCGAACTTCCCTGACAGTCTACACTGGGCGAGATTTCTTATATATGTTAACGGGAGATTGGACCTCAGATACCCTTCACCCTTCGCTTCGTTTAATTTTCTAATACATTTGTACATTGGACTGTAGCCCACACGGAACCAAGTGTCCATTGGACGTCCATCTATTATCCATAGATCCTTAACACGTCTACATCCACGATGGACGTAATGCGGACATCCATTGAACTTCAATGGTATACTTTTGATTGGACAAAACGCAATGGATCACACAGGACGTATATTGTATGTCCACGACACGTACTATTTCTTGAGCTACAAATATACACAACACGGCCATCCATGGTATGTCCATAGGTAGACATTAAATAGCTTTTAATTCAGGATAGTAATTGAACATCCATTGGACGTTCCAGGTTCGTAAACGAAAATCACATTCGGAGGACGTCAATTGAACGTCTATCGGATGTTCCATGTAGGATTTCGTTTAGACGTGAACCTGGAACGTCCAATAGATGTCCAATTACTATACTGAATTAAGAGCTATTGAATGTCTACCTATGGGCATACCATAGATGGCCGTGTTGTGTATATTTGTAGCTTAAGAAATAGTACGTGTGTGAACATACAATATACGTCCTGTGTGATCCATGGCGTGTTGTCCAATCAAAAGCATTCGTCCTTTAGATGTACATTTAAGTATTTCGGGCAGCTTTGATATGGGTACGCCGATTGACCCTCGTATGTACGTACAAATTACGTCTATCGAAGGATAACGCGGAAGTTTATTCGACGTCCACGACACATATTTTTGGAGCTATAAATATATTCCGCGCGTAACTTAACAGCCAGGGGACGTCCAATAATCATTTAAGTTGGATGAAAATTTCATTCCGGGGAAGTCCATGGGACATTCCTTAAACCACTATCGGAGATGCGAAACGACAGCGATTCTATGTGCTGAAAACGTTTCGTATACGTACCCTTAGATATTTTTTAGAGGTGCCTATAGACCACATAAAGTGACATTTAATGTACGTATTTGAGACGAATGCCAATATTGCAAAAGATATCTAATGATCATCTATTATACGTCCCTTAATTTAAACGCTATTGATTACACATTATCCATTAATTATAAATTTCATTACGATTATACATTATTCAAGGCCTATGAAACAAAGATATATAAGTATATCAGCAAACTACATCGTATAAGGTTTTTACATGCATAAGTTTCTCATAAGTCAAGTTAGTATAGGTAGGTAGGTAGGTAGGTAGGAGATTAGAAAAGTTGAGCAGCACCCCTTGAATCCAATACTTGGATGGGTGACCGCAGTGTGAAAAATCGAAAACTATTTTTTTTCTTTTTTTCTGTAAAATATGGATATCGCGTAGGCCCCGAATATTATATAATCAGTAACAAAGTTTATAATTAATTAATAATGTGTAGTTAATAACGATTAAATTATTTAAATAAAGGGACGTATAATGGATGATCATTGGACATCTTTCGGATCACTGGTTTATTCGTCTTAAATACGTAAATCGGACGTCATTTTTTGGGGTCTAGTCCGTCTAAAAACCGTCTCAAGGTAAGTATAAGGGATGTTCCCAGTACATAGAACAGGTGCCGTTTCACACTTCTTTTAGCAGTGATAGGGATACTCATAGACGTCCCTGGGATGGAGCATTCATCCACCATGTATGGATATTGGACGTCCCATGGCCCTAATGTTCCGTGTGGAAGGACGACAATATGGCCTCTACCGCATCTTTCCGGAACCGCCGTTGCGCTATGCTTTCCAGCAGGGTTGGGATACAATTTGTTAGTGCTCTCACCGACAAGTTTACGGCAACATGATGGAAACCATACTTGGTCAATATATCTCGCACCCGCGTGAACCAGTTATATTTAACAATGTTGTCTTGCGCAGCATCTAAAGCGGCGAGACGGTCTAAACAAATGCATGGGTAACGGTGCGCTGGCATCTTTAAAATTTTTATCAGAAGCATCAAAGCTCTTTTTACGACTTGTACCTCTATAACCAACGTCCCCGTCTCTAACCGTACCGCGTAGCGAGGCGTACACATTGGTAGACCCAACAATGTTTTGTAGAATCGCTGCTGGATTAAGTCCCGATCTTGTACATGGTTAGGACCCCATATGCCCGCTCCGTACAATAACGTCGATGAGACGATCGCTTGGAAAAGCTTAACCCTGTTGTCCGAATTACTCATTTTCGTAGCTATCATCGGTCCCCAAATCGTGCCGAGTGCTATTCTTGCTTTCGCCAGCGAACGTGTAGAGGCTGCCCCGAACAACCCTGAGCTTGTAAAAGGTACACCCAGATAGACATATTCTTTGACCGTCTCAAGCACTGTATTTCCGTAACTTATCGCTCTTAATTTCTTTTTCCTCCCTGCTCTTTGACAAACCAAAATTTTTGTTTTATCCGTGTTGACTGTCAGCCTGTTTACATCGCAATAATCGGCTAACGTATTTATTTTATGCTGGCGATCAAGAACATCATCGGCCAATTAGAATTAAATCATCTGCAAACAGTAAGAGCTCGATTTTTTCTTTAATCGCATAATGCCCGTGGGATTCGAAATAGGATTCAATATCAGCAAGAAATAAAGAGAACAGTATTGGGCTTGCCGGATCTCCTTGTAGTACTCTTTCTGTAGACTCTATTTCCTCTTATCTGCAGCCTCTACCGTACCGTACCCTGAAACTCGCTTGCCTATAATAGTTTTGCAGAACTTGGATTATTTGCGAGCTTACCCCCAAAGCATATAGTTTTTCCCACAGAATATTGTGTACTATAGAGTCAAACGCTCTACGGAAATCTATAAATGCAATAAATATTTTCCCCTTACTTTCGGCGAGTGCGAGAGTGATTTTCGCTGATAACGTAAATATGTTATCTTCACACGAACGGCGGGGGCGGAAACCCGCTTGCCCTTCTGGTATGATTCTATACTTCTCTCCCCATGCTGCGAGTCTTTCCGCCATTAGCTTAGTGAAAACTTTTCCCAGGGTGTTCGCAAGCGCAATACCCTTATAATTTAATGGGTCTATTACATCCCCTTTTTTATAGAGCAACACAAGAACCGATTGCCCCCAACTACCTGGAACATTCCTGGACGTTAAGATTTTGTTAAACATGTTGAGCATGAAAGTTGACCATTCGGGGGTTAGGGCTTGAAGGACAGCGCCTGGTATACCATCTGGGCCTGGCGCCTTGTTCGGTTTAATTGTTTGGATTATTTTGCGCAATTCCGTATATTCAATTTCCCTGTCAAGCTCAGGATGTCGACAGTCTATGAAAATTTGAATGCTCATATCTCTTTCTGGGAGGACATTATTTTAGAAATTTACCCGAGCTGCCCCGCTTATGGGGCACACTTGGAACGGTCTTTCCCTAAATTTTTTAACCACTTTCCAAAACTCGCTTGCGTTTCGTGAGTCTGAAACAGCAACTTGAAGCTGTAGAAAATACTCTTCTTTCCGTTTTCTAATCATTTTAATGTGATTTTTTCGGCTCTCTTTGTAGACAAACTCACTTTGATCAAATTTTATTTTCTTCCATACTCCATATAAACGATTGATTCGTTTTCTACTGTCGTTACAAGTTTTGTCGTACCATGGCTTACTTCGAAAAAAGGCTGACATTTTTTTGTTGATTATACAAGCATACCCTGTTCCCGACACGCCTCAAATATTGCACTTGTGAGCGCAGTACTGAGCAAATGTACGTCATCAGCTTGAGGTATTACTTTCACACCCATACTCTCTTCAAATTCCTCCCCCTTGTTAGGATCCCATTTTAAGATCCACCCGTCACTAACGTTTGTGTCAACAGAATCTACGCTGAATGCGCTATACTTAATGCCCATTATTAACGTGATCGGGAGATGATCGGATGACCCTGCGTGTGTGATCTGAAAATCCTTGACAACGTCTATGGCCGCTTCATTGATCCACACCATGTCAACGTAATTCAAATTATTGTTTTGTGTAATTCAAATTACACAAAATCTCACGTAGTTTCCATCGTCTCTCACAATCTCTCGGGTAACGATTCGCATTTTTTGATTCAACCATTGGCCACGGCATTCGAGGGAAGGGTAGACCTCTTGCCCGTGAATAAAGAACAATATATTTCATTCACAAAAGTCGTCAAAGGTACATGCATACACTATCGATTCATGCCGAGTAGTCTGGAAAAATTGGCCTCTTACCTCAAAAATAATTGCAAATTGATTACGCGTGAGCATTGTAATAGTGCAGCGGAACGGGAATTATTGGTGAAAAAGGGGGTTTCCCCCTATGATTATCTCGATGATTGGATGAGACTCGACGAGACTGAATTACCGAGTAAAGATCAATTCCACTCGAACCTCTACAACGAGGACATTACGGACGAGGATTATGCGCATGCACGTGACGTTTGGACGACATTCAAAATAAAAACCTTGGGCGAATATTCGGACTTGTACCTAAAGACTGATATATTGCTTCCGGCTGATATTTTTGAAAAATTTCGATCCAACTGCTTGAAGGCATACAATCTCGATCCACTGCACTATTACACAGCGCCAGGTCTTGCGTTCGATGCTATGCTCAAGTGTATTAGTATTGAACTTCAACTCCTCACCGACATTGATATGCTGTTATCAGGGCCCGGATCTCGGTGCTCTAAAAACAATATGACCGTCTGACTAGCAGCAAGTGGATTGCTGAGAAGGCGTAGACTGAACAGACTGAACAGAACCACTATGACTGAACAGAAACAAAAGTGACTGCAAAACTGTTTCGTATATGAGGCATTCTTTCTAAACTTAGTCCCTTTTTTCCAAATACCTCTTAGATCATTTTCCTACTTTGCGAGCTTCTTATTTTTGCCGTGAAGAAACTTGTAAAAAAATTGCTTTCTAGGGATATATAAAAATGTTGCTTTTGCGGAATATATAAAATATTTGCGTCTACCGGAGAAAAAAGATTCAGTAATTCGTTGGCAAATTAAAAAAAAATGTATATCAATTTTTTTTTATCTCACACACTAGGAATATCTGTGATTTTTTCAGACTTTTTTTTGTAGGCCCTGCTTTAGATACTGTTCATTCGTATAAAAAAAATGCTGTAGTAAGCAGGGAACCATCTCACCTCCATAATAAACCAAAGTCGAAATAATCCCGTTGTCGTCTTAATGTCCATTTGCATGGAAGCACCGGATCACAAGGTGCTTCCGGAGATTTTCGAACGTGAAGCCTTGTCGATTGTCCGTTAACATTATTTTATATTGTGAAAAACTCCGCTCGACATCACAAGATGTCGTCGGAGCAAATTCAAAGAGCGGAATATCCCCAAGCTGCAGATTCTCTAAAGTGTCAGGAAGACATTTGTTCTCAGACTCGAAGATGCCGTGGATCGCTACAAGTGCTCCATAGCCTTCATTATTATTTAGAACTTTTGTAGCTTTTTCCCGTACTTTTTCATCTGCGTTCTTATTCAGGTTGGTGCTGATTTTTTGGATTCCCATCAATGCGTCTTTCAACGACAAGCCTATAGTTTCCAGTTTTTTAATTCCGTGAACGAGAGCACCGTATCTTTCTTCTATTTTTTTTAGCTCACGTCTGAGCTGTGCGTGTTGAAAACACTTGTTTATAGTTGTAATAGAGGCTGCTTCAGACGGTAATTTCTCGACAACTTGTTTGACGATATCGAAGTTTTGGCTGTAATAGATTGCTGCATTTAACCTCGTGCCCCATCGGGTTATTATCGGTTGGGGTTGTAAAGGTACATCCGGAGCCATTTCTCGAAAAATATGTACTCGAGATGGAGCTTTTAAGAATACTTTCTTGCCGCATGATATTAAAGTATCGACGTTCGAATGTACATCTCGAACTTGCTCGGCGATCCGATTCAAGCCATGCGCGAGACATGTGACGTGAATCATTTTCGAGAAAGACTTCTTCAACTCTTTACCAGCCTTCTTCATGTATGGCGCAGCATCACTGAGGAACAATAGAACTTTTTGTTCATTGAAACCAAATGGCCATAGCAATTTTAGAGCTGAACGGAACAGCTCTGCAATAGTGGCATGATTGGTTTTCTCGAGCTTTTCCGATGTTAGTAGGAAATGCTTCCCAGGTTTTCCGTTCTCGAGACTGCCAATGATTACATTTGCAACAAATCTTCCGGTGACATCGGTGGTCTCGTCAATACTGATCCAAATAGAATGATCGCCAATCGCTTCGCGGATAGATGCCATAGTTTTCTCATAAACTTTTTGCACGTAGTTTTTACGTAACGTTGACTCGTTCGGAATTTTATTTTGAGTATATTTTTCCAAGAATGTTTTAAATTCTTGGTTCTGTAGCTTCCATAACGGAATGTCAGCCGCAATCATAGCCGAGCACAAAGCATCGTTAAATGCTGTTGGACTTGGTGATGGGTCGGATGAACGTTTTATTGCGGCTACCTGATTGTGGTGAACCGATTTTTCGTGTCGGTTTATCTGGTACCGTGTCAGATTCGAAAGACTAACATTGCAGATCTTGCAGTAGAGATTCTCACCTCTAATATCATAGTTTTCCTTGCCATATTCCTCTTGTAATTTTGTACACGTTTCCGTAGTCGTTCGCTTAACTTTTGTCATGCTCGTGCTATGTTCGTACGAAACCGAATTAACATTAACGTCGCTCCTGTCACGAGCGTTTTTTGTCTTGGATTCACATTTCTTCCCTTCATTTCTGATAGTGAATCAAAGTGTGCTGTGAAATATGCTTGGATAAGTGCACTCAAAATAAAATTGGGGACGAGTCTACGTTGCGTAAAAATTACGTGCAAAAAGCTTATGTGTGCGATTGGCGATCATTCTATTTGGATTAGCATTGACGAGACCACTGATGCCACCGGAAGATACATTGTGAATGTAATCGTTGGCGGTCCCGAAAACGGAATACCTGAGAAGCATTTCCTACTAACATTTAAATCTTCCTTTACCGACAGACGTGAATATTTTATATATTTCGCAGAAGCAACATTTTTCTATGTCCCTACAAAGCAATTTATTACAAGGTCGTCAAAGGCAAAAATTGGAAGCTTGCAAAGTAGAAAAATTATCTAAAAGGTATTTGAAAAAAGGCGATTGAGTTTCGAAAGAATGCAACATATACGTTTCGCAGTCACTTTTGTTTCTATTGATTCAAAGTGGCAGTCTACGCCTTCTCAGCAATCCACTCGCTGCTAGTCAGACTGTCATATTGTTTTTAGAGCACCGAGATCCGGGCCCTGGCTATTATTTATCGAGCGGGGTATTCGGGGTGGTGTGGCTCAATGCTCAAATCGGTACGCGAAGGACAACAATCGGTACATGAATTCCGACTTCAATCAAGACGAAGATGAGAGCTACTTGATGTATTTTGATGTAAATAACTTATACAGGGAAGCAATGAGTAAGCCACTGCCCTATAGCTCTTTCGAGTGGGTCGAGAATTTTGATGCTAATACGATTAAATCGCTTCAAGATGACGATGAAATTGGATACATATTCGAGGTCGATTTGGATTATCCGAAAGACATTCACGATCAGCACAAAGTTCTTCCATTATGTCCCGAACATTACACACCTCCGGGATTCAAACAGCCAAAACTTATGACGACTTTATTACCAAAACAGAGATATATCATACATTTTCAAAATTTAAAACAAGCTCTAACTCTAGGTCTTCGTATAACGAAAATTCATCGAACTTTAAAATTCCGGCAAAAAGCATGGCTTAAAAAGTATATCGACATAAACACCGAACTGCGTAAAAACGCGAAAAATGAATTTGAGAAAAACTTTTTCAAACTCATGAATAATGCAGTTTTCGGTAAGACAATGGAAAACGTTAGGCGATATCGGGATGTTAAACTTGTGACAAAATGGGGTGGGCCTTTTGGTGCAAGGGCTTTAATCGCACGGGCAACATTTGACAGCTGCACTGTTTTTGATCGTGACATAGTCATCATTGAATTGAATCGTGCTAAAGTAAAAATTGACAAACCAATTTATGTAGGATTTTCAATTCTCGACATGCCAAAAATTTTCGTTCATGACTATCATTATAATTACATGAAAAAGAAGATTTCGATCAGCTCAAACTACTTTACACCCATACGGACAGTCTCATTTATCGGATTACAACTCCCGATATATACAGCGACATGAAGAAGGATTTGGACAAATTCGATACATCCGATTATGGGCCAAACAATCCCTACGGTATATCATTAGCCAATAAAAAAATATTGGGACTGATGAAGGATGAGAATAAGGGAAAAATAATGAAGGGATTTGTGGGATTGCGGGCCAAATTATACGCCTTTAGAGTCCCAGATGATGAAAAATAAATAGAAAAGAAAAAAGCCGAGGGCATTCGAGCGGTGACGTTAAGATCGATTACATTTGACGACTATAAACAGTGTCCATTCCGCCATGCGAATGTGGAGAATACGAATGTAATTCGTAGTCGGAAACATATTGTCGAAACTGTTGCGCAGACTAAATTAGCCCTCAGCTGAAATGACAATAAAAGAATTTTGCTTCAGAATTCCACTGATACCCTACCATGGGGTTATGACGTTATCGAACGTATGGATGAATGATGTGGAAAAAAAAACTTGAAAACAATGAAAATGGTTTTAAAAAAGAAGTGTTATTGTAATAATGTTTAAGAATTATTTTTTATGCGTCAGGTTTTGAAAGAATATATGAAAGTCTACAAATTCGGGAAAAAGAAAAAAAACTCGAAAAAACATTTTAAAAGGTTTTAAAAAACTATAAATGTAATAATGTTTAAGAATTACGCAAAAAATAAGATAATATGTATCAACAATTATAATTGAAACGACGTATTTTGAAAAATATCACGACGATGCGTTTTTTTTTTTTATAAGACAAAGAATTGAAAAGATACGTTTATAAATATATTTACCTCGTAATTTTTCAATAAAAATCTAAATATACATGAATCATCGATGATAATCATTTTGTAATCCTTCCTCACGCGAAAAAAGCGTTCCTCGGAAAAAAAAAATCCAAAGTCTTAACTTCACATATCAGCTCCATTGATCCATGTGTTGTGGGTATCATCAAATCCCAACCATTTTACAAAAATTTTATCACTGCGCGTTCGTAAAAGTTTTTTAATTAAATAAATATCTGGATATTTGACTTTCAATAATTCTTGTTCGTAAAATCCATCGGCGATGGGCTCGTTCTGATAATCTTCAATATTATACGTCGTGGGATTGGTCTTGTTTACTCGGCTAATCGTAAATATTTCCGTCGTCCAATTTGGGGTATAACCCTTCGCAAAAACATTTTTAAACTTGCTTATTCGCACTTTGTCGCCGATTTTGAATTTTTTCCTTCTCAATGGTTCACGATTTTTTTTGAATACACGCTGAAGTAGTTGCTTTTCATTGCTGGCATTAACATTTTTCGGTTTCATGCGAATAGTGTGATGCGTGGAATTAATATAGTCAGCGAGCAAACTATCGAGAATATCGATCCATTTATACTTGCCGCGTGAACTGAATTGTATCCACATTTTATTTTTCAATGTGCGATTGAATCGTTCGCAAATGGATGCCTTTAAATTGCTGTATGTCGAGTACATATGAATATTATATTGCCGCATGAGAGATTCAAAATCTGAATTATAGAATTCTTTGCCGCGATCAACGTGAAGTTTCATTGGCACACCCCCTTCGCTGAGAATAGATTTCATAGCGTTCATCGTATCTTTGCCGTTCTTGCTTTTCATCGGAACGGCCCATGCATATTTGGAGAATATATCGATGCAGGTGAGGAAGAACTCGCGTCCGGAGTTTTCCTTCGTGTACGATGACATATCCACCAAATCGGCTTGCCAGGTTTCATCCAGACCGCGTATATCCACATGGCGACGTGGATAATTTCATCGAGCGGGTTTATGTAGTTTCCCCACCACTGCTTCTCTCTCTGTTTCACTCATTTTTTCCTCCCCAGAGCGTGTAATGGAGTATCGAGTTGCAAGACTAGATGTGTGGTGCGAGTTGCCAAATCTTGTACGGTCTGCACATTCGCATTGAGAGTTTTCGCAATACTTTGTATGCTAGTGTCAAGTCCTTGCACCAGCAATGAATAACTCTTTTATCTCTTTACGCAGAAATTTAATGTCGCTGTGTGATTTTTTATGCAACGCATTCGACGTGGCGACATCATTTGACGCTTCGGGATCAGCAACGTTGCACAGTCGTTTTCCCTCTGAATCGTAATCACCGCTGGCAGTAGTCCTAAATCCAATACCCAGTCTACCTGGAGGACCACGGTCATTTCCGAGCACACTCTTATTCAATTGTCGTCCTAACACGTCATCGCTCATATTGCGAATGTGCGGAACATTAACGTACAACGGATGAATAAATGATTTTTGCCTCACGCAATTCCTCGATTATCGATATAATTTCATTGGAGTGTGATAAATATCCGGCAGCCTGAGATGATAAGAGTAAACGTAGGCGATCAACAAGCTCATTAGGATCATCTCAATAAACATAATCGAATTTTGCCGGTTGTTTTCGCGCAATCTTGTATTTCGGCATACCTTTGCCGCTGTGTCTGGAGCGGTAACAGATCTTGGATATGTAATTTTTGAATTTAGTGCTCTTATCCGCACGTATAGTGCCCGACGCTTTGTAATATTTCCGATACGCATTTGTCTCCGTGATACTTTTTTCATACGCTCGCAAATCATCCGTGGTAAAATCAACAGGTGGTTTTTTTAAATAATAGCTCGACTAATCCAACGGTTTTTTCATAATTTTTCTCTCTAACACGAATTCCGGAGGATGAGGAAAAATCTATCGGCGAATCGCCAATCATTAGCTTGTCATTGGCGAGGTTTCTCACACCATACGTGACATTGAGGCTTGTTTTTCTATTCGGGCTCAACAACGAAAGATACTCATTGATTAATTTATCGCCGTTGCTGGACATTACGTCTCCCTCTGCCGACCGGAAGGATTCATCAAAATCATCCGATTGATATGATTGATCTCTCATGCTGAGCTCATTTTCTCCATTCGCTACATTTTCATTCTCCTCCTCCTTTTCTTCTTCTTCTTCTTCTTCTTCTTCTTTAGTCTCCCTTTCCACCTCCTCCTTCTCTTCTTCTTCTTCTTCTTCTTCTTCTTCCTCCTTCTTCTTCTCCTCCTACTCCTCCTTCTCCTCCTCCTCACGTTTCACGCTATTTTCAGTTTTTTCTCGTTTAATTTCCCGCTTGATGGGGGATCTTTTGCGTGATACATTCATCAGCTTCTCCAATGGCTGCACTATCGGCTGGAAAATATCCTGCATCGTGCGCTCAGCATTGTCTCTGCCCAGCTTTATCATACGATGCTTTCGCCGTATAGCATCGCTCGCTCGCACAATCTCGCGCAAAACTTCTTTTTCTTCGCGCACTTTCATGTTGTCGGTGCTGGGTCAACGATGATACTGTGCTGCGATCGTCATACGATACATTATTAATCACTCTGTGCCGAGAAAATTTTCAAAACCTCGCCTATATCGACCCTCATTCATTTCACTATCCTTGTCAATCATGATAAATGCATACTTGCCGGCGTGCCTACATTCCGAGCACAAATTCTTAAATTCATACAGCATGTCAGTATTCACATGTTCGTTGTACACATGCCGCAGATTCATTTCATCCCGCTTAAAGAGCACAACGAAATTTGTATTATCACGTATTATGTGCTTGGGAATACGTGCGTATGTTTGACAAAGATAAAAACAATCCACATTTTGATGTCTGCCCATGGCGAAAAAGGCTCGAATATTGTTCTGTTTTTCGCACGCTACATCGTCAAAGATGAATATTGAGTTTGGGCGTGCATCACCCGATGTAATTACTTGTTCGTGCTCATTGAAGAGAAAATATTCGATATCGGACACTGGCTTGAGCAAACGTTCGAGCAGCTTGTACTTTGGTTGCTTTAACGACTTTGAGTATACATGAACATTTTCAAATCTCACGCCATTTAGATGAATAATGAGACTGAATAATGCATTAGTTTTGCCACAATTCGACGGTCCGCAGAATACCACGCGAATGCTATTCGGCAATAAATGATCGTGACGTTTCGCTCCCTTCTCCTCGCACTGCGTTGATGCGTCAAAATTCATTATAGGTAATCCCTGTTGCTTGGACACCATCTTGATCACGACTAACTCGGCAATAAGTATAAGTAAGCTTTTTATAGATGTCATTAGTCAGTCGGGCAGTTACTCCTGTATGAACATGATCGTGCATACTCGCGAAGAAGGAAAAGAAAAGTGTGGCAGCGGTCTGGTAAACAGTATCATCAACAATCTCCCCGTCGAGCTGCATTTGCCCGGTTATCAGTACTGCGGTCCTGGCACAAAATTAGCAAAACGTCTCGCTCAAGGTGATCATTAATCTACTAGACGCAGCTTGCAAACAGCACGATATTGCCTATTCGAAAAATCGTGAAAATCTCGAGGCGAGAAGCGAGGCTGATAGAGTATTGGCCGAGAGAGCTTGGAAACGAGTTTTCGCGAAAGACCCGAGTATCGCGGAAAAAACAAGTGCTTGGGGTGTAGCGACTATTATGAAGGGCAAGAGAAAATTCGGAATGGGTGCGGGGGCGCCGAAGAAAAAAAAGATTTGTAACCTTAAAAGCATTATCAGTGCTGCGAGGGAGACAATGAGTCATAGCAGTGACTCGAAGGTTATAATTACGTCAGCTTTGAAGGGTGCACGTGCTGCTGTAAAGAGGATAAAGGGTAAACAAAAATTGCGTACACCGCGGATTCTTCCGGTGCCGGGGAAAATTGGCGGTTTCTTGCCATTCCTCGTGCCAATATTTGCCGGTCTTAGCGCCGCTGGAGCACTGACGGGTGGTGCAGCGGGTATAGCAAAAGCTGTAAATGCTGCTCAGGCTGCTAAACGCGAATTGGACGAGACTAAGCGACATAATAAAACTATGGAATCCATCGCATTGGGCAGGGGATTGCATCTCAAGCCGTACAAGAAGGGTCTCGGCCTTCATATTAGGTCAAAAAACGTAAAATAACGCTACCACGCCAAGCACTCACCGACGCCGATATTCTCAAGTTCGCGAAATCCATGAGAATTCCCCATTTTCGCGGAGTTTTCATGCGAAATGGCTTGCCCGAGGGTGGACCGTGGAAACGTGAGTCGGCGATTTCTAATCTCGATGAGTGTAGTGGACCAGGCACACATTGGGTCGCATACACAAAGATCGGATGCAAGTCGTATACTTTGACAGTTTCGGTGACCTTTAACCACCATCCGAACTCATGAGATATCTCGGTGTGCGTAGCGTTAATTACAATTATATGCGATATCAGAATTACGACACGATAGAGTGCGGGTATTTATGCCTCAAATTTCTCTGTAAACAGCTCAATCGAAAAGACATTTATAGCCTGTATCAATGTGCATCGTGATGAAATCAGTATCAGTATCGCGCGATCAGCATGGATGATAGTTTCACCCTGACAATATCGGGGACATTTTCTATCCTCGAGGCGCAATATTTTTCCCCAATTGAACTTGACGCGCACAAAAATTATACTCTTGGACTCGTTGAGCTGCTAACCTTCAATTCTATTCCCAACATAGACGCGGGCAATGATAAATTTTACGTGGGTGATGAGATAGTAACGATACTTACTGGCAGCTACGAAATTGAAAATATTGAGGCATACTTGCAGTCAGAGTTGACCAATAAGAACATAAACATTACAATTAAACCCAATAACAATACGCTGCAAAGTGAAATTGTGTGTAATCGCGATGTAAATTTTTCACCCGATGATTCAATTGGATCTCTATTGGGATTCACCAGGCGCATCCTCGAAGCCAATAAAAACCACAAATCTGATCTTCCGGTGGTCATTCTGAAAGCGAACGCCTTGCGTACCGAATTTAGCATCACAGCAGGTGCATATATAAACGAGCAAAAAGTCCACACAATTCACGAATTTTTCCCCCTCGCACCACGGGGCTATAAAATCATTGAAGTTCTCTCGCACGTCATTTATCTGCCAATAACGAGCAGGACAATAGATCATATTCAGCTTTGAATAGTAGATCAAGACGGTCATTAAGTCAATTTTCGTGGTGAGGTTATAACCATACGATTGCACATCAAATCCGGATGATGGGTATAGTCTTTAATAGAACAACAACGTCAACCATTGCCATGGGTAAAGGCAATCAGTCGTCGAACTACATTCAGAGGACTTACACCTCAAAACGTGCAACTTTTGGAGAGCCTCTGTCATCACGTTCGTGGCAAAGGACTGTAAAACATTACTTTTTCTGCGTGCTTTGCATTTCTTGTGCAAGATGGCGGAAGCAATAGTGAATATTCACACACCAATTATCTTTGACGAATCTATCGCACGTTCGGAGATTAACGCGCACCAGTCATACGCCTCATCGACGTGCTGCGTGGTTATGCCGAAGATTATCAAAAGTTCTCGTCAATGCCAAGCACGAATTAATTCTCTCGAGATCGAAGAGCGATGATAATGCAGTTATTCAAACGACTGTGGAAGATAATGCAGTTAATCGACCGCCTGCGGAAGCTTATAAGCTGGTGTTGCAAAAAGTTCAATGGCTCATACCATATGTGACAATTTCCGATCAACGGCAAATACAACTTTGAAAGTTTATTGCCAAAGCTTGAATATCCACATAATTTTCCCGCTTGAACATCCACATATTGTTTGATCATAGATGATCGTATAGTCGAGTATAGCCCGCTGTGCGGTGGCGTCAAAAATTACTATAAAATCATATTCAGAGCGCGCCTGCGGGTTAGTCGTTGCCGAGATGGACTTTATCGTAGATCTACAGGCCTTCAAAAGACCCATCAATGAGTTTGTACTGAAAGAAATATCAATAATCGCCGTCAATCGCAACGTGGAACCCTTGACTCTTCACATCAAACCCGCGACACCGTGGACATCTCTACCAGCAAAGTACAAGGCGATTAACGCATGGCTAGAACGAAATTATCATGGACTGAAATGGAATTCCGGCGAAATATCGTACAGTGCAGCTGTGGAAAAGATTCGAGTGAGCTTGGAAGGTGCTCGCATAATTTACGTGAAAGGACTGGAGAAATCACTCTGGCTGTCGAACGTAATCGATCCCTCGATGAAGATTATCGACATGGAGACCTTGGACTGTCCATCGCTGCAACAATTACCGAAAATTGCACCAAATACGGGCTGTTCGCTGCATTCGTTCGACTCAAAGTACAATTGTGCTAATGCAAACGTAAAATCGCTGAAAAAGTCGTTAAATGTATACGAGGCCTTGTACGAACGAGGAATTTTATAAATAAAGAAAAACTTTTATTCCGTCGATAAATCATGTCTTCTTTGTTTTATTATTATTCGAAGCGTGGAAAAAATCGATACATATTATTCTCCTTAATAGCTAGTTTAACGAAGAATGTAGATTATTTTTTTGAATTTTTTTGAAAAAGCTTAAAATAAATTTTTTTTCACACTTTCAAGTCCTCCATATGTTTTTCACGTACGCTGTTGAAGAATTCACTTTCCACCATAACAGCGCAAAAATCGTCGTTTTTTTTCTTTTCGATAATGCGGGCTTCTCTGATGTCATGATGATGATGATGGTCCAGCAGTGATATTCTCAAATGTATGATGATGAGATGATTCCGTTGGATAAAGTCGGATGACATGGTGGATCCATAATTTTTCCTCACATTTGTTTGAATTCAATGCTGTTGTACTTTCCACCAAAGTAGTTCATGTACGATTGACCATTGTGAGCGGCATCCATCATTTTCGTCAATGCGTCGCCATCATCGTCAAAGGCTTTTGCGAGCCTAGCCGGAAGGAAGACGGAAAACTCGTCGCTGACGTCCACGACGATTCTCTTGCCGAATTCAGTCTCCGCGGCTCTGATGTTCGATATTTGATAATCTGATTGTTGAATTAGCTCCGTCAACTTTTTTATCGGCAGAAATTCTCCCATTTTTGCCACTTTGTTGATTTTCGTGAAATCCATGTCGATTGATGTGAGTATTCTTCAACGATGATGTGATAAATGTCAAATCAGATCGCGTTCGGATGACTTTTTTAACTTGATTAATTTCTTTCATCAGCTACTTTAAGCGCGTCTTGAGTTCACGACGTTGAGATGACATTTAACCGCTGACTATGATGAAGCTTGATTCAAAATGCACATTTTCTCTACCACCAAATTATTCCGCTCCCCCCTCCCACGCAACGGGCTACGTAAAATCCACGCTTTTCTTTGTCCTCGATTTCTGCTTTCTCCGTCTTCTCCTCCTCCTGCTCCTCCTCCTCCTCCTCCTCCTCCGCTTCCTCTTTCACCTCCCAACAACATTGAATGCAATCTCGTCGTGGGGGTGTGGGGCTATCTATTTAATCTCCCGTCGGTCCAACCGTATACCAATGTTTTTCGCACCGTAGATATGAGATAATTTCCTCATCTTCGCGTAGATGCTCGGGTAAACGATCCCACAGCGAGTTAATATCTCGCGGATACAATACTAAAATGATCTGTTTTGGCATACATTTTAAGTCACTATGTGTTCATTCCCACACCTCTTTTTGACGATGGACTTCTTTATCACTCTCTCCAGTTCCCCCACGCACGGTAGATATGACATCATTTCCTCATCTTCGCGTAAATGCTCGGGTAAACGATCCCACAGCCAGTAAATCAATCGTGGATACAATATTAAAATAATCTCTTTTGACGCATATTTTAAGTCACTATCTATCAATTCCCGCGCATCTTTCGGAGGATAATACACTCAGCCGCTTGAATCCATTTTAACAGCAAGCGACACACACACACACACAATGACGGCAAAGGATTGACTGAAATTTCTTCTCAATAAGAATGATAATTAACCGCTATGATTCTCGATGAAATTCACGTCTCAGCCTTATCACTCTTCTTCTTCTTTTCCTCACTGGCTATCGCCCTCTAGGGGCATGTGCCACTGCCTTATCACTCTATCACCCCAAATGTTCATTTTGAAACATCAAAAAGCATGCCGTCAAAAATTCCACGAACTCCCTCTGCAACGGACGACGAAAAACTCAACGCTCCTCCTCCGCCTCCTTGTCCTCTTCAGTTTTTGCTTTCTTTGCCTTTTCCTCCTCCTTCTCTTTCGCCTCCCAACAACACTTAACGCAATCTCGTCGTGGTGGTGTGGGACCATCTATGCGAGTTTCCAGCATATCAAGCGTATTTCAATGTTTTACGCACGGTAGGCATGAGATGATCAGGCCGCCATCTAGCGTAGTCTCCAATCCCTAGGATAAGATAATAGATGATCGCTCAGATGCTGTAGATGATATTTCGATAATTTACAGATTACGTAATAAAGGACCTGTATAAGATTGAGAAACCAAAAGAAAAACTAATGAAAATACATAAATGTTGATTTTAAATCGTATTTATGTATTTCCGTCGGTTTTTCGATGGGTTTCGTCAGCAAAATGTGTTTTTCGAAGTTACTAATTCGGTAACGATTTGTGTACGTTTGTTCATAGGTTAGGTTTAGCAATCGCATTTTTGCATTTAGGAAAATAATGGGATTTTTCACGCTGACTAGAAGAACAATCAAGAACAAAGCACCTCTGCTTATTACTCGAAATTGGTTTCGGCATCATTTGTGGTGATTACAAAATCTTATCACCAACAAATTCGGGAATGTTCGAGAAGGCGTGCAAAGGCGTGCGAAGAAGCTGGCAGAAGCGGGAAGCAGTCGTGGTTCGAGAAGGCGTGCGCAGGCGTGCGAAGAAGAATACGAGAGTAAGGGAGACAGATACAAGTCTTCGTCAACGGGGTGAGGTGCGGGGGGTTGGAAATGTTGCGCCATCTAGCGTAGTCTCAGAGCAGAATCAGGACATAATAATAATAATAGTATTACTTCAAGGCCGCCTATACGAGTTACCACGGCCTGGAGATTATTTCTCTATCCTCGCGTAGATGCTGCGGTAAACGATCCCACAGCCAATAAATATTTCGCGAATAAAACATTAAAATGACCTCTTTCGACATATATTTCAAGCCACTATGTGTCAATTCCCACGCTGCTTTTGCAGGGTAACACACTCGCACGTTCGTATCCATTTTACCGATAAGCGGATCAACCATTTCAGCGGGCGGCGAATCGACTAGAATATTTTTAATTGTGAACCGATGATCGTCTATGCAGCTATGCGTTGATTATATCCGCATGCGTCGCGACGAAAAAAGTTGGACCTTGTTTGTATACATTTGTATACATCATAAATTTTACACTCGACACTCTGCGCGTGAGAGTGCGAGCGAGCGAGAGCAAGAGAGAGAGCGCGAGCGAGCGAAAGAGAGAGAGAGAGAGAGAGAGAGAGAGAGAGAGTGTGCGGGCCAACGTCATCGACCGCGACGCCGTCATCTAACGCTTTCTTCAAAGCCCCCCCGCACACATGCACGCACATACACGCAACACATGCTAACGAAAAAAATCTCAAATCCTCCCCCCCTACCGGCCACCACCTACTTGCTACCCACCACCCACCTACCACCCACCACCCACCGCCCACCACCCACCGTCCGCCACCCACCATTCACAAGCCGCCCATGACTCACGACGCGATTTGTGTCTCGGCTAAGTGGTTCGAGTCACGGCTAAGTGGCTCGAGTCGCGGTTGAAAAAGGTCGGTAAATGTCGGGGTAGGGATCTTGAGTCAGGACCGGCATACTACCATTACTTGCACCTCCGTTTTTATTTCGTTAATGTGCTCAAGCGCCTCCCTCGTACTTATATTTTCCCTTCTGAGATTCTGTACCTCCATCGTTAGTGCCTGCAGACTGTCGAACACCTCACAGAATCCTGGTGTTGAGCCCTCTTCCCTCTGGGATGCGTCCGACAACTCTTGCGACTGTTCATAATGCTCTTGTGAGTGTGTGGGGCTTTTTTTATTGTTGTTCCTCGTGCTATATCGAAATACATCCGTGATTTTTTGGTTGGACTGTTTAGAAGCGACAGTCTTGCCGACCGGTGCTTTCCCAACCATTATCTACAGGGAGACGTAAGCCACGCGGAAACCTACCCTCACAAAACCACGCTTCGCCGAAACTTGCCAAAAAAACACGTTTCACCGCTAGACTTTATATTTGATCTTATTTCCTGCTAATCGTTACGGATATCTAGCGCCTTTAGAATTCTAATTGCCCAAGGAATTCGTCTTACAGCACGAGAACCAGCATTTCAGTATTCGAGCTCACGAAACATGTCTGACTTGCCACGTCCACCACCAGACTCCCTTCACGCACATTAATTACAATGAAACTAATAGTAACGCTTAATAAATCGAACGCAATTAAAAAAAAAATTAACAGTTGAGGTTATGTTGCCCTGTGTCTAATTTTTGCAGCTCAGCAGCTGACTTTGGAGTGGGAAGAAAGCGCGATAAGGGTCGTTAAGTTATGGGAGCGTGTTGCCATAGTAACGCGTTAAGTTATGGTAGCTGTGAAGTTATGGGGGGTTAAGTTGTGGGAGCGTCTACTGTAATGCAGCTGGTTGAAAACGCTATTATTGGCCGGGTGCGCAACGACAACGACATCTGACGACTACATTAAATCATGCTCTAATACCGTAGGAACGATGGAAGATTTTTATAATTAAAAAAAATAAAAATCAGTAGGAACTTGAAAATAGAAGTGCTATACCATTTCTGAAAGAAAGTAGTGAATATAACCCATCGTGATAAAGAAAGTAACTATAAAAAGTAACTATAACATGTAATATAGAATTGTTTTCCAATAAATTGAGGTAAGGTGACCAAATTATTTAATCGTGATTGGTGGACGTGAGCATGATTTAACGAAATTTCGTCTTGAACGTTTTGAGCGCTGTGAGCGTCATATACAGTAGCATTTTATATGCCGATGTATACGTGCTGTGCCAAAAATCAGAAAGAAGGAATAAGAATCAGCCATCCGATTGCCGTAGTTTCTTTAAAGTGTGCAGCGATCGTTCACGCATCTTTGTGCAATGAGCGAAAAACTGAAAAAAAGTTATTTTCGTTAAAACAAAATGGCTCAAAGAACTGTAAAGACTTCAAACTCTACAGGACACTTCTTTATGATCTTATAAAAAAAGTCTATAAGTTACAAAAACATTGGTTCACAGGTTGCAGAGATCTGACTCTGGACGGACACAAAAATGGCTTTTTGGCTCAAAATGGCTGTTTTTTTTGGGAAATTTCATATTCAACATTCTCTGAATGGATTGAGTCAAGAAAGGTCTTGAGATTATAGTAAAACAAAACTGTGCTATGAATTTGAACCGGATCCGTGCATGGATTGCTGAGTTATGAGTGAGGACGGACGGCTCAGGGGACGGAAAATCCAAAATTTTTTGTTTTTGTATGACATGTCAACATATGTTGGTATAAAGTTTGCATGGTTGTTTTCATAAGAAATAGGTTTTTGGAAGGCAATACTAATAGGCACTGTTCATGTATGGTAAGTGCCTAAACACCATTTGCGTTATGGGTATGTTTTTAAAAATCGAATAGAATCTTAAACAAACTCCTTTTCAGAAATGAGTTAAGTAACTGAAGTTCGTTTAATTTGATTTATTCAGGATTCCCGAAGGATTAAGGTACCAGTCTACTTCGGAAGGCGGAAAAAAGCAAATAAAAAAAAAATTCAGCTTCTTCATCAGATATGACTATAAAACTGTTATTACAACATTGTTTCATTCTTGAGAAATACAAAACAAAAATTTCTTTTATTACCACGTTTTTATTAGGTCGCTTTCTTGTGCCGGGTAGAATTTTGTGTTTGATTTTAAACTAACTTTCCGATGAGCTAGAGACTTGGAATTTTGAACGTAGCTCAGAATTGGATTACAATGCGAAAAAATGTTTTAAAAAATCATAATTGTGATTATAATTTTCTTAAAAATAATTTAATCATTTTCTCAATAAAAACTGGTACAGGAACGGTTACCATAGCAGCTGTTTGGGTTTTTGTTTTTGCTATATTTTCTTGATAACCCACATCTGGCTGACAGATGCAAACATATCAATTCTTCAATTCCTGTAAGGAAATCGTTATCGAATCTTAAGTCTCTTATAGTCTTTATTGAGTAAAGTTTCTTATGGTAAACGAGACAGCGACCCAACGCAAGCCACGCTTGGAAAAAAAAGGAACATCAAAGTATTAAAAAAAAATTTCACCTACACAATTCTAAAAATCGGAAAATAAATTGAACAAATAAAATTTTTGTTAAAATACTACGTTTTTAAAACGGACTAAAAAGTATAAAATAATTTGCCTAGGCTTCATGCAGAATTAAACAACATACACATTTCTAACCACTTACAGATTGTCCTGAGAATTTGTCATTGCACTTTTCGAATAGCTATTAAAATAAATATGAGATTTAAAACTAAAAACGTAAGGTGCATGGAATACATCGTCGCTATCAATGAAAGAACTTATTTATCAGTTCACATTATTTGCGGTGCAATACCAATTGACCCCTGAACTATTCGCCTCACGTTTTTCGTTTTTAATCTCACATTTATTTGAATAGCTATTAAAAATGTGCAATGACAAATTTTCAGGACAATCCGTAAGTTGTTGGAAATGTGTATGTTGTTTAATTATGCATGAAGCCTAGGCAAATTATTTTATACTTTTTAGTTTGTTTTAAAAACGTGGTATTTGAAAAACATTATGTTTGATTTTATTTTGATTCTTTGAATATTCTATAGAAGGCGCCAAAGTTGAAAATGTCTTGTTCCAGAGCCGACGGTCAATCTTAGGATTGGCAAGTCCGAAACAAAAAAATCAAAAACCATTTTAAAGAGGGAGGTTTTTTACACAACAATCTACCACTGTTAATGAAAATTCGATTAGAAACAAAAAATGGCGGATGTTTGAAATAAAAATAAAAATTTATTTTTTCACGATTTATTTCAAACATCCGCCATGTTTTTTTAAATAAATGTTTCATTAACGGCTGTAACTTGTTATGTAAGAAACCTTCTCTTCAAATGCTTTTTTAGTTTTTTGTTTCGGACTTGCCAATCCTAAGATTAACTGTTGGTTATTGGACAAGACATTTTTTACTTTGGCGCCTTCTATAAATTATTCAAAGAATCAAAATGAAAAATAAATTCTTGTTATCTATACTTCTAAAGGATAAAAAAAAATTGTAATGGCAGTTTCATAGTCATATCTGATAAAGAAGCTGAGAACAAAAATCTCAAAAAATTGCTTTTTTTGACGTTCTAAAATAGACTAGCACCTCAATTCTTCGGGAATCCAGAAAAAATCAAACTGAACGAACTTTAGCTACCTAATGCCTATTTAAAAAGGAGTTAATCCAAGATTCTATTCGATTTTTAAAGGCCTACCCATAACGCAAATGGTTTTTTCACTTATTATGAATCAACCAAAACGTTCATTATTATTACTAACAACAGATCATAGTTGTAAAATAAAAAAAAGACTTATTATAAACAATATAGTTATGAAAAATAGTGAAATAATATAGTGAAAATACGTTTGGGTCCCGATTTAAATAGTACATTATGACCCGAGGACAAAAAAACTTTTTCTGACGAGTGTGAGTTTGCAGCATGAGCCGAAGGCGAATGCTGCAATCACACTCGCACTTTTACGTCCGGAGGGCAATAAAATAAATTAAAATGATGAAATTCGAAACTTATTTTTTTAGGATGCAATCTGACATTCTGGGAGCTGTCAGGGAGAAAACTTTTTTTTTCAATAATTATCCGTCTTGAATTTAAAAAAAAAGGAAAAAAAATTGAAAAATCAATTGCGGCGCATCTTCCACTCAATATAAAATGCTCATCTTTTGACAGCATTTTTTTTTATCTAAACTAACTATTTTAGGTGTTGCCCGTTGAAAAATCCTTTTTTTTTTAAACAGCCTAATGTACATATGTTTCATTTCATACCATTTCGACCTGGGTCTGTCCCTTGACCTCTCGGATTCGACTTGTGATTTTTCACATGATATTGTTGTCTCTTTGAGAGGCAACCAGTTTTTTTTCGAAATAATTACGGATTAATTAATAATCCTTTCGAAATAATTACGGATCACAAAGGTCTTAGCTTTCTTAACACTACGTTGTACCACACAGCGAGACTGGTGCGCTGGTGTTTCATACTGCAGGAATAGACATTCACGGTTTCATATTATGTAGGCCGGGACAACGTCGTCGCGGATTTCTTTAGTCGTCATCCCGCGGGGAAATTCGAGGAAGATATTCCGACATCGCTCTTGGTGTCGGCCTTTCTCGGTACTCTTCCAGTTGAAGTACCGATTTCCCCTGTCAGCCCAACTATGTCTAAGCTCGCATACGATCTTGATGCGTTACCTCGGGACGTGCAAAGTGATTTTATCGGCATACGGGACCTTCAATTAAAAGATGAAGCCCTAAAAACGTTAGGAGAGCGAGTACGCAAAGGAGAGTTAAAAAATTATTATACGATTCCCAGTAATATCCTTTTTAGGCACTACCCTCCAATCGATGGCTCCCCGTAGTTCCACAAATACTAACGAGATGCATAATCGAGTATTCCCACACTATGTTGGGACATCCGGGTGCAGCCAAGACCATAGCTTACATTCGATCATTTTATCATTGGGATGGTATGAAAAAGAGCATCAAGTCTTTGGTTCATTCTTGCGATCTGTGTCAAAGGATCAAGAGCATCAATTACTCGATGGCAGGCGAATTTGAGATGGTCAAGGCTACCAGGCCTGGTGAATTAGTCACCGTAGATTTCTTTGGGCCCCTTCCTTGTTCAGTTAGTCGATTGCAATACATATTCGTGATGTTTGATGCGTTTTCGAAGCACGTCAAGCTTTATCCTGTCCAGAAAGCCACAACACAAATTGTTCTGAAAAAGCTCATTGATTTATATATTCCCGAACTGGGTAAGCCATCAGCAATACTTGCAGATAACAGTAGTCAATTTACATCATCGGAATGGTGAACAAGCCTTGAACAACAAGGTATTTGGGTCCGTTTCTCATGCGTTCGACACCCTCAGAGTAATTCAACGGAGCGAGTAATGAGAGAACTCGGCCGATTTTTCCGGATATATTGTGTCGATTCGCATCGCAAATGGGCTAGATACGTCCCGAAAATCGAATTATTGCTTAATATTACGATCCATTCCAGTACCGGATATAGTCCTCATGAATTACACTTCGGAAGACCTCCCAAAAATGAAATCGAATCGTTGGTGCCCTTTCCTATGAATAGTGATCTCCCACACGAGGCAAAAATGGCCCTGGCAAACGAACGCCTTAAACTTAGATTTGAGAGACGTCGTCATTTTCAAAAAAGTATATCCACGGTCCCTTTACACGTTGGTGATCTCGTGCTACTTCGCGTGCCGTATCCCTCGAAAGCGTCTGAATATTCAATAGCGAAATTTTTTCATCTATATTATGGGCCTTATCGAATCCAAGAAATCTGTGGAAAGAATGCCTTTCGCCTTGTTGATAAAAATGACTCCGGGATTCTGAAGGGTGTATACAATCGATCAACTTTGCGAAAATATTGTGAGCCCGTCCAATATATCTGTGCTTCTGTGAGTTTCAGCTCCGCGTCTCATCCATGGAATGTGTGCAATTGTGATGCATGAGGAGTGGGTTATGACGAATGTATTTGGTTCAATCAAGAAATAATGTATTCGATCTCACCAAATAAGGGGGATATTTGTAGCAAAGCGTGCACCCATGCTCGCTCTGTAACGAGATTAGTGGATCCATCTATGAGATCAATAATCAACGTTGACCGCTTACCTGCTCGATCGATGTCATGATTATCATGAATCAGCATAATCAAGGAAACTCTAGTCAAGCTAATTTCGTTATTACGTGGCGAGGCCCGGAGATTAATTTCGGTGCTCCTCTCGCCCCAGTCGTGTGACAACCGTCACTGAGCCTACACGAGACATTCCTCACGTATTGTCACGATTGAACTCTTTTGTTGTACTTCGAGTCGTACCGGTATTATTCAAGCGCAATTGAATCGTAATTTCTATTATAAGAACTGTGTGAATCTTGCGACTACGTGTGTGTGTCATTATCATCTATGGTAAGCGGAATTGTTGAATTTTTATATTATCTGAACCGTTAAGTTAAGTTCATTTTACGTTCATTGTTTGTTCTTCTATTTATGAGGAGATTCGTAAGAAAATATGTACGATAATTAAAGGAAAACGAATTGAATGGATTGGGAAATGTCTTGAATGAAAATTGAATTGAATGAAAATTGAATTTAAATTAGTGAAAATTGTGTAGAAGGAGAATTGAATTGAACAAGTTAAGGAGAATTGTATCGATATGTGTATGTATGTGTGTATATCACCAATATAATGTAAATGTATAGCTGATATTGTGATCGGACCATTTAAAGGAACTTATCCTTGTCGGCCCTAAATAAAATTAAAAATACGAGTAACAAAAATTGTTACAAGCCCGAACTCGAACCCAACCCAATGCCTTGATTCTTGTAGACGGCAGCAGCGATATTTTTATATAATACAGAGAGATATATATTATGTTCGAGAAAATCTCGTGATATATACACTCAGTCAAAGAATTAAAGGAACAGCAAAATTTTCGAGATTTTTCAGCGATTTTCCAAAAGCTGTTACTTTGTTAATTTTGGTCGTAAAAAATTTTCAAAAAAAGCATTTTGAAGCTTGAATCTTCTACATTTGGAATCTGAAGTCAAATTTTTTTTATGGGCATCACCCTCGACGCAGTCGAAAGAAATATCACGGTAAAAATGTTCTCGAAATTTTTGCTTTTTTCAAAACAGTCGATGGGCTCTAAAAAAATTTTCCGAACTTAACCAATCTATGGGTTGCTTAGCTGAATTCTTTGGCTTCAATTTGCTCTTTTGGTTTTTTTCTACGACCATTTTTCGCTGAAATATCGGCGATTCAACAAAAATTCGTCTTTTTTTTTAAATCTTTGATATCTCTGGAACTAATGATCGCACAGCAAGTAAACGGTGGGTTTCGGAAACTTGAATCTACCCCCTATAAGTGCCTGTTATTGTCATAAACGAAAAAAAATTGTTTCCATGCTTAATTTTGACTTGAAAAAGTCCAAAAAATTAGCTTTTTTTCATGTTTTGGAAAATCTACCATAACTTTGCAGATATTGCGAAAAATACCAATGTTTTAAGGTCTTTTTTTAGCTCAATACATACCTAAAAACCATGCCAATTTTCAAAATAATCGGTCGAACCGATTTTTGTGACCGAGTCATCAAACTTTTAGAAAAATTGAAGGAACACGTTTATTGATCCTTAATGACCAATTGATGTTGTTAAAAATTTTTGAAATTTTTCTCTTTTTCCCCTCAAATTTGCATTTAACGAGCGGAGAAAGCTAGAAATAATCCAAATTTCGATTTTTTTCTCGAAATTTCGATTTTTTTTTTTAAATTTGAAAAAAAAAAATTGTATTGGCATTTTTCTCACAATTTTTCATTCAATATTTAATAAATATCGAAATAAAATTTTGAAAAAAATTCTAATTAATTTTTTTATTCAAATTAAAAAAATAGAGACAAATTTAATTGTAAAAAAAAATTTATTTTTTTCAAAATGTGGATTTTTTTTAGTTTTCACGCTTATTAAATGCAAATTTGAGAGAAAAAAAAGAAAAACTTCTAAATCCATTTTTAACACCATTAATTAATTGGTCATTAAGAATCAATAAAAGTGTTCCTTCAATTTTTCTAAAAGTTTGATGACTTGGTCACACAAAACGGTTCGACCGATTGTTTCGAACGTTGGCATAGTTTTCAGGTATGTATTGAGCTAAAAAAGGACCTTGAAACATTGGTGATTTTCGCAATACCTGCAAAGTTGTGGTAGATTTTCCAAAACAAGAAAAAAAGCTAATTTTTTGGACTTTTTCAAGTCACAATGAAGCATGGAAACAATTTTTTTTTAGTTTATGACAATGAAAGGCGCTTATAGAGGGTAGATTCAAATTTCCGAAACTCACCGTTTACTCGCTGTACGATTATTGGTTCCAGAGATATCGAAGATTTAAAAAAAAAGACGAATTTTTGTTCAATCGCCGATATCTCAGCGAAAAATGGTCGTAGAACAAAAATAAAAAAAGCAAATTGAAGCCAAAGAATTCAGCTAAACGATCGATAGATTGGATAAGTTCGTAAACATTTTTTGGAGCCCATCGACTGTGTTGAAAAAAGAAAAAATTTTGAGAACATTTTTCCCGTGATATTTCTTTCGACTGCATCGAGGGTGATGCACATAAAAAATTTTTGACTCAAGATTCAAAAAGTAGAAGAGTCAAGTTTTAAAATCCTTTTTTTGAAAAAATTTTACGACCAAAATTAACAAAGTTACAGCCTTCGGAAAATCGCTGAAAAATCTCGAAAATTTTGCTGTTCCTTTAATTTTTTGACTGATTGTATATATACACCTCAGGCCAAAAGTTTCGGTACACCCCACGAAATTCTGAGCCACACTAAAAGTTCGATAGCTTAGTGAAAATAAAGATAATCGAATTTCCAAAGCGGCATTTTGAAAAGGACATATAAAGCTTCATTTTGCTTTTTTAGAAAAATGTTTGCGATTTTTTTAGCCCGGTGGACTGGTTTGAAAATGGCCGTTTTTTTACTTTTTTGGGGCTATTTTCAAACCGAGGCACTAAAAAATGTTGTCGTCAATTTTGTTTGAAATATCCTTAAAACGGTCACTAATAGCTTTAATTTCATTTTTTAGAAAATTTCATGCGATTTTTTTGAGGGACCCGTGCGTGAATTTGATTGAGGCCCCAACTAGACCCTGATTGGTTTTCCCTAACTTACTTCGGGCCCTTAACTGGAAGCCCCATAGGGCCCCTGAATAGACGGTTACGCTTTTTCGACAAGGGCCTTAGAAGGTTGCCAAATAAGGGCCTTTACAACCACCTCACGTCTGCCATGTCGAATCTACGGCAAGCCCATGGTCAAGATCTATCAGGGCCCTAGTACCAGTGGGTGAACACTCTCGCCTTATTTTGAAGCTACAATCCAGTGGGTGAACACTCCCATGTTGAACGTGCGGTCCATAATTGTAGTTACCGTCTATCAATGTAGTTGGTGCTGATGTCACGAGAGAGACAGGTGATTACCGTCTCTCTCTCTAATGGCGCATGCGCACTACACCAATTTAGTTGAGAAGCACGTGAGGCGAAACGAGCCGAAGCGTCATGGCGTGCATTTTAGGTACATCTTGGTGCAAGTGAGACAGCTATACTCGCTCTTGCTCGCTCTCTCGCTTTCATCCACTTACATCTGTAGCGCATTTACACCTCTTATTTTCACAGGCGTTTCACAAAGCGACTTGTCGCAAGTTAATTAAAAAGAGCATTTTTCATATTTTACCTACCTATGAAAAATCCCTTTAAATTTTATATTCTTGTTATTGAAATTATTTTATTATTATTATTTTTTAATCGTCATTGCGGGATTACAAATTAAAAAATCATTTTTAATCTAAGTTTTTAGAATTAGGAAATAAATAAAAAATGTCGTCCAAGTGCTAATTCAATTATTTTTTGAATGCAATATTTGCAACCCTGTATAGATTGTACTGTTCAAAAAAAACCAACTTTTTTTTTAACATTGAAATATTTTCAGAGCATTCCTAAACATCCCTATTAATATCAGCCCTCAATATTAATATTTGAAGGTGGCGATTTTCAATTTTTCAAATAACATGGAAAAAATTGTTTCTGAACTGAGTTTAATAGAGTAATTACAAGTTATATATTATTTAGCTTAATTATGAATAACTTAAAGAATTAAAGATAAAAAACTTTTCATGGTTATAACTCATTTTTAAAAGAATCAACAAATTTATAAGAAATCGAAATAATTTATTGATTCATAATATATAAAATTTATTATGAACTTTCATCATGTATTTGTGATATATATACCCGTATTTTTTTTAATTAATGATCAATAAAATTAGATATTCATCGTCGATGAATAAAATTTGAATCACCTTTAAATATTAACATTAAGGGCTCATATTTAAACGGGATCTTTGTTTAAGGATACTCTGACGATATTTCAATGTTCTTTGAGAAAAAAAACGGCCAGTTTTTTTGAAACAGTCTAATATAAATGAGTCCAGTAATATTCGAATATAAACTTTGTTTAGCAACGTTTGCTCCTGTAATTTCAATATACTTTAAACATTAGATTCCAGTTGTAATTCTTAGTTTTCCAATCGATGTCTATTAATTTCGATTTCGTACACTTGCTATTGAAATTTAATCTACAAAAGAATGTGAAATTTCAATAACAAGAATATAAAATTTAAAAGGATGTTTCACAGGTACTAGGTAAAATATGAAAAATGCTCCTGTTAATTAACTCGCGACAAGTCGCTCTGTGAAACGCCTGTGAAAATAAGGGGTGTGAATGCGCTACAGGTGTGAGTGGAGTGGATGAAAGCGAGAGAGTGAGTATAGCTATGTCGCTTGTACCAAGATGTATCCGAAATGCACGGAGACACACGGAGACCCGAGAGCGATATAGCCGACGTTGACCCGCCGGCGCCATAACGCTTTGGCTCGTTTCCTCTCATGTGCTTCTCGACTAACGTAAATCGGTGTTGTGCGCATGTGCTAACCGTGGAGGGGGCGATCATCTATCTGTCTCGCGACAGCAGCGCTAACTATATTGATAGACGGTAACTGTGATTGTAGCTTCAAAATAAGGCGAGAGTGTTCACCCACTGCTACAATTAGACTGTTTCAAAAAAACCAGCTGTTTTTTTTCTCAAAGAATATTGAAATATCGTCAGAGTATCCTTAAACAAAGACCCCGTTTACATTTGAGCCCTTAATGTTAATATTTGAAGGTGATACAAATTTTATCCATCGACGATGAATGTCTAATTTTATTGATCATTAATAAAAAAAAATACGGGTATATATATCACAAATACATGATAAAAGTTCATAACAAATTTTATATATTATGAATCAATAAATTATTTCGATTTTTTTTAAATTCGTTGATTCTTTTAAAAATGAGTGATAACCATGAAAAGTTTCTTATCTTTAATTCTTTAAGTTATTCATAATTAAGCTAAATAATATATAACTTGTAATTACTCTATTAAACTCAGTTCAGAAACAATTTTTTCCATGTTATTTGAAAAATTGAAAATCGCCACCTTCAAATATTAATATTAAGGGCTGATATTAATAGAAATGTTTAGGAATACTCTGAAAATATTTCTATGTTAAAAAAAAAGTTGGTTTTTTTGGAACAGTACAATCTATACAGGGTTGCAAATAATGCCTTCAAAAAATAATTGAATTAGCACTTATACGAAATTTTATTTCATTTCCCAATTCTAAAAACTTAGATTAAAAATGATTTTTCAATTTGTAATGCTCTTTTTGAAATGCTCTTTTTAATTAACTTGCGACAAGTCGCTCTGTAAAACGCCTGTGAAAATAAGGGGTGTGAATGCGCTACAGGTGTGAGTGGATGAAAGCGAGAGAGCGAGTAAGAGCGAGAGCGAGAGCAAGAGCGAGAGACCCGGGAGCGATATAACCGGCGTTGATCCGCTGGCGCCATGACGCTTCGGCTCGTTTCCCCTCACCCGCTTCTCGATTGAATCGGTGTTGTGCGCATGCGCCATCAGAGAGAGACGGTGATCACCCGTCTCTCTCGTGACATCAGCGCCAACTACATTGATAGACGGTAACTGCCATTATGGACCGCACGTTCAACATGAGTGTTCACCCACTGCCTAGTACATATGTAGTATCGCTATACATGTAGATTGTAAAATTGAATTATTTCAATAATGATAACAATATTATTATCATTAATAATAATAATTACATATTATTAAAATTCTCCAAGGGAATTTTTACAAAAAAATAGTATAATGCAGAGAATTTCCATGTAGAAATATTGCGGGTATGACTTCCCTCGAGGCATGACTTCCTGAGAGGCCTATCTCTGCGGTGTCGAATACAACCCGTGCTCCCACTTCGGCTATATAAGCATACTATTTGCATATTCCGTATGCGAGAGAGCGCACGCTGTATGCGACATCTCATGGCGAGCCTCGGAACTAACTCCCCGTGAAACCCGATTAAGCCCTCAAAAGGTTGCCTCGTCAGTGCCATGTTTGAAATAATTAGGGCTCCGATAGTTTCGACCTATTTGGGCCTGGTTTGGTTCTGTTATAATTATACCGACTTCTTAAAATATGGGTTGCCCGATCAAAGCCCGACAAGGTCCTCAACGTGTTTCCGTAGGTCAGCTATTTTGTAAGTAAGCCTGGCAACCTTGGCGTTGCCTTGTCATGGCTCAACCTGACAGTGTCATGGCAATTCATGACAGAGCATCCAGATTTAAGCCCGACAAGGTCCTCAACGGGTTGCCTTAAGTCAGCCATATTGTAAGTAAGCCTAGAAACATTGGCACTGCCATGTCGGGGCCCAGCCTGGCGGTGTTATCACAATTCATGATAGGGCATCCACGTTTAAGCCCGACAAGATCCTCAACGGGTCGCCTTAGGTCAGCCATATTGTAAATAGCCCTGGCAACCTTGACATTGCCCTTTCGGGGCCCAACCTTGCGGTGTAAGGGCAATTCCTGACAGGGCATCCACGTTCAAGCCCGACAAGGTCCCGACTTAAGTCAGGGCTTCCCTAGAATTTTCACGCACGGGGAGTTATGATTGCTTTTACCTAAAAACAACCATTTTCAAAAAAGGCAGCGCAACTAAAAAACTTTGAGGTTTAAATAAAATTGTCAGGAGGGAAAAAAGTTGCATACAATCATGCTGAATCGACTAGAGTTTTTTCAAAATTTTCCTTTGAAATTTTTTTTCTCACTACTTTGGGTCGAGCCTCTAGTAATTCAAGTGGCTCAAACTCGTAGATTATTGAGTTTAGGCTCAATTATCACGCGAATAAAATGTTCTCATTTGAACATTTTGAGCCTTTTATAATGTTTCTAAAATTTTTTTGCTACATTTTTCTTGGTCATCATTCGATAAATTGTAAAAAAAACGAGAGAGAAAAACAAATTTATATTAATTGTCTTACATTGCTCAAGATGTTCAAAAAAGAAGATTTTCTCGTGTGATAATTTAGCCCAAACTCAATAATCTACGAGTTTGAGCCACTTAAATTATTAGAGGCTCGACCCGAAATAGTCAGAAAAAAAATTTCGAAGGAAAATTTCAAAAAAATTGAAGTCGATTCAGTATGATTGTACGCAACTTTTTTCCCTCTTGACAGTTTTATTTGAACTTAAAAGTTTATTAGTTGCGCTGCCTTTCGCGAAAATGGTCGTTTTTAGATAAAAACAATCATAACTCCCTCAAAAAAAAAATCGCGCGGTTTTCTAAAAAAATGAAATTGAAGCTATTGGTTACCGTTTCAAGGATATTATAAAAGAAATCGATGGAAAAATTTTTTACAAGTTGTGCAACCGATTGAAAAAAGCCAAAAAAAAGTAAAAAAAGGGCCATTTTCAAAACAGTGCACCGGGCTAAAAAACAATCGCAAACATTTTTCTAAAAAATCAAAATGAAGCTTTATATGTCTTTTTTTAAATGTCGCTTTGGAAATTCGATTATTTTTTTTACTAAGTTATCGAACTTTTCGTGCGGCTCGGAACTTCGTGGGGTGTACCCAAACTTTTGGCCTGAGGTGTATATATATATTAGACTGATTCATTTTTGGGCTGTTTTTTTTCACCTGACCCATCGAAAGTTTGAGCATTCAAGGGTAATATTAAGCCTCGCGCAAGGGGCACGCTGACAAAAATCCTTGGAGGTCTCTCATTTGTTTTCAAGGTCACATCGATGAGCCACCTCATATAATTGACTGACCGAGTGCTTCTTTCACGACGTGACATATTATGTGAAATTAAAAAGTATGCCAGGGTGCAATATAGGTGACAGATTGAAAAAAAATATATATATAGAAAAAACTAATAATAAAAAAAAATTTGTTCAACTTTTTCCCACCATATTTTCACTCAATTTTAAGTAACAATGTATCACACGAAAGGTGGACGTGAACAGCCAAGTCTAAGAGGTGACTCAATCGACCTCAAGATTATTTTTTGCATGAAGAAATACAAAAATGCTTGTTAAATGACTTTGCATTTATTTCACAGCAAAAAAGTAAAGCAATCATTTACAGAGTGGATCGAAATGGACTAGTCTTCTCTGTTGTAGCATCTACGCACTGTACTTACCTTATATTATTATCAGTATGGTTCATAAAAATATGACATGCCAATTTCGCCGACTAATCATCGGTATTCTCCCATTCCTGTCGACTCTGGAATGAATTTTTATTATAATTTGGGTATCAGTTTGGGCTCGCCCAAAAAAATTCATTCCAGAGTTGGCTGGAATAAGAGAATACCGATGATTAGTCGGCGAAATTGGCATATCATATTTTTATAAACCATACTGATAATACCCTTACAGCACACATTATTCCTGCAATGTTGCTGGAATGTTGCATGACAACATTGTAATATTTCAAAAAACATTGCTGCAATCTTGCTACAATGTTGCTATGTCTGACGATTGAAATATTGCTGCAATATTCTGCAATATTTCAGCAATATAATTTGTATTATATATTCAATATTTTAGGAATATTACCTACAATGGAAACTTTATCATTTGAATTATTGCATAATATAAAAATATGTAGTTTCAAGTCCACATGACTACGCGACCACAGAGCGCGGGTAGATGTTCCAACAATTGATTGTTAATTGAGGACCCCGATGCTGGTAATACACCGGACCATTATCGGTGCTCGGTGGCTCTCTCACCAGTGCGAGAGCACCCACCGACCGCCGCCACCTAACGGATCTCAGGCGAAGTGCCGATATCGTGGCAGGCTCCAGGTCGTCCCGTTACAGTATATAGTCATATTTTACGAATAAGAGTCATCCAAAAACAAAATATATTTTGATTTTATAGCTTTTTTGATATTAAACATTTTTTCAATACGAATATCATAATGTCTTAATATTATTAATATCACACGTCTTATTAATGTCAGAAGCACAACAACATTTAAAAAATAAATATGAAAAGAATAAAAAAAAGAAAATGACTCGAAATGAATCGTTATTGATATTTTGAGGAATAAATGAATAGATCTTTTTCAATTGAACTTTTTCATATTTATTACGCTCGTGTAGTTGTAAAATTAGAAGTTCGATCTCACCAATATTGTTGCAATGAACTCGCAACGTTTCAACGAAATATTGCAGATATGTTGCTTAGGAACATTCCCGAAACATTGCTGAGAAGTTTTAGTGCCATGTTGCGTAGCAATGTTGCGACAACATATCTGCAATATATCATTGCACGTGCAATATGACAACATTGCTGCAACATTGCAGCAATGTTATGTGCTGTAGGGGTAATATAAAGTGAATATAGTGCGTAGATGCTACAACAGAGAAGACTGGTCCATTTCGAACCACTCTGTAAATGATTGTTTTACTTTCTTCATGCAACAAATAATCTTGAGGTCGATTGAGTGACCTCTTAGACTTGGCGGTTCGCGTCCACCTTTCGCGCGATATATTGTTACTTAAAATTGAGTGAATACATCGTGGGAAAAAGTGAAACAAATTTTTTTTTTATTCTTAGTTTTTCCTATATATATATTTTTTCGAACTTGTCACCTATATTGCACCCCGGCATACTTTTTAATTTCACATAATATGTCACGTCGCGAAAGAAGCACTCGGTCAGTCAATTCTAAGAGGTGACTCAACAACGTGACCTTGAAATCGAATGAGGGACCTCGCAGGATTTTTTGTCAACGTGCCCCTTGCGCGAGGCTTAATATTACCTTTGGATGCTCAAACTATTGATGGGTCAGGTGCAAAAAAAACAGCTCAAAAATAAATGTCACCAAAGTTCGCAACGTTGTAGGAACAACGCTGTCAGTGGCAAGAATATTGTCCTACAATCTGTCATTCAAACCATCTGTCATTGAGAACATCTGAATGATAACGTTGAATACAAATATCTAGGAAGATGTTATGCAAATATGTTTCCCGTAATATTAAGCAGCTAAAAAAAATCTCGGACATCAGTTAAATTGCTTTAAGATAATAAGATTGTCGTAATATATTTTCTAATAAAAAGTTTGGCTAAAATTCGCGGACATTTAGTTAAGATTTCTTGTGCCTACAAGGCCGGGTCAACATTTTTTTCTTCACCTAGTTACCCGCTGGATTTGATTCGATATTGATCGTATGACCTTCAGGAGTGTATCCTCCAAGTTTCATAAGGATCTATCATGCGGACAACTTTCTAGGTACGAAAAACTGATCATTGAGATCTCTTGTGGGTACAAAGCGGTGTCAAATTTTTTCTTCTCCTAGTTATCCGCTGCATTTAATTCGATATTGACCCCATGACCTTCAGAAGTGTATGCTCCAAGTTTCATGAGGATCTATCGTGCGGACAACCTTGGAGGTACGAAAAACTCGGCATTGAGATCTCCTGCGGCTACAAAGCGGAGCCAAATTCTTTTTCCCCGCTGAGTTACCCGCTGATTTAGTTTGATATTATTCCAATGACCTTCAGGAGTGTATCCTCCAAGTTTTATAAGGATCTATCGTGCGGACAACTTTCTAGGTACGAAAAACCTACCGCTGAGATCTCTTGTAGCCTCAAAGCGGGGTCAAATTTTTTTTCTTCGCCTCGTTACCCGCTGGATTTGATTCGATATTAATCCTATGACCTGCAGGAGTGTATCCTCCAAGTTTCATAAAGATCTATCGTGCGGACAACTTTCTAGGTACGAAAGACTGACCACTGAGATCTCTTGTAGCTGCAAAGCAGGGTTAAATTTTTTTCTCCGCTCAGTTACCCACTGAATTCAATTCAATATTAATTCTATGACCTTCAGGAGTGTATTCTCCAAGTTTCATATGGATCTATCGTGCGGAAAACTTACTAGGTACAAAAAACTCTCCGTTGAGATCTCTGATAGCTACAAGGCAGGGCCAAATTTTTTTTCTTTGCTCAGTTACCCGCTGAATTTGATGAGATATTGATCTTATGACCTTCAGAAGTGTATTCTCCAAGTTTCATAAAGATCTTACGTGAGGAAAACATTTTAGGTACGAGAAACTAACCGTCGAGATCTCTTGTAGCTACAAAGCGGGGACTAATTTTTTTTCTTCGTCCCGTTACCCGCTGGATTGAATTCGATATTGATCCTATGACCTTCAGAAGTGTATCCTCCAAGTTTCATAAAGCTCTATCGTGCGGACAACTTTCTAGGTACGAAAGACTGACCATTGAGATCTCTTGTAGCTGCAAAGCAGGGTCAATTTTTTTTTCTCTTAGTTACCCGCTGGATTTAATTCGATATTGATCCTACGACCTTCAGAAGTATATCCTGCATGTTTGACAAGGATCTATCGTGCGGACATTTTTCTAGGAACGTAAACTGAGCGTTCAGATCTCCTGTAGCCACAAAACCAGGTCAGAATTTCTTTCTTCGCCTAGTTACCCGCTGGATTCAATTTGATAGTAATCCTATGACCTTCAGGAGTGTATCCTGCAAGTTTGATAAGGATCTATCGTGCGGACAACTTTCTAGGTACGAATAACTGACCGTCGAAATCTCTTGTAGCTACAGAACAGGGTCAGATTTTTTTCTTCTCCTAGTTACCCGCTGCGTTTAATTCGATATTGATCCCATGACCTTCAGGAGTGTATGCTTCAAGTTTCAAAGAGTATCGAATCAAATCCAGCGGGTGACTAAGCGGAGAAAAAAATTTGATCCTGATTTGTAGCCGCAGGAGATCTTAACGGAGTTTTTCGTACCTACAAGGTTGTCCGCACGATAGATCCTTATGATACTTAGAGGATACACTCCTGGAGGTCATATAATCTATATTTAATTAAATTCAGCGAGTAACTGAGTAGAGGAAAAATTTTTGGCCCCGCCTTGTAGCCATCGGAGATCTCAACGGAGAGTTTTTTGTACCTAGTAAGTTTCCCGTAGGATAAAAACTTGGAGAATACACTCCTGAAGATCATAGAATCAATATCGAATTAAATGCAGCGGCTAACTGAGAGGAGAAAAAAATTTGGCCCTGCTTTATAGCAACGGAAAATCTCAACGCTCAGTTTACGTTCCTAGAAAATTGTCCGCACGATAGATCCTTATGCATCTTGGAGGACACACTCCTGAAGGTCATAGGATCAATATCTAATCAAATTCAGCGGGTAACTGAGCGAAGAAAAACAAATTTGGCCCCGCCTTGTAACTATCGAAGATCTCAACGCAGAGTTTTTTGTACCTAGTAAGTTTTCCGCACGATAGATCCTCATGAAACTTGCAGGATACACTTCTGAAGGTCATACGATCAATATCGAATTAAATCCAGCGGGTAACAAGGAGAAACACAAAATTTGACCCTGCTTTGCAGCTACTAGAGATCTCAGTGGTCAGTCTTTCGTGTCTGGAAAGTTGTCCGCACGATAGATCTTGATGAAACTTGGAGGATACACTTTTGATGGTCATAGGAGCAATATTGAATTAAATCCAGCGGGTAACGAGGCGAGGAAAAAAATTTGACCCCGCTTTGTAGCTACAAGAGATCTCAGCGGTCAGTTTTTCGTACCTAGAAAGTTGTCCGCACGATAGATCCTCATGAAACTTGGAGGATACACTCCTGAAGGTCATTGGATCAATATCGAATTAAATTCAGCGGGTAACTTAGCGGAGAAAAAGAATTTGACTGCGCTTTATAGCTGCAGGAGATCTCAACGGTGAGTTTTTCGTGCCTCCAAGGTTGTCCGCACGATAGATCTTCATGAAACTTGGAGGATACACTTCAGAAGGTCATGGGGTCAATATCGAATTAAATGCAGCGGGTAACTAGGGGAAGAACAAATTCGACACCGCTTTGTACCCACAAGAGATCTCAACGGTCAGTTTTTCGTATCTAGAAAGTTGTCCGCACGATAGATCCTTATGAAACTTAGAGGATACTCTCCTGAAGGTCATACGATCAATATCGAATCAAATCCAGTGGGTGACTAAGCGGAGAAAAAAATTTGACCCGGCTTTGTAGGTACAAGAGATCTTAACTAAATGCCAGCTAATTTTAGCCAAACTCTTTATTAGAAAATATAATACGACAATCTTATTATTATCTTAAAGCAATTCAACTGATGTCTGAGAATTTTATTAACTGCATAATATTATGAGAAACATATTTGCATAACATCTTCAGAGATATATGTATTCAAGGTTATCATTCAGATGTTCTGAATGACAGATGGTTTGAATGACAGATTGCAGGACAATGCTTTTGCCACTGACAGCGTTGTTCCTACAACGTTGCGAACTTTGGTGACATAAATTGAGGTTTGGGTGTGCATTAGAGTTTGGATTGCGGTTCGGATGGGGGTTTGGATTTAAGTTTAGGTTTGGGCTACGTTCAGGTGAGGAGGAATGGAAGAGGGTAGTGGCGAAGTAACCCGAGCGTTCTGAGGGCGCGTAGCGCCCTAGTCGAACGAGCTCCTAGTGTATATGTGTCATTCCATACCATTTCGACCTGGGTCCAACCCTTGACCTGTCGGATTTGATTCGCAATTTTTCATATGATTGTTCTCACTTTGGAAGGCACCCAGTTTTTTTAGATTTTTCAGCTTTATTTTGAATATTCTTTAATTTTTAAGACGATTTTATTGATAAACACAATTTGAAAATTTGAAAAAATTCTGAAAAATTGTGTGTCAGATACCAAAATTTTCGAACCTGGAGTCGGAGTGGGGAGATTTTTCCTTTTTACTATTTTCAAGCTTTTTCCGAAAAAAACGTTAATAAAAATAGAAGCGGGCGTTATTTCACTATCAATGGTTGCTAAATCATTTTCATATGTAATGTCGGATTTTCGAAAAAATTTCCAGATTTTTCGCAAGACATTTTTTTTTCTTGATTTTGCTAACGGATGGTTCCAAAAAATCAAAAAAATAATTCAAAAATCTGAAACGACATATGAAAATTTTTCAGCAACCATTCATAGTAAAATGACTCCTGTTGCTAAGTTTTCAAACGTTTTTTTAGGAAAAAGCCTGAAAATAGTAATATTCCCAACCCGGCTCTTAGCTTAGCTACAAAAATTACAAGTCAGAGTGATTTGACTATGAATGGTTGCTCAAACATTTGCATGTGTTATATCGGATTTTTGAAAAAAAATCAGATTTTCCGAAACCGAATTTATCAGCAAAATGAAGGAAAAAAAAATTTCTTACGAAAAATCTGAAACAATTCTCAAAAATTTGATATGACATATGAAAAAGTTTCAATAATTATACATCGTAAAACGACTCCCACTTCTAATTTTTTCAACGTTTTTTTTTGTTTTTTTTTGGAAAAAGCTTGAAAATAATAAGAAGGAAAAATCTCCCTACTCCGACTCTAAGCTTAAAAATTTTGATTTCTGACACACGATTTTCCAGAATTTCTTCAGATTTTTAAATTTTGTTGATCAATAAAATCTTTTCAAAAATTGTAGAAGATTCAAATTGAATCTGAATAATCTAAAAAAAAACTGGGTGCCTTCCAAAGCAACAACAATCATGTGAAAAATCGCAAGTCAAATCCGAGAGGTCAAGGATCAGACCCAGGTCAAAATGGTATGCAATGACACATCTGTAGATGGGTCATTCCATGTCAAATCGACCACTTTTGAACCCGACCCCTTTCGGTTTGGCTGAAAATTTTTGTCCTTTTTCTACCCCATTAAAAACCATCAGGAAATTTTCAAATTTTTTTACCCGACCCAAAAAAAGTTATGAATTATTCAAAAAAAAGGCTTTTGTTTTTTCAAATAGGTATAACTTCTCCAAAAATTGACTAATCGGGACGTTTTTTTTCGAAAATTTTCGTCTTCAAATGTACTTTTCGAAGAAAAATACAAAAAATTAAGATGTCAAAGTCTATGAAATTTTCACTTTTTCGAGAAAAATCATGGTTTTCTCGGAAGCGCATTTTTTATTTTATTTTATTTTTTTCTAAAAAAGAACTTGGTCCAATTCCGGAAAGAATGCCGCCCAAACTGGAGTGGGTGGAATTTTCCTTCTATTTTTGTAATCGATTGGAATTTTTTTTTTGCGACTGGGCTTGTTTCACAGAACACACCACTCTGTACATTTTTGAGGATTTTTAAAGGACCTCAGAGTTCGAAAAATTGAGAAGAAAAAACAATCGAAAGTGGTAATCCGTGAAAAAATTTTGATTTTTTTTTAAAGGTTAAAGAAGAAATAGAAGATACCTATTTGAAATTTTTTTGTATTTTTTTTCAAAAACTACATTAAAAAAAAAGAATGAAAAAAATTGCCATCTGGGCCCATTTTTGACCAAGCTACAGGGTTTTGAAAAAGACATCCAACGCAAATCATTTTGAATCCGCCATTTTTTAATTTTGGCCCGTCTTTGCTTCTTATATTTCTTCTTTGATTGAAAAAAAATTCTTATTATTTATTCTATATTTTTTACGTTTTCTGATGATTTTTCAAAAATTCTAAATTAAATCTAAGAAAATGTTTTAACGGTGTTTACGACGAAAATTATAATCTAGGTTGATGATTTCTACTAAGGACTTCCTGGCAGGGTTGCCACACCGCGATGGATATATTTCTTAAGATGGCGCCTTGAAAATTCTTAAGATTTCTTAGTCACGTTAGCGGCCGAGGACTCGAGACATTTCCTACCTTACCGACAGTCGAGATTGTCGGTAAAACGACTCTTTTGGTACAGTTTGTCGGTAAAACAGCCTTACCGACAGTCAAGATTGTCGGTAAAACGTATCTTTTAGTACAGTCAGACTTACTGAGAAGATAGGACTATAGGAGCTCATTTCTTCAGCTTTATGAAAATTTCTTAAGAACCCGCAAATTTTCTTAAGCTTTATGAAAATTTCTTAAGAACTCGAAAATTTTCTTTAGCTTTATGAAAATTTCTTAAGAATACTTTTATTTTTCTTATTTCATACCAATCTATCAAAATTCTTAAGATCTTAAGAAATTTCTTTAACAGTGGCAACACTGCTTCCTGGTTATATAAAACGATCAGTAAACATTTATTTAATACTAATTCGAAAACTATTTTATTTTCCTTTGGCGTTTAAAAATAAAAATTCAGAATTTAATTTAATACTTGAATTCTATATATTTCAAAAGCATGTGACTTGCTCAAAAATGGGCCTATATGGCAATTTTTTTCATTCTTCTTGTTTTTGGATGTTGTTTTTGAAAAAAATACAAAAAAATTATATATGGGTGTCTTCTATTTCTTCTTTAACCTTTTTGAAAACAAATTAAAATTTTTACGCGGATTACCACTTTCGATTTTTTTTTCTTCTCAATTTTTCAAACTCTGAGGTCCTTTATAAATCCTCAAAAATGTACAGATTGGTGTGTTTCGTGAAATAAGCCCAGTTGCGAAAAAAAAATTCCAATCGATAAAAAAAAATCGAAGGAAAATTCCACCCACTCCAGTTTGGGCGGCATTCTTTCCGCTTTAAACGAAGTTTTTTTTAGTAAAAAAAAAAATTGAAATTAAAGATGCGCTCCCGAGAAAACGAAGATTTTTCTTGAAAAAGTGAAAAATTTCATAGACTTTAATATCTTACATTTTTTTTGTATTTTTTTTTTTGAAAAGTACATTTAAAGACGAAAATTTTCGAAAAAACGTCCTGATTAGTCAATTTTTGAAGAAGTCATAGATATTTGAAAAAACAACAGCCTTTTTTTTGAATAATTCATAACTTTTTTTGGGTTGGGTGAAAAAATTTGAAAATTTCCTGAAAAATGTTTTTAATGGGGTAGAAAAAAGATAACAATTTTCAGCCAAATCGAAAGGGGTCAGGCTCGAAAGTGGCCGATTTGATATGAAATGGCCCATATATAACATCTTGCATTTATAGGGCAACCAAAAACTTGACCCTACCGCCGCCTCTACTACTGCCGCTCGTGATGCGTGTATGTGTTTTCGCTGGATCCCGTATGCTGCAGTGAATCAGGCGAGCCTCTGATTCCACCTGCTCTCAAGCGTCGCGGTCGGTACATACTGCCTGGGTATTGTTAGATGCGCGACCCACGTTACTGGGTTATTCCGTAATGCCAGTAACATCGCAGGAGCTTGCACCAACTTATTTTTCTGGTTAATGCTACCTTGCTCAGTCCACTTCTCTTATGCAGTATTCAAGTGAAATTTTAGACAAAAAAAATCATTATTAATGTTATGGATTAAAAAAAATACTGTAAGAAAATGCTTATTGGTACAAGTAAAAAAGAATATGCTTGCACACACTATACAATTATGGTTTCATAAATTATAGTCAGTGGCGTATTACCGTCTCGGCAAACCTAGGCAATTGCTTAGGCTGGCACAATTTGGGAGCGCCACGATCTCTGATTTTTTTCGATGTCTTCTTTTTTCTCGAACACCTGGACTTTTTTTTAATTTGACCAAAAGTGAAAATTATTATTGTCAAATTCTTTTTCTTCCACCTTGTGATGAATGTACAGTGAACTCTTACCTATTTTACATGGTCGGGATTGACGCTCGCCACTTATTTTACGGTGTGAGGGGTTCCCCACCACTGATACACTGTTAAAAAAATGTATTTGAAACAAATAAAATTTATTTGATGCAAGTAAATAAATTATTTGTATATAATCCGCTAATTCGTTATTGGGATAAAGTAAATATATTTTTGATAGAAATATCTTTGTTCAATAAGATCAAATATGAAATCTTTTAAAACAACGCACAGTTATTATACGAGAGTGTACGGGCGACTGAAATATCAAACCGATTTACTTCAGTCAAGTAAATCAAAATTTTAATAAAGCTTCCGACTTTTTTGGTGCCGTCTATGTTTCCATAGAAGTTAGAAAATGCTTTCTCTGATCTAGAAATTGCTCATTTAAATGGAACATCCCATCAGTTTCTTCCAAATCCAAATCTATTGGTCGAATTACATATTGTTTTAGATCAATATTATGATATATTGCATTAACTGATATAGATAGTTGTAACTAACCGATAATTAGTCCAATCAACAGGAAAAATGATCGATTCAATAAAATGCGTATTGACTATTTGTCCCTAAACATGTTATAAAAAATATATAGCCCTTGCAAAATAATTTAATATGCATAGCTTACCAGCCCCAAAAAGTGATAAATAGAAAAAAATGAAAAATCTGCCCCAATTCTTCGATCTAATTTTTCTGTCCGACCGGGAATCGAACCCTCGACCCTGCCTATCGTACCTAACTACCTAACACGCTACCTATTACGCTACCGACTACTACTATGCACTTGAAAAAAGTTAAGGGTTATGAAGATTCGAATTTTATCCGGCAAGGGAAAATTTATTTTGTTTATGAATACCTTTTTTTCACGAACACTTTGCTCGCTATAATTCGTATATATCGTACATACAAAAAATGCAAAATCATCAGATTGCTATTGATTAAAACTTTCGTTTTAATCAACAATAAATTGTTCAAACAAATACACAATAACAAATTGATTAAACAAATAAACAATAACAAATTCTTTAAACAAATAAACAATAACAAATTGTTTCAACAAATAAACCATAACAAATTGTTTAAACAAATAAACAATTACAAGTTGGTTAAACGAATAGACAATTTTTGGAGAGAAAAATGTTTAAGTAAAATGAGAAAAAAATAAAAAATTTTAAATAAGAAAAAAACGATACATTTGAACAGTGGTGATAATTTCACCAATTCTTTGTAGTTTTAGTAATTTGTTATTGATTAAAACGACAGTTTTAATCAATTGTTTAAAAAAAAATTTCAAAAAATTGTTAAAAAAACAATAACGAATTGTTTAAAAAACAAGCAATAACAAATTGTTTAAACAAATAAGCAATAACAAATTGTTCAAACAAATAAACGATAACAGATTGTTTAAACGAATAAACAATTTTTAGAGAGAAAAATGTTAAAATAAAATGACAAAAAAAAAAAAAAAACGAAAAGTATAAATTGATTGATTTTCGTCGTTAACTCATTTTTCGAAAAAATAGACTTAACCCGTTCTGCGCAGAAGCCACAGAAGAATCATCTTTATTTTCGATTTTAGAATACCGTGTCATAATAAAACATAATTTTTTCTTGTACCGGAAAAATACAGGGTAAGATGAAAAACTTAAATTACTTGCATCAAAAAGTTTTGGTTATTTCACTCACAAATTTTCCATATACACAGCCAATAACTTGAACTTGTGTTAAATGAATAAAATATGATTCCATAAAATAATCATTCCAGATAAATAATATTGATTTTAAAAAGGAAAAAAACCCATTTTAGTATTAAATAATTTTCATTTGGCTTGATAAAACAGAATGTTCCGATGGATCATCCGAAGTAGTTGAATCAAGTCATTTATTTTTGTTATCCCAGGATACCAAGTCTTTGCATCTGGGTATATTTTCATGTACCAAAGAAAAACACAATTGATGTAAAAAATGTAAATTACTTGCTTACAGTATTTTTGGCTTATCCAATTAAAAATATTACATATACGCAACTAATAACTCCGTTTGGTGTTGATCAAATAAAGCATTTCGATAAAAAATATTAATTATTTCCATCTAATATTTGTGGCTTGCTGTTCGTAGAAAACCTGCATTTGAATAACTTTTTCACTTGTGTAAGTTGTGTAAGTAAAACGCGGTCTTAGAGACTTCAAACAGTACAAAAACATCGAAGCATCGGGTGTGGTGCATGCGTCCATAGGGTGCGTGCGTAACTGTAACTAGTGTCAATGAATTAGATTGATTTGACCAAACAACTGTTACCAAGAAAATGACTTACTGAGCGCAACTTCTGTTTTTATTCAATGCAAAGAAAAAACGATTTGTCTCAAGTAAATGTCACTCAAGTAATTTGGTTTATTTGGATCAAATAATTTTTTTAACAGTGTAGAAATGGTGGCGGCAACTCACGGTAAGGCACCACACCACAACAGTTAACACAAAGAGGAGAATAGAGTGGGGGATAGGGGAAGGATACCTCGGTAAATCAGCTGGTCGTGATTTCGTAAAATAGCCGGTCATGTAAAATAGTTGGCGGTAAAATAGATGAGAGTTGACTGTATTACATTTTTTTTACATACATTAGAATTTTATTTGAGATTTGCCACTCAGCACCATCGGATGGTCCAAAGGTGAGACTGCAGGTAACAAGAAAATTGGTCCCCGGAAGATTGGTCCCGGAAAATTGATCCCCAGAAAATTAGTCCCCCGGAAAATTGGTCCCAGAAAATTTGGTCCCTATTATCTGTTAAAACGTCGATTGAACTGTATCATTCGAATCAACACGACTCCATTAAATTGCGGGATGTATAGGACAGTGGAATGATGAACTCCAGTGTATGCCTAATAAAAATTATGGAGGATTCCGTATTTAATTTTAGACGCAATTTAATGACTTACAATTTTTGTGGTATAATTTCAAATACACTCAGTCAAAAAATTAAAGGAACAGTAAAATTTTCGAGATTTTTCAGCGATTTCCCAAAGGCTGTAACTTTGTTAATTTTGGTCGTAAAAATTTTTCAAAAATGCATTTTGAAGCTTGAATCTTCTACTTTTGGAATCTAAAGTCAAAAATTTTTTATGGGCATCACCCTCGACGCAGTCGAAAGAAATATCACGGTACAAATTTTCTCGAAATTTTTGCTTTTTTCAAAACAGTCGATGGGCTTCAAAAAAATTTTCCGAACTTAACCAATCTATGGATCGTTTAGCTGAATTCTTTAGCGTCAATTTGCTTTTTTGTTTTTGTTCTACGACCATTTTTCGCTGAAATATCGGTGATTGAACAAAAATTCGTCTTTTTTTTTAAATCTTCGATATCTCTGGAACTAATGATTGTACAGCGAGTAAACGGTGAGTTTCGGAAACTTGAATCTACCTTCTATAAATGCCTGTTATTGTTATAAACGAAAAAAAATTGTTTCCATTCTTAATTTTAACTTGAAAAAGTGCACAAAATTAGCTTTTTTTCTTGTTTTAGAAAATCTACCACAACTTTACAGATATTGCAAAAAATACCAATGTTTTAAGGTCCTTTTTTAGCTCAATACATACCTAAAAACCATGCCAATTTTCAAAACAATCGGTCGAACCGTTTTTTGTGACCGAGTCATCAAACTTTTAGAAAAATTGAAGGAACACGTTTATTGATCCTTAATGACCAATTAATGTTGTTAAAAAATTTTGAAAAAAGTTTTATTTTTTTCCCTCTCAAATTTGCATGTAACGAGCGGGGAAAGCTAGAAAAAATCCAAATTTCGGAAAAAATTTTTTTTTTTCGAAATTTCGATTTTGTTTCATTTTTTAATTTGAAAAAAAATTGTATTGGCATTTTTTTTTACAATTTTGCATTCAATATGTAATAAATATCGAAATAAGATTTTGAAAAAAATGCTAATAAATTTTTTTATTCAAATTTGAAAAATAAAAAAAAGTTTAATTAAAAAAAAAAAAATTTCTTTTTGAAATGTGGATTTTTTTTTTAGTTTTCGAGCTCATTGAATGCAAATTTGAGAGAAAAGAAAGAAAAACTTTTTAATTCATTTTTAACACCATTAATTAATTGGCCATTGAGGATCAATAAATGTGTTCCTTCAATTTTTATAAAAGTTCGATGACTCGGTCACAAAAAACGGTTCGACCGATGGTTTTGAAAATTGGCATGGTTTTTAGGTATGTATTGAGCTAAAAAAAGACTTCAAAACATTGGTATTTTTCGCAATATCTGCAAAGTTGTGGTAGATTTTATAAAACAAGAAAAAAAGCTAATTTTTTGGACTTTTTCAAGTCAAAATTGAGCATGGAAACAATTTTTTTTCGTTTATGACAATAACAGGCACTTATAGAGGGTGATTCAAGTTTCCGAAACCCACCGTTTACTCGCTGTACGATCATTAGTTCGAGAGATATCGAAGATTTAAAAAAAAAGACGAATTTTTGTTCAATCGCCGATATCTCAGCGAAAAATAGTCGTAGAACAAAAATAAAAAAAGCAAATTGAAGCCAAAGAATTCAGCTAAACGATTCATAGATTGGTTAAGTTCGGAAATTTTTTTTGAATCCCATCGACTGTTTTGAAAAAAGCAAAAATTTCGAGAAAATTTTTACCGTGATATTTCTTTCGACTGCGTCGAGGGTGATGCCCATAAAAAAATGTTGATTCCAAAAGTAGAAGATTCAAGCTTCAAAATGCTTTTTTTGAAAATTTTTTACGACCAAAATTAACAAAGTTACAGTCTTCGGAAAATCGCTGAAAAATCTCGAAAATTTTGCTGTTCCTTTAATTTTTTGACTGAGTGTATTTAACTTTTAGGTTTCAACCTGATATTATGACTGATTGCTGAAAGGAAATTTGGTACATCGTGAATACCTGCATTGAACTCCTCACAAAATTTTGCCAACTTTTTTTTCAAAACTTCGTATGCTGGTCTTTTTCGTACGGGCTCCGTATCGAAACGGATGTACGCACCACATCCGATGCTTCTAACTTATCCCACAAATCCACGTATCCCAAGAACGCACGCACCCTATGGACGCAAGCACCACACCCGATGCTTCGATGTTTTTGTACCGTTCGAAGCCTCTAAGACCACGTTTCACTTACACAACTTACACAAGTGAAAAAGTTATTCGAATGATACAGTTCAATCGACGTTTTAACCGATAATAGGGGCCACATTTCCGGGACCAATTTTCCGGGGACCAATTCCCCAGGGACTAATTTTCCGGGACCAGTTTTCCGGGGACCGATTTTCCGAGATCTGAAACTGCACTAGGATCGACCTTGTCACAAGAGCGTCTCAATGCTCTTGCCACCTTGTGTATTGAATCAGAAATGAAGTCAAATATCCAGTTTGACTAACTTATAGCAGAGTTTGCGTGGGTGAAGTCTCGCAAAGGTTATGCTGGTTGAAATTTTTTACAAATAAATTATTTTTATCCGTGTTCTATTATTCATTAAACGTTTCGATATTTGTACCATGCTGTGCCGCCTAGGGGCGCCACAGAGCCTAATATAGCCCTGATTATAGTTGTATAGAATTCACAATAGTCCTTTATATTTTTATTCTGTATTTTTAAAAATTGTGATTGTTCGCACCAAATAAGGCTTCATAATAAATATTTTATTTTGTTTAAGATTTTATAATAGATGAAAAAGAAATAATATTTGAAATAAAATAAAAAATGTCGCCACCGGGTTTTGAACTCGCAACGCTTAGTTCCGTGGCTGTATCCAAAATTAACCAGAATATATTTTTTTCAAATTGTATTTTTTCAAAATTATTTTGTTAGTTACATTCATTTATATATGCTCCTTACTATCGTATGGACCTGAGACCATTTATTATCTCACTTCGAGATTCTACACCTGCCTAAATACTAAGCTCACCTAATGATCTAACACTAACACGCTATCCGCTATCATCCACTTATGAACTCGTATTGTTTGTATTACATTTATAGTACATGGGTTAGTAAAATTCGTGGCCACATATTGGACAATTCATTAAAAGAAGTTTGAAATTGATACATCATTAAAGGGGTTAAAGGCAGTGAGGATTTTTAAAAATCGATTTTTTAATTACATTTTCGTAATGTATATGGGGGGAAACGCATCATTTTTACATCTCGTGAACCTGACTATTTTTTATTTGGCCGAAATTTCGCTGATTTCATCGTATGATTCCCAAAACTACTCTCAAATTTTATTAGATTTTTTGGATACACATGGCGGAATACAAAACCATCGAAGATTTTCGACTTTTGAAAATATTTAATATTCAATCGACGATATCTCTGTACCGGTTGATCGTATCGAAAAGTATATAAGGAGCTTTTTTATCATTTTGAGTCCATCGGTAAAAAAAAAATATTGTCCAATTTTCTCAAAGCCAATTGAAGCAGTCAAAATAATTTTCAAAAATAAAATCACGATGCCCAAAAACCCTCCCTTTCGAATTTTGAATAAAAAATCTTAGAAATACTAGAATTCATTGCCAACATTTTCGAAAAGAAAAGATGAAAGGACCTCTGGTGGTTCGCGAGATATTGATTTTTTAGTTTCTAATTTACTCATTGTTTATTAATTTCTGTCTATCTGTTAATTAATTTGAGCTTCGAATAGTGTAAAAAAAAGTAGTAGTAGTAGTAATGACACCATCGCTGTTTACGAACATTCCAAAGTGATAAACGACTCCGTGAGGCATCTCGTGAAAAATTGTCAAAAATCTTATACCGTCGTACCGAGTCGGAATTCTACGAATAGGCTTCAAAAAATATACCGTCGATTGAAATTAATCATCGTGAGAAGACTAATTACCAACGATTAAAGGAATTTTTAATGAATGGAACATTCAAAATAGCCCAATCAATAAAACATACTCAGAAACATCACTCCATTATTTCGTCTTCACAACGGTGAAGTTGTTGCTGACAGATGGTCGAATTTCGTCGAAAGCGAGATACATAACATAATTTATAAAATCTAATATCTGAGAAGAAAACGAGATTCAAATACGATTTTAAGCATGGGAACGTATTATTGATTTACATGATTCTTTTTTACTATTTTTTTACACTATTTGAAGCCCAAAAGCAAAATGAAGCTTTATATGTCCTTTTTGAAATGACATTTTGGAAATTCGATTATCTTTTTTTTCACTAAGTTATCGAACTTCTAGTGCGGCTCGGAATTTCGTGGGGTGTAGCCAAACTTTTGGCCTGGGGTGTATATGTGCAGTGTCACAGTAAGGAAATATATGCTCAGGGCGGGGTTTTTGGCTCAGGTCTATTAGAGATAAAAAACACTATAGAAAAGAGAATAAGGAAGGGGTTTTTTAAATTGTTTTTTCTTTATAAAAACTGTTTATTTGAGTCGGTTTTATCCTGCATAAGTTCATATTTGCAAAATAAATTGAGCCTTTGCGTTTTCTTTGCACTTTCTACGATCATTGTTTAATTTGCAGCGATTATTTTTCAAGTCGTTCTGTCTCGTACTGAATTTTTGGTATCTTTTAAAATTATATACCCAGAAAAAAGATTTATTTGATTGAAATAAATTTTTCCGATTTATTTGAAAATAGCTCAATAAATAGCCTCTTACGGCGATATTTGAATAAAGTTTCATTTATCTCTAATAAATTCATTTAAACTGAATATTTTCCCGTCATTGTTAAACAATCTCTTTTATCTTTTAACGTCGTAGTCCAGCCATTTAGACTTGATGTGTAGACTACAGTACTTAGTATTATAAAATTTATTGTTCAGCGTTCTGTCTGTTTTTCATATTTATTAAACGAATGTCGTCGAAAAAATTTTATAATCTAAAAATCTAAATAGAAGCATGCCGAAAATTGGCTATCGGGGCATGTTTTCTTTCCATGATTCACAATATTTTAATTTGTATAATGAAAGAGGATGAGCTATTTAAAAAAGCATAACAACCTTATCAATCGAATTTAGACTACGGTGATTATAGGCACTGTGAGTAGAGGGCGCGGAACGGAAACTATGAACGTAAACTGTGCTCTCGTTAGAACTTATATCTATATATTCTTTGCCGTGTAATAAGAGGCAGTGTCTTAGAGGTAGCCCTGTATATAAATATAACAGGAATAGACATTATACAAATAATGTAACCAAGAAAAGGGCATAGACTTGATCAGCATACACTCGTCTGTAGAAAAGGCTTTCCGCTATAAATAATGTAATAGAACAGGGGATAAAAAAATTGAACACTCGAGAACAAAGTGGACCATTGAATAAACCTACACAAAGTAATCACATCGCAAAGAAATTATAAATGAAATCGAGTTTTTCAAGAAATATGTTCAAATAATTTTTTTTCTTTATGTCTAGCAATAAAGGAGTTGCACGGAAAATGTATCACCCTATTGAGAAAATTTCAACGTGAAAGTAAATCTGACTGTAATCATATAACAATGTTCAATGACATAAAAGTTGACACTAAACTCAAGTTTTTTAAAATCCAATTCAACGTTTCTCATTTACCTAATTCTTAATATCCAGGATAAAATTATTTGTAGTATTAAAATAAAAAATCGTCCATACCGGTCTGTGCCTGAAACTTTGGAGTTCCCCCGCTCATGATGATCCGAGTAGTGGGAGTTGTCTCGTTACTTTCTTTTTCTGTTATATATTTTGTTTGAATGTTATTTAATATGGTTTATTTATCTAAGAATTGATTAAATTCACAGTTCTGTAGAGTTTCTTTAATGAATTTATCGTGAGAATAAATTATAATGATTCTGCCGGCAAATCACTTGCTCGGGAAAGAGGAATTCAATATTATCGACACAATAGTAATATTTGTGGATGAATTTTCTTGTTTATGCACACAAAAGAGGTTGAGGACCTCCTCCCCACGATTTTTCAGCACTTTAATCGAATCTTCTGCATCTTACACTACCGGTATCAGGCTTACAAAACAATCTTACACGCGAAATTTTCCCGACATTTATTATTTTCTTCTCGCCTCTATTATTATTAACAATGATGTGAATTGAATATGAGCAGAATCGCACGATCCAGATGGAAAGAAGCTGAAGTCGTTGCTATTCGTGGATTCAAGCCCTTTTTAGTCCCCTTGATTTTATTTCCCAGAAATTGAGATGATCTGAAGATTTTTGACAGAGAGCTTTTCAGTGTGGTAGCAACTGCGTGCTTTCTGGACCCCGTGATGTGGTCGATAACGTGCAGGCTCGTCGAAAACTAGTACTGACAAACGTTGTGAATTTAAGATAAGCAGCAAGCCCGAATGTTGCGATGTATTAGAGGGTTAATGGAAAAATATCGCAAGTTCCATAATAACGGATTAAGTCATCGTAATGCAGGAAGTGAAAGAGAGCAGTGAGGGATGAGTTATTTCTCGTATAGTCAGTCCTGCGCACCGCGTTTCCGGTAAATATCCTTTACACTCACGGTGTGCTAATTTATAGACGTATCTTGCGAATAATGCGAGGATTTCCACACCCTGAATTTTAAACCCACTCTCTCTTGCACTATTTTGCTCTATCTACAAGTTATCAATTATTTAATCCGGCAGATTAATCAATGAAAAACAAACTAGAATATAAATTCTTCGTATTTTTTAACACTACGCAAAAACAACACTGCACGGTATTGTAAGATATTTTTATAGGCAATCCGATGTATATTTACATACACAGGTATATACGCACACAACGGATTAATGAATTTTGTTGATTATCGCATTTATTTAGTTACTTCATAAGTGACAATATAGATTTGAATATTTTTGGATGTACTTATTTTGGTTTTTGTATCGTTGTTTACGAGATTTTAATGGATAAACTGGTGGTTGGTTTTTTTTCAGTGATCTTGCTCTACGATGCACAGATTCCGTCCCGGCATCCCACGACCCATAACGTCCCCGGGCGTAGTGAGCTGCTCGCTCACTTTTCCACCCTTATCCCGCGCTTGCGCCGTTTTCCCGGGACAAGAGCGCTTTGCTCTCGTACAATCGTCATCCGTCTCATCTCTGTCGTGAATTTTCTCTCCCTTTTTATCTTTCCTCTTTCGGGATACTGTTTGGACTACTACGGAGAGGAAAGCGGCAGAGGAGGCTGGCAACTACGGTGCTGCTTGTTAGTTCTTCTAGTATTGGATCTCATATAGAAACGTGCACGTATTATGTACTTGATGTTGAGGCAAAGGGTGTTGGTATCTAGTTGAGGTGGTAGTGGTACTGCCTATGGTTCACTTGTATTATTTTCATTTAACAACTTCTCACAAACAAAATGGCGCAACTCACATGATTCGATATTGAAGCGCGTGAGAATTGGTAGTTCTTTTGTCGACGAGAATACGTAAAGGATTCTCGAATTCAAATAAAGGGAAGATCACTGGAAAATTCATCTAAAAACATCAGCTAAAATTTGGAAAATAATACTTTATGGTCAGATGAATTACGAGTATTGGTTACTGTGATATGATTCTCTTCAACAGCTGCTTGCCACCGGGAAACAAAAACATACAAGGGTTTTCACAGGTTCTGGTGAATGCAGAAATCCGGAGAAAATTCATCATTTCCAGGGTAATAAACTACATCATTTTATTACTCCGTAACTTACCTTTATTTTAAAAGAAATAATAAATTTTTCATTAATTTTACAATCGAACAAAGAATTTCAACCCTTCTTTCCCGAAACTATGCTCACCAACGGGCAACGAAAAAAATGTATCTAGGAGACGACTACTGCGCCTGCATTTTTTATAAATTCAACTAAAAAATTTTTTAAAAAATCGTTTCAGAGATGAACATTACAATCAAAAAGTAATGAAATAAAAATAACTTATTTTTTCTGAACAATAAATTCATAAAATGTCGATTATTTGCCGTTAGCTACGTAAAATTCTATATTTATCAGCCTTAATGGAACCTCAAACCAATATGTCTCAATACTATATATCCTTCTACGCAGGAACGTAGTTTGCGCATTTTTGTGGTCCTCCGAACCTACTTCGTTAATATTGGCACGCGAACATTTTTTTTCGTTCGAAGAAAACCATTTGTAGAGATAGTGAGAGTGTGAAAACTCCCTGGTACTGATACTGTTGCTGCTAAGACCTGTACAAAGTGATTTAAACGGCGTCGTTCGGTTACCACTTTTACAATAGGGAGATTCGGGATATTTAATTCAGGCGTAACTTGACGCCCTGCCAATGTTTTGCTGAAACGTGCTAATGAGACGGTTCAGCATTGCAGCAAATAAACGAATCGAATGCGACAATATAAGAGGTGACCGTAGCACAGTAGTTAGCGCTCGTACTTGACACGCCAAGCCTGGGTTCGTAATCCGGGCGACGGACTCCATTATTTTCTCTCGTAGTCTCTGGATCATTGCTATATTACCGACCGTCATCACGCGACACTAGAAAACTGCAATAAATGGAGAAGCTGCATATCATGACCCTGATATACGTTGTGAGTTGAAACCAAAATCTGCTAAAAATACGTAAAAATGCTCAATAAGTTATTGAACGATAAAAAAATTGTTGTTCTAAATAGTGAATCCATCTATTAACCCATATTCTAGATTTTCTAAAAGTCAAGACAAGGTAAGACTTTCTGTTTTCCGCATTTTTGCACTTGTTATCCGGCTAGTATTTATTTTATTATGCCGTATCGGTATATTGAACGCAACTGACTTCTCCATACTAATTTACTGGTGTTCTCACTGTACGGCCAATGATTTTTTCATAACATAAAAGTGATAGGGGATAATGGAACACCCCCAAAAATACCAAAAATGGTGTACAAAAACTGGAGAAAAGTACATTTACAAGAGTATCCCTAGTTTAGTCTGCCTACCAAAAGTTGTGAAATCAATAGACACTACACCCTCAATACGTATGGCCAAGCACATTTGTATAGTATCCTAGTTCGACTGTTATTTACGAGCATACAGTGATTTTTAAAGTATGGAAGCGATAAAAAAAAAAAAAATGAAAACATATTTACATTTGAAAATAGAAAATAAATCTGTTACTAAAAATAAATAATAAATCGATGAAACAAAATTAATCTCAAAAATAAAAAGTACTTGGCGAGTTAGGCAATATTTGAAAAAGGTGTTTAAGTAATACAGCTGAGGTTGTTTCAGATGAAAAAACTCGCCAAGTACTTTTTGTTTTGTGATTAATTTTGTTTCATCGATTTATTTTTTATTTTCAGTAACAGATTTATTTTTTATTTTAAAACGTAAATATGTTTTCATTTTTTTTAAATATCGCTTTCATACTTTAAAAATCACTGTATGCTTGTAAATAATAGTCGAACTAGGATACTATACATATGTGCTTGGCCATACGTATTGAGAGTGTAATGTCTATTAATTTCACAACTTTTTGTAGGTAGACTAAACTAAAGAGACTCTTGTAAATGTACTTGTCTCCCGTTTTTGTACACCATTTTTGGTGTTTTTGGGGGTGATTTGTCCACTTTTTGCAAAGTATGCCCATTCGTTCGAAAAAAAATCCTGAGCGCTCTTCGGAGGTACTTCAAAGCCATACAAAATTTCGGACAAAATCAGAAAGGTGAAGACCCAGGTCGAATCGGTGTGGTAATACCCATATATATATATACATGAAGACAAAATTTGCTAAAAAGTATTCGATTGTCTACCCCAGGGAAGTACTCTCAGTCAAAAAATTATAGGAACAGAAAAATTGCGAGATTTTTCGGTGATTTTCCAAAGGCTGTAACTTTGTTAACTTTGGTCAGAATTTTTTTTTTAAAGGAGTATTTTGAGGTTTGAATCTTCTAGTTTCGGAACCTTGAGTTGAAAAAATTTTCTGGGCATCACCCTCGACGCAGTCGAAAGAAATATCACGACAAAAATTTTCTGTTTGCTTTTTTCAAAACAGTTTTTGGGCTCCAACAAATTGTTTCGAGCTTAAACAATCTATGCATCGTTTAGCTGGATTCTTTGGCTTCGATGAGTTTTTATATTTTTGTTCTACGACGATTTTTCGCTGAGATATCGGCGGTTAAACAAAAATTCGTGTTTTGAGGGTTCCGTACCTCCAAAGAAAAAAACGGAACCCCTATTGGATCACTTTGTTGTCCGTCCGTCCATCCATCCGTCCGTCCGTCTGTCTGTCACAGCCCTTTATCTTGGTAACGCGTGGAGGTATCGAGTTGAAATTTAAACCATATACTTAGGTCTACAGTCCCTTGAAGCTGTGAAAAAATCAAGCTTCTCAGTTAACGTAAAAAAAAGATACGGCCGTTTATGCTGCAAAAAACGTATATTTCGACACTCTCAAGGGAATCAAAATTTATAGGAATCAAAATTTATATATCCGTTGACCCAGAACCACCCAGAACTATGAAATTTGGCATGTAATACTGTCTTATACTACAAGTATAGGGAAAAATCTGAAAACTATAAATTTCTAATTGAATCATGAAAAATATAGTCTTTATTTAAAGTACGTAATCACTCATTTGTACGGAACCCTCGGTGGGCGAGTCCGACTCGCACTTGTCCGGTTTTTTTTTATAATTTCGATATCTCTGGAAATAATGATCGTGCAGCAAGTTAATTCTGGATTTTGGAAACTTAAATCTACCCTCTGTAAGTGCCTATTACTGGAAAAAAAATTCCATAATGTCGAAAAAAAAAAAAAAAAATCCGAAAATCGATTTTTTTTTTAGCTTTCACGCTCATTAAATGCAAATTTGAGAGAAAAAAATAAGAAAAACTTTTTTTTCCATTTTTAACACCATTAATTGATCTTTAGGGATCAATGAACGTGCTCCTTCGATTTTTTTAAAGTTTGATGATTCTGCCACAAGAAACCGCGCGACCGATTGTTTTTAAAATTGGCATGATTTTTAGGTATATATTGAGCTAAAAAACCTTGAAACATTGGTATTTTTCGCAATATCTGCAAAGTTGTGGTAGATTTTCTAAAATAAGAAAAAAAGCTATTTTTTTTTACTTTTTGAAGTCAAAATGGCGCATTTAAAAAATTCGCTTATGACAGTGGCAGGCACTTATAAAGAGTAGATTTAACTTTCTGAAACCCACCATTTACTCGCTGTATGATCATTAGTTCCAGAGATATCGGGAATATAAAAAAAAACGAATTTCCGTTCAATCGCCGATATCTTAGCGAAAAATGTTTATATAACGAAAATGAAAAAAGCAAATTGAAGCCAAAGATAGCAGCTAAACGATCCATAGATTGGTTAAGATTGGAATGAAATTTTTGGAGCCCAACGACTGTTTTTGAAAAAAGCAAAAAATTTGAGAAAATTTTTGCCGTGATATTTTGTTCGACTGCGTCGAGGGTGAAGCCTAAAAAATTTGTTCAACTCAAGATTCCGAAACTAGAAGATTCCAGCTTCAAAATGCTTTTTAAAAAAAAAATCTCGACTAAAATAAACAAAGTTACAGCCTTTGGAAAATCGCTGAAAAATCTCGCAAATTTTTCTGTTCCTTTAATTTTTTGACTGAGTGTAAGAGGTATACTGATTTTATTTTTACACAAAATAAACACTAAAAATATGTGCTCACAATAATAAATATATTTTCATTCAAAACCGTGGCTCTTGTTCGACGAATCATGGCTTTCGGGCAAAGAGCAACAGCCAATCGCTCAGAGCCTTGAAACACCGAGAGACGAACGACTGGAACTCGGAACAAAAAATGTACGCAAATTAGAGATGGGAAAATAAAAAACACATAATAAATACAAATAATAAACACGATAAAATAACATATATAAATATGCATTAATTTGCACGCGCGGATAACATGCATGCTTTTTCAATTGTACATACAGAGGATGTGAAAGATCTGTTCTACCATCGTAACAGACTCGAATTTTCGAACAAATGGTATTTTTAAATTATTCGACCAGATAGACTGAAGTTTTAGGATGTCATTACGGTCATATTATTCTAGGACCTTAAACTCGGACAATTTCGATAGCGCTACAAAAATTATAATTTTATTATCAGGTGGAATCTGTAATGCAGAAATGAATTTTCCGATGTGTGGATCGTTCGATTGCAAATTTTTCAGTTTTAGGCTCCAGAGCAAAGGGATGATTTTCCATAAAAAAATACACGTAAATCGAAAATTCTTGTATTTTTGAAAATTGCTGTACATGACAATAATGCAATAGCATAAAAAGCAGCTGAGTTATAGAATTTTGAATACAACATTTTTTTATTTACGTGTATTTTTTTATGGTAAATTTTTTCACGCGAAGGAAAGTACTTAATATTAATATTAAAGGCTGTGGCTTTCAGGAAATTTCTTTTCAGACATATTCAACAAAATTTTAGACGGGGAGCGAGAAAAAAAATCGCGATAATATAGATATATCACTAAACGGATAACGGGCCCGGATTTTCATGCTCTGCCATCTAGTGGTGGGGCGAATTTTACTTTTACATGAACTTAGATATACATTGAAAGGAAATATACTCAATATAATAATATAAATAACGTGTGACATAAACTTCATGGATATAAAACGTCTTTTTTTTTGTTACGGTAAATGGACTTGTCCCGAGACGCTACCGCGTCTCTTAAGAAGGTTCATCTGGTACACGATTTTCAATACAGATATTGATTTTAAAAAAATCAGAATATAGTTATTAGTATCTAAAAAGTCAAGACCTGAGGATACGTTGTTTGTGAGAAATAAATAAAAATGTAATTCTTAAATTAACATGGGCCTTTGTGGGTTTCACTGGTTTTTCCGTTTATAAATATTAAATTCACAATCATTACAATATAGTTTTTTACGAAAATTTAATAATTAAAGAAAAAGTATCTAAGAAACATTTTTAGAGCTTCATAATAAATTAATTTGTCTCGAAAATTGCTGATTATCACTGATTATTTTGAGGTTAAGCGTTGTCAATGACTACGCTAGTCACCGCCATTTTTCTTTTGGCTCACCCGGAACCAGATGAACCTCCTTAATACGAAAATATAGGAGCTCGACTAAGATAAAAAAAATAGGGTATTCTTTTAGCCTGATTAAAAAAGCCACTATTTTTTTTAATCCCCTATTAAATACTTCCAAGGAGGTGAGAAAAGATGCCTGTTTAAATCAGAGCTCTTAATATTAATATTTTGCTCTCGTTCATCGCATATTTCAATTTCCCATTTAAATGACGCATGAAAAAAAAATTTCCTACTTCGAAATGTCATAACAATATTGTCTTTTTGTTCAATCTACATGATATTTTTGCATTCACTGATTAAAATTTTACTTTAGCACGAACTTAGATATTCATTTATAGGAAATATACTTAGTATAACAATATAAATAACGTGTAGTATAAACTTCATGGATGTAAAACGTCTTTTTTTATTATTCGTATATAATAAGAAGTTTTTAATGATTAAAAAAATAGCAACTTAAGATGGCAGTGTTTCAATTCTAAAGAATCTTTAAACTGCCTTCTAGAATATTTTCAACGTGGTAAAAACACCATAAATGATATTGAAATTTTCAAATGTAATTATTGAAGTTTAATTATTACAGTTTGGTCGCTAACAATTATCCATGCAAGAAAAAGTAATCTGTATAGTTTTAAAATTATAATTATAATACGTCGATATTAGACTGATTTAAAAAAAGCGACTATTTTTTTTTCTAAATTCCCTGTTAAATACTTTCGGGGAGGTGAAAAAGGTGCCTGTAATGAGCAGAGCTCTTAATATTGACCAATGTCATATTTGGAAAAAAACCGATTTTTTTTACAGTTTAATGGTAATTGGAAACATTTATTTCAAATTCATCCGCCTCTTTTGCCTAGAAATGGATCCATCAATCAGCGATTGATAGCCTGGTGTCCAAACGCTTACTAGGAACTCTAGCCCGGATTTGCATGCACTGCTGTCTAGCGGTGGCCCACGTCGCAAGAATTCTCACTACTATACCGACGTCAACTAAGTTTGCGGCGTCTTTTTCACATAGAGCGCTGTAAAGCCGGAGAAATAAGGAATAAGAACGCCATCCAATTGGCGTAGCGTCTCTAAAGTGCGCAGCGATTGGCTGATTCTTATTCCTTATTCTTGTCATTGTGTCTCGGGCTTAAAGCCCATCACACACGCTTTCACATAGCATAGCATAAGAAATTTCGACCAATCACGTTGCTCCATTTCTCATGGGCGAGTGCAGCCACGAGCCACGTCGTTCCTACGCATAACGTGGCATAGCAGACGAAATTTCGTCGAAGGCGAAGAACTGCGCAGAACACCTCGAAGCCAAAGTGGCTTCAAACGAAAAAATAAAAGCCGATATCATCGTTACGCGAATAACTACAGACTTGGTATTGGTCCCATTCGAAAGAGAAAAAAAATTTTTAATGAGCATAATTAATGTCTCCAATACTCGATAATTCATAAGATATGATAAACGAAAACTAAAATTTGTGGCTCATTCACGTTGAGTAGCGTATAACTAAAATTTGTGGCTAATTCGCGTTGACTTGGCCCGTCTCGAAGACGCAACTGCGTCTCTTGATCAATAACTCGGTCTGTTTCCCTTTCCGTTCATGCACACGATATGCATATAAAGTTGGAGATAATATTACAATTGAAGCTCCGAAAAATCTAGTGAGGTAAAATGAGTGGGAGGATGCTGGAGGTGATAAAAGGTACCGCGAATAGTCTACAGATATCGTGCAAAATAGGCAGACCCTGGTCGGAGATATCGTGATTTCCCGGCTGAGCGGTGGAAAGCTTTTCCGTCACGATTAATCTTGTGAATTCAAAGCCATCTAAAGGATTCAGCTTTTCTATTTTTTTCAACTTGAAGTTGGTTATTTTGACTTGAAAGGCGTATCTCCGACCTATGGTCCCTTTGAGACTCTTGTTCCTCTTGACGCGTAGAATTTTTTACGCTAATAAAAAAAAATTGACCTTAATTGGAACGTCTAGGTCAATTTTGCGGCAACTTCTTTTGAGAGATCTTTGCCGGACCTGAACTGAGGATTCTCCACAAGTAACGGCGACCAATATTTTCTTTTCACCCTGTATATCAAACGTTGTAAGCACATTCACAAAGCGTGCAATATTTGCTTCATAGATATGTACATCGGACGAAAATCAATTGTTATATAGACGTTAAAAAGATGTTTGGTGTTCATTTTCTGATAGTGCAATGAATGTTTCCAATGTCGACAATCGGACACTTTGTGGATAGATTAATCAATCAACCAAAGGCTTACATTTATTTATCCTCGCTCTGGCCTAGACAAGAACGAGGGCTCTACTGAATCGGTTAACTACTATCTTCGTTAACCGATTAACGGTAGTATTATAGTTATTTATTCTCGCTCTCATATAGAGCGCGAGTGCCTCCTGGGTGCAATGGAGGATGTTATTAAAATATGTAGTCTTTCGTCCGCAGGACTGCACGACCACAAAGCACGGGCAATGGTCCAACACTTGTGTGGTATATGGGAACCCCAATAGCTTGTAAGCAGAGTCGGCGAAACAGATTTTGCCCGGGTGGGCTGTTAAAAGTGGCGAGGGGGGAGTGGGGGGGGGGTTGTTTTTACTACCAGTAGTTTTACCAGTAATTTTTATTTATTCACCGAAAAGTGCAAATACAGTACTTCGTTTCGAATTTTTCTTTATAAACTCGTCCAACAACGCTTCATCATAAACTTCGTCGGCCGTTTCCGTGTAAATATGTTGTATGGCAATATCATTAAACCGATGTTGAGACATCGTTGTCTGAAGATAGTTTTTTAAACGTTTCAGTACTGAAAAACATCTTTCGGTTGTGCATGTTGACCCGGTGTCGTCAAGAATTATTTTATCTTGAGTATTCGGACAGAATACCTAAGCTCCATTTCTCGGTTTGCAGAAATTTTACCACATCCTTTAAGTTTTCGGCCTATTCGTTTTTTCGACTATCCATTAAGTTTAAAAACAAAGCACGATCTTCCGCCAATCGTCCTTCATCGAAATCCCCGTCGTAAAAGTCGATTTTTTTTTTTAACGTCTCCAGGCTCATCGACTCCGATAGCGAAAGCTTCCAAAAGCATTGAAAAAAGTGATTCGATTCGTGATCAAGTCGACTTTTTAGCGACGTACTCGTTTGATCGAAAACTTCATAATATTTTTTGCGATACATGTATTCCGGTGTTTCGAAAACATGATCATTGCCTGGGTTCGCTTCAAGACGTTTAAGGATTTTATGCCGTCGTATTAAGGTCGGCTCTTCAATCTCCAATTTCACATCAGATGAATCATGTAAAATATTGAAGAGGAGAGTGGCACAGGCCCCCTAGGAGGCGAGCCAACTAGGGTTTAAAAACATATATATGAATATTTGCATTTTTTTTCGTATAGTATTATATATATATGCTATATCATATATATAGTATATATATAGTATTATTATTATATATTATGTATATATAGAAGCTGTTCCCCGATTTCGGGTGTGGATTTTCCACATGCGGAGTTTTTTTGGGTGGGGAATCATCCACATCCGCCACACGTCTTCCGCCGGCCCTACTTGTAAGCCCTGAAACCACATCGGCGCTCGGTGGCCCACTCGTTTACGCGAAAGTAGCGCTGACCGAAGCCACCTGGTGGATTTTTAGCAAAGCTTGCAATCGTACCAGATCCCAAGTCGTCCCGTTCCCCGGTAGATCAAAACGTCTAATAGACGTGTATTTTTCATCCATAAAGCTAGAAAAAATCTAATGATAAGACCACTAGGGACGTTAAATAGACGTATATTGTACGTCCGAAAATAGCTCAAATATAATACCTTATACATATCTGTATATATAGAGATATGTATAAGGTTTAATCAAATGGACGATAAAATGACATTTGTAAGTCGTCCACATATAAAAATACAATATACGTTCATAGATGGCCGTACATTATACATGCAAATACGTTCAGTTTATTAAATCCGATACACGTCTGTATGTATACGCACAATGGATGTACATTTTAACGGTGCACCTTATAAGGTGCAGCTATAGCTGGTAGATAGACATACAATTGATGGATTTATTACCACCGGCGCATGACGGATATTTGAATTATTTTTGGATGTGCAATATATACGTCGATTCAAAGCCCCGAGTAGTCTTGAAAGTTTTCTGGCTTTATGGATAAAAAATGTACGTCCATTAGACATTTGGTTCTATCTGAGAGTGCTATACAAGTAGAAAGGGCTATTCAGATGAGTATATTGAGTTATTTCGATTTAACTCATTCGATTTAAAATATGGTTGGTGATTATAGTGATCCGTCGAATTTTCAATTAAACGAAAAATTAAAATTTTGCCTTTTCTTTAAAATTAATTCTTTCATTAAAATAAATTAACAGGGTACTCGTTAATCTCTATGAATGGTAGGTTTCACGATTGCACTTAAAGGACATGAGTTCCAAAAAAAAAAAACATTCTGGATTGAAGATGTCAGAGAAGCTCGGAAAGATCCGTGAAGAAGACGTGAAAGCGATAGCACGGGAAGATTTGGTCAATCGCCATGTATTTATTGTATTTTTGGATACTCACCATCGTAACCACTTTGGTATGCAATATGAGGTATTCACTCAATTGACAGAGACTAATACCAGTGAGAAACGCTGAAGCTGACTGGTTCACTGTAGACAGTCATGGTAAGTGAGTCAGTTTTCCTGTTTCGACATTGTACCGGATCTTGGGCGAAAGAGATGAGGAACACTCTCACCTTAACATTCATACGCACGCGCAGACATGCGCGTGCTAACGTATGTGAATAAAGCGGTAAATGAAGAACTAACAACAGAGACATATTATTAGCCGTTCATCATTTCTACAACAAGTGTCCCCTGATAAGTCTCCAATGCCATGCTCCAAAAAGATCTCGGTGTGGTCAGATTCCATATTACAACAAAAAAATGAGCATGACATACGAAAAAAGACTGAACAATGACCGGAATAAGCTGGCATCCTGCCTACTCGATAAAAGACTGATATCAAGAAGACTTCAAAAGTACCAACCGCTAGATCAGTAGAAGTATCCATTGATGAATGAGACTTCTAAACTAACACCATTCACTTTACTACACAAATCGATAACAAAATTATTCATTGTTGTGATACAAAACTGATTTTTCTTTTCAATTTAATTGAAAAAAAAATCGTTGCTCTTGGACTGGTAGGCTTCTCCGCGAGTTATCGTAAACACACGATATTTTTCACTTGTTACTATTTCTAGAGTTTGCCAAGTTTTTGCATTTTGAGGACGCTTCCAAGTTTGTTACGCAATATCCATTATTTCCCGAACGGCATTGTTAAGCAGTTTTAAGTATTTTCTGTTTTTGTCGAAATCTGTTCTCTCGCTGCCGCGCTGCCTGATCGTGAGTTTTCGATTTCAATCTATATCGTATATGAACATGAATCATAACCTACCAAGTAACCGCATCCACGTGCCCTTAATTTTTTTTCATCGTCACTTGAAGCCGTTTCTTCCATTTTTGCTCACTTCCACTGCATCGTTAATGAATGTCGATATCAATAGATATATACCTAAATAATAAATTATATGGAAATTTAAAATTAGAACTTCACAAATCGACAACGGATATTTGTGCACGTTGGTACACGTTACTGAATATTAATATTACTCATACGACTCATACTATGGCTGCAGTCACTTAGACGCTCCCACCCATAGAGCTATTATAACTAGAGGAGGTCAACCATAGGATTACCTGTAAGTGGTCGCGTAAGTGGATGGTACACTGTAAAAAATGTTATTAAATTTAATATACAAAAGTATATTAAATTTCAAAAACAAGTATATGAAATCGAAATTAATATACAAGGTATCGGAAAATTAACAATTTCATCTTAAATTTAATATTTGTATATTAAAATTAAAAGAGTGAGCATTGAAAATTAATATATCCGTATATGAAAATAGTTTCTGTATACTTTTTCGCAATTTTCAAATACATAATTAAAAATTAAAGCACTTATTTCTTAAAATTGCAATCAACCATTGACATTTTTTTAAAAATATTGTAATGAAATTTAATATACAGTATAGGGAATTTCAATAACAAGTATACGAACTTGAAATTAATATATATGGTATTGGGAAATTAACAATTTTATCTTAAATTTAATATTTGGATATTAAAATTAAAAGATGAACGTAGAAAATTCAAATCCTCGTATATTAAAATGGTTTCTCTATGCATTTTCGTATTTTTAAGATACATTATTGGGAATTAATACACTTATTTTCCAAAATTACAATCAATGTCAGCGGCCGTGCTAGTTGACGCATCCACCACTATGCGTCGCATGCGCTCGGACCTCTGTGCCCAAGCGAAATAGGCGTATGACGGTGTTATATACCGGACGGCCAGCGTGCCCAATATACTTATCTGGCGCAGAGGTTATACCGTGATGATTAAGGTGGTTCCTCCAGGGCGAAGCTCTTCCATTTCACTTATGGTCGAGCTGACCCTTGCGAATATCCCCAATGTGGATATCTCGGGCCTACAATTTTAGTTGCACTGTGAGAAATTCTTGTATTAAATTTGATAAAAAAAATATGAAGTTTTTATGCATATTACAGGATGCTAAATTTCATATACAATGTGTACAGTAATATTCCAATATGAGTATATGAAAAATCAAATAACTTCTTTTAATTTTAATTTACAAAAGAATATTAATTTTCATATCTTTTTTCATGATTCTGCTTTAAAAATCATACTATGTATTGGAATTTTAATATACGAACGTATATTAAAATTAATAATTGTAGATGCATAAAAACTTTATATTGTTTTTATTAAATTTAATACAAAAATTGTTTACAGTGTAAACAGAGACAGAAAGCTCAAAAGAGTAGCACTGTCCTGTCTAGCCGCATGCGCAATGGGAACATGCTGATGTCAGTATATAATACCGGACGCGAATTGTTTACTGCGCATGCGTGATCAGATATGGAAGCGACTACTCTTTCAATATCTCTTTCTCTTTTCACCGAGATCACACGTTCCTGGCTGTCTCACCTACTCTATGTATAATATCTCTATGCTCCCACCTGGCTATATCCTCCCCCCCCCCCCAGTTGCCTGGTTTATATTCCCCCGCCTCATCCATGTTCCCCGCTGCTTAGCAACTCACGCACTTATGTGTGAAAGGGGAACATAACGCTAAAACGCTTCACAACATCATTACGCTTTCACTACTCGATTTTACTCCCTCTAAAATTTCCATACGGGGGCCTTAATATCGTTTCTTAAGGAGTAAATTCCAAAAATAATTCAAATCGGTCAAGCCGTTTTTTAATTTTAGCGAGACTAGCGAACAGCAATTGATTTTTATATGTTCAGATAATTTTCTATAATTAATATCATGAAAGTTGTTCTAGATGCTTCTTTTATTAAATAGAAGTAATTATGGGGATAAAATTTTAGTGTGTTATAGGCAACCTACGTGAATACACAGTCGCAAGAATTGAGTATGTATTGCCGTATACGTGCAAATAAAATCTCCTGCAAAAACTTGCGCCCTGCAAGAAAGATGGCCCTGATTGTATGCACGTTCACAGTCAACACATGCTCTAATATTGCGACTGTATTTCTTGCAGGTTGCCTATACACGAAATATATTTCACAAGAATAGTGGAATTGAAAAACCATTTTTGATAATATTTTTCAATCTATTTTGTGATTTTTAAAATAAGTTTCATTTTGCATACATGCAAATCATGCTATGAACTTGAAAATTTTGCATCAACGTTAAATGTATGCAGCTGTTAACTAAAATAATATTTTGAGATTAATACATGAAAACAAACAATACATTGTCACTGGCTTTCCCGCATGATAAATTAAAAATACAATTCGATTTCTGTACCAAATAAATCGTGTGAAAACGGTTTTACAAATTCTTTTCGTAAATTGTACACAAAAAATAACATTTTGAAGTTGATAATAACAGCCGATGATAGCTCGAAAAATTGCCCATGTTCTACAATTACACAAATATGACGACAAATGTTTGCAAAATATTTTGCTGATGATTAGTATATGCACACATTGATGTTATGGATGAGAAGACCATTTTTTATTGACATTAAATTTTATTTATAATGACACGATAATTATCATTTAAAAAAATTACGAGAGTAAACAGACTCGTGAGTAAAGGCTACATTTTTAAAGCGGTTTCTTCACTGTACGTATAAGGATATGCATGTATGCTGTAACACAGTGTTTCAAACTCGTTCCGTAAACGCTATCCCACACGGAACCGAATGTCCATTGGACGTCCATTGATCATCCATAGATCCTTAACACGTCCACATCCACGATAGACGTAATGCGGACATCCATTGAACATTCATGGTATACTTTTGATTGGACAAAACGCGATGGATCACACAGGAAATATATTGTACGTCCACGACATGTACTATTTCTTGGGGTACAAATATACACAACACGGCCATCCATGGTATGTCCATAGGTAGACATTCAATAGCTTTCAATTCAGGATAGTAATTGAACGTCTATTGGACGTTCTAGGTTCATAAACGAAAATCATATTTAAAGGACGTCCATTGAACGTCTTTCGGATGTTCCATGTAAGATTTCATATAGATGTTAGCCTTGAACGTCCAGTAGATGTCCAATTACTATTATAAAAAAAAAGCTGACGAATGTCTACCTACATGGACATACCATTGTGGATGGCCGTGTTGTGTATATTTGTAGCTTAAGAAATAGTACGTGTCATGTACATGAAATATAAATCGTGTGTGATCCATTGCGTTTTGTCCAATAAGAAGCATCCGTCCTTTAGATGTACATTTAAGTATTTCAGGCAGCTACGATATGGGTACCCCGATTGACCGGTTACACAGCTAGATAACACTCGCAAATGTTATTATTATCAAAAATAAAACACAAAAATGACACATGCAAAAATAACATAGAGTCCAAATGACAACTGCAAAAATAACATAGCGTCAAAGTAAATTTTGCTGACATAACACAGCATGTAATTGTATTAAATGCTGTTAAGGATGTATGAGCGCTACGTGGTAGTCAATACACATGATCTCATTGAAATTTCGCAGAAAGAGAACAGTAGGTAGTGATATTTAGCAAAATATTCGTAAAAAGTACATAGATAATTTTCAGAGAGCATATAATATTAAATTAATTTCGTTTTAAGGATTATTTCGTTCCAAGTAACTGACTGACTCCAGTGGTGTATCGTATGCTCCCCAGCTTCAACCACCAAATGAAAGTGAAGAAGGCCGTGTTTAGCGTAATATATCTGATTCGAATGTTCGTTGACCCCCATTTTTCAATGTGTCATCATAATCCCTGGCATTCAATGGATATACTCGATGTTTTTCATCTACGGTATCTAATATACAAACGGTCGAACTGTGGAAAACAAAGAGTTGCAAAGTCATCCTTGCCGTAAGCTCTGTGTATAACCATGTATAATGCTACATTTTCAATTAATAATATCTTGCTTAAATAGTCGTTGAGGAGCCTTGAAATTTTTGGAATACCGAATATTGAACCTTGACAATATCACATAAAAAAAATAGCGTTTAATCTAATACTAAGCCTAGCGCTCATACATCCTTAAGGGATAAGGACTCACCAGCTTTTGTTAACGACGATGTTTCGGCAAGTGCACCACAGTTGTCGATATGATAATGATTACCTCTCCAAACAACTTTTTTTTTGTTTCGCATAATTTTATATAAATGAAGCTGGCATTGTTTAGCATTGGTTTGCCCTTCTGGCTGATTAGGAAATGGGGCCGCATTATGAGATGTCGGAATCAGACAGATTGTGAGCCGATTAATTCTATGTCGAAGCCACGATACAGATTATCGTTAATTGTGAGGATGTGCGTGCGTATATGTTTACTTTATTTGTTCGGGTTATGTTTGGGTTTGTTTGTGAGTATTGTATAAAGAGTATATGTTATTTCAATGTTGATACTAATTTGGTATTAGAATGGATATCCCCGTTGCAGAGTTTCTGTAGTTTCGGTGCTGTGAGCTTCTATACATTGTGTGTGATTTTAACGTTACGTTATTTTGACGTCAGTGATTTTAACGTTATGTTATTTTGACGTCAGTGATTTTTACGTGTGTTATTTTGACGTTGTGTTATGTAGACATGTAACCACCCGATAATTTCCAAGCACTCAGAGTATTGTAACTGGAAATTTCTGCATTATATATTTCCCAAATGGGTGACACGTCTAGATAACACTCGCAAATGTTATTATTAATGACAAACGACATTTTTAATAAACTACTGGCAAAAATTGAAGGAACAATAAAAATTTCCCGAATTTTTAGTGGTTTTTAACAATGCTGTATCTCAGTCAGAAATCGTCGTGTCGAAGTTTAAAAAAAAAATTTCAAGTTACAAGATTCTAGTTTTAAGATCTTTTAACAAAAACAATTTCGAAGCTACAGGTTTCACGCAATCCTAAGAAATAGTGAGAAAAAAAATGTGGCAAATTTTGAATACTTTTTAGGCACTCACCATACATGGAAAGTGCCTATTAGTATTGCTTTTCAAAAACCTATTTCTTATGAAAACAATCATACAAACTTTATACCAACATATGTTGGCATATTATACAAAGACAAAAAATTTTGAATTTTCCGTCCCCTCGGCCGTCTGTATGTGCTCATAACTCAGCAACCCATGCACGGATCCGGTTCAAATTCATAGCACAGCTCTGTTTTGCTATAATCTCAAAACCTTTTTTGAGTTAATCCATTCAGAGAATATTAAATGTGAAATTTCCCAAAAAAACAGCCATTTTTTGACCAAAAAGCCATTTTTGTGTCCGTCCAGAGTCAGATCTCCGCAACCTGAGAACCAATGTTTTTGTAACTTATAGACTTTCTTTATAGAATCATAAAGAAGTGTCCTGTGGAGTTTGAAGTCTTTGCAGTTCTTTAAACCATTTCGTTTTAACGAAAATAACTTTTTTTTTCAGTTTTTCACTCATTGCACGAAGATGCATGAACGAATTTTTTAAATTTCCACTATGTACTTTCATTTTAATACATTTTAACTATTTCAAGAGTTTAAAATGATTCAACTATTTTAAAATAGAATTTTTCATATTTTTATTTCATTCACTTATAACTTTTTAACGTTTTCGCCAAAAAAAATACTGATTGGACATACATTTTAGACATTTCTTACGATTTGATAAAATGTTATTTTTCTTTAAAATATAATGATTAATAATTAGTACACTTCTGTGGATTAAAATTTTTTTTTTAAATATTATTATTACTTTTAAGCAAAGAAAAAAATTACATGAAACATAACCTTGTGTTCCTGAAATACACAATTTTCTTAATGCAAAAAAAAAATATCCCCACACAATACACCACACTACACTCGATCTAATTGCACAAATAGTCACTTTAAAAAATCTTATGTCATATTTTTCAACATTATAGTTTAAGTAAACAATACAACGGCCGTGATTACGATGACAGATAAAAATCATCAATAGAGGAAAGCAAATTTCGGCTGCATTATCTTGAACGCTTAAGCTCGAGACACAATGACAAGAATAAGAAATAAAGAATAAGAATCAGCCAATCGCCGCGCACTTTAAAGAAACTACGCCAATCGGATGGCTGAGTTCTTATTTTTGTCATTATGTTTCCGGCTTCATTCACACGCTCACGGCACGTCAGTGGGTGAACACTTCCGTGTTAAACCTGCGGTCCATAATCGCAGTTACCGTCTATCAATGTAGTTGGCGCTGATGTCACGAGAGAGACAGGTGATTACCGTCTCTTTCTCTAATGGCGCATGCGCACAACACCGATTTAGTTGAGAAGCACGTGAGGGAAACGAGTCAAAGCCTCATGGCGGGGGTGAGCAGTAGCCGTGTGGGTCGAGCGCAGGTTCGCAAGTTGCGGACCCGGGTTCGATCCCGGCGACACCGCTGGAAAAATGTATCGAGTTTTTTCAAGTGTTTTCGGCTGTAATCCCCGGTGGTTTGGAATAAAATTTTATTAATGATCAATAAAATTAGACATTCATCGTCGATGAATAAAATTTGTATCACCTTCAAATATTAACATTAAGGGCTCATATTTAAACGGGGTCTTCGTTTAAGGATACTCTGACGATATTTCAATGTTCGTTGAAAAAAAAAACTTCCAGTTTTTTTTAAACAGTCTAATATAAATGAGTCCAGTAATATTCCAATATAAACTTTGTTTTGCAACGTTTGCTCCTGTAATTTCAATATACCTCAAACATTAGATTCCAGTTGTAATTGTTAGTTTTCCAATCGATGACTATTAATTTCGATTTCATACACTTGCTATTAAAATTTAATATACAAGAGATTGTGAAATTTCAATAACAAGAATATAACATTTAAATGGATGTTTCACAGGTAGGTAAAATATGAAAAATGCTCCTTTTAATTAACTTGCGACAAGTCGCTCTGTGAAACGCCTGTGAAAATAAGGGGTGTGAATGCGCTACAGGTGTAAGTGGAGTGGATGAAAGCGAGAGAGTGAGTATAGCTATGTCGCTTGTACCAAGATGTACCCGAAATGCACGGAGACACAAGGAGACCCGAGAGCGATATAGCCGACGTTGACCCGCCGGCGCCATTACGCTTTGGCTCGTTTCCTCTCACGTGCTTCTCGACTGAATCGGTGTTGTGCGCATGTGCTAACCGTGGAAGGGGCGATCATCTATCTCTCTCGCGACAGTAGCGCCCATTGTTCAATTTGAATTTCGCGTGCCACAATGCCACGCCTGAAATTCATTTTGACCAATGGGTACGCCAGATTATGCAGCGCTCAAGCGCAGTGCGCCCGTGTCAGAATTCACCCTAAGGCGAGAGTGTTCACCCACTGCGGCACGTTTAGGGAGAATTCTGACACGAGCGCACTGCGCTTGAGCGCTGCATAATCTGGCGTACCGATAAGTCAAAGTGAATTTCGGGCGGGGCATTGTGGCGCGCGAAATTCAATTTGACCAATAGGTACGCCAGATAATGCAGCGCTCAAGCGCACTGCACCCGTGTCAGAATTCAGCCATACATCAACATATAAAATGCTACTGGATATGAAGCTCACAGCGCTCAAAACGTTCGAGACGAATGCAGTTTCTTATTTTTGTCATTGTGTCTCCGGCTTTATTTACGCGCTTACAGCACGAATAGGAGGGATTCTGACACGGGCGCACTGCGCTTGAACGCTGCATAATCTGGCGTACCCATTGGTCAAAATGAATTTCGGAAGTGGCATTGTGGCGCGCGAAATTCAATTTGACTAATAGGAACGCCAGATTATGCAGCGCTCAAGCACAGTGCGCCCGTGTCAGAATTCACCCATACATCGGCATATAAAATGCTACTGGATAATGGATATGACGCTCACAGCGGTCAAAACATTCAAGACGAATGCAACCTATGCTATCTCACTGCCACTCGCCGCGACAGCCAAAGCTAGAATATAAAAGATACGCCCGGCTCGTTTCAGGTTCCATCGCCTCTCTGTTCAGAGTCAATTTTGATTTTTCGTATCCGAATTAAATTGACAGACACACATGATCAAATCTACTCAATTCTCGCTATTACCATTGTCGAAAAAAATATGCAAAAAAATGTTAATGTCTTTTTGGCTGTTTTAAGCTAAAAAACTATGTGAACCTCTTAGATTTTAAAAAATATATAAAATTCTACGTACCGAAACAAAATTTTTAAAATTTTACTGAAGATGGGATTCAAATAACTTCGAATTTAAAAAAAGTCGATTTTTTTGTCTTCGTAATGTTGATCTTTTTACACACTTTTATTTAACTCACACTGTTTGTATGTTGTCTGCGTCAAATTTTGTAATCGATTTTTCGACCACTTCCAGTCGACCGGTTAACTTGTTGGACAAAAATTCGACAAAAAAAACCAAATAGCGGCTCCAAGATGGCGGACGAGATTTGTGATTATGGTCCGATTCTGTTCTAAATTGGAATGTGGGGGTTTTTGAGGTCGGAGATTATGAATTTGTTGTCAAAATTGATAAATCATCAATTGATAATTAATTAATTCAAAAGTATAAAATAATATTATATAAATTTTTTTTTTTTAACACGCTTTTACTTATGCGTGAAAAGTCTACTAAAAAGTACAACATAATTTTCCCTTCGATGCTAAATGTGAACCAAAATCTTTATGACTAAAAATAAAAGCGTGGGGCGCTCAGGATCCACTTCTCTACCGCATACGCACTTGTGTCTTGGATTATGATGAGCACCCCACGCTTTTATTTTTAGTCATAAGGATTTCGGTTCACATTTAGCAGCAAAGGAAAAATTATTTTGTACTTTTTAGTACACTTTTTACGCATAAATAAAAGCGTGTTTGCAAATTTTTTTTTTTATATAATATTTTTCCTTCTATGACCACAATAGTTGATGATTTCAATGATGTTGAGATAAATAATTCAGCTTCTCTCATATAAATTTGTTTGTTACCAGCGTACAGCCTTGCTTTATACTAAACCCCCCTTTCCTGGTGAGGCCGGGGCTGCAGCCCGCACTCTACACGGAGAAAACGGTGAGCTCGCAATATGTTATGAATACTATGCTACTTCAAAATATACTATTTATACCGGCATAAGTATTAAACGGAAGATAGTGGTTGCAATATGGTATAGTAAAAACTATGAAATTGAAACGTTACTAACACAAATAGTAAATTTTAGTCTGTAAATGGTATGGGGGACTATGCGGGATCTACTCTTAATACAATATGATGAATTATACGGAATTGAGTGTCGCGTATAGTAACATTTAAAATTTCGCGCAGCATGCAGAACGACTGCTATTATATAAACATTGTTTTGTATTTCTCGCTAAACGTGCCACGATGATTCTAGACGCGACGGCCCTACAGAATGTGTGCGGATCCTTACACAGTATGGCAATTTTTTGTCAATTTTATAGTATCTGGCGTGAATACTATACGCAATGCGCTGAAGGAATATATTGGATAGTAAACTTTACGATGGAGCGTCACGTTCTGATTGCTACATAGGATCCATACGCTTGAGTCTTATGCGGTATAGGAATTTTTCTTAAACACGCTAGCATCGATAACGAATTGAGCAGCGGGCACTACTACATTCATAGTTCGTGTTGACATATTCCTACACTACCAAATCCTGTTGAAACGTGTCGGGAGGTGCGGATGTATCACAACAAATTTGCAAATTTTTTGCAAAAAAATTTTTACTTTCACCTGTCCCGCTGTCTGTCTGTCTGTAATAAAATCTCGAAAGTTAAATTTGACCCACTTCCCGGTAATGCAATATTATCACAAAACATTTGCAAATTTTTTGCAAAAAAATGGTTTCGCAAAATTTTTTATAAAAAAAAATGCTTGACAATTGTTTTGCAACGAAAAGGGTTTCACATAATTTTTGGCAAAAAAAAATTATTCGCAAAATTTTGTTCACAAAATGGTTTTAAGCAATTAATTGCAAAATATCTCTACGAAAATTTTGCGCAACAGTCTTTTTCTACAAAATTTTGTGATACAATTTTTTTGCATAAATTTTGCAAAATAATTTTTGTGCAAAAAATTTTGCGAAACATTTTTTTTGCAAAAAATTATGCGAAACTAGATATAAATTACTAAACTAGTTATTTAATATCATAAATACTAAAAAGTAAAAAATAAATAAACGAAAAATGTTAACGAGTACGTTAATAAAAAAATAACTAAAAAGTTAAAAATAATTTTATTGCGATTGGAAATAAGTTTTCAAATGAATGCCTGTTACATTTTAACAGCAAGAGAAAAAAAGAGGGTGTAACACGCTTTTATTTGAAAACTTATTTCCAATCGGAATAAAAGTATTTTTAACTTTTTAGTTATTTTTTATCAACGACTAATAAAAGCTTGTTGTAAAAAAATTCTTTTTCGTTTATTTTCATAATTGTTGTCAATTAAATAAAACCACCATTTTGAATTCTACAAATTTCCCTATAATTTTGGCTGAGATATACGAGTTCGCGAAACTAAAAAAACGCTAAGAAATGGACTTTCACAAACATCTGAATTTTTATTTTTATTTCAAGTGCCATATTGATTCGTCTATTTTTGGAATTTTCAATTTATAAGTTACTTTAATTTTTAACTATACAGTATACATATACATATGTAGTATTTAAACGTGTTTCATTTTCCCTGGCATTTCACCACTGATATATCATATAAGTAAAGGAAATTCATAAGCGGTCGGTAGCGTAATAGGTAGCGTGGATAGATAGGCAGGTCCTACGTAGCCGTAGGATAGATAGGCAGGTCGAGGGTTCGATTCCCGGTGCAGACAGATGGAATTGAAATAATAAAATCGGGTCATTTTTTTTTTTTAATGTAACTCGTCCCGAACGTTAAATAAAAAATATAAATATTGACAAATTTTGCAAGCAAGAGAAATAAAAAAAAAACCGTTTTCAAATTATAATTTCCTCACGCACCGACGCTCGTATAGGCTCACAAAACCTGTTTACTATACAATATAGGGATCATCTCTATAGCGAAACACCCCTTGTTATAATGGTTATTTCATAATTTTTACAATCCAGTATAAAAATCCGTTGCCATCCAGTATAGGAATCAGCCGTCATGTCGAATACGTCTGGTTGTACAGTGATATGCATAATTTTACAATACCATATGAGAAGCATTGCTTATTCACGAATAAGAACCAGGCATATAAATCCGGACTGGAAGTAAAATACTAAATTTTTCTAGTACTGAGTATACGAATTTCTGGGACCAGTTACAAGAATTCGGAGCCCAATTTTCTCCGTGTACGCTTTTTCCATTCTGTATCGCAATTCTGCCGAAAGTAAAGGAAAAACTGCAGAAGAATCTTCACTGATGCAGACGGTGAACTACCTAAGAAACCATCGGTAGCAGTGCGAGCACGCTCTAGCACGACTATCGTCGTATTCTCCATTGTGATCCAGTGAGCCAGTCGCTTGCACAGTTAGGTGAACCACCATCCGAGCGATAAGAACCGCATCGGCAGGCATCAACGAAACCGTACAATTAACCGCCCACTCATCGCAATGAGGTCCTTGGGATTCAATTATTTAAGGTGGGGTCCCAACCCACCAGGATTGCAGCTGATAAACAACAATTGAAAAATTGGAATATTTTTCAGCAGTGTTGCCGTGGTTTGAACCCGGGTCCCGCGGATTACGAGACCCGCGCTCTAGCCAGTTGGCCACTGCTCTCCCCTCTTCTCTTATATATTTCCTTTGTGAATTATATTAACATTAAGAATTACAATTCTTATGTAAAGAAATTGAATAAAGTGCAAAACGTACTTGAACTGTAATTCTAATTATTAATTATTATAATTTACAAAGGAAATATGTGAGAGAAGTAAAATTATTTATTTTAATATCATTGAAATCAACTATTTTAGTCATGGAAGGAAATAGATCAAAACGACGAGATAAAAAAAGTCGAACAAAATTTCTTTTAATATGCGAAGTTATTTGAATCCCATCTTCGGTAGAATCTCAAAAATTTCGTTTTTTACGTAGAATTTTATAATTTTTTTTGAAAAAATTTGAAGGCGTCCCATTCAAAGAAATCCAATTTTTTTAGCTAAAAACAGCCATAAAGACAAAAAAAAATTTCTTGATTTTTCATATTTTTTTCAAAGAGTACATTGAAAAATAAACAAAAATGACCTCCTAGCAAATTAAAATATCGCGGTTATTGTGGAAGTTATGATTATTTTAAGAATATTTTTCCAAAAACCAATAAATTCGGTATGGTTTAACATGGAGAGCTAAAAATGTACATGGATACTTCTTTTTGCTTGTGTAATAACATATTAAACAATAATAAAAAATCAAAGGGGTCCACCGATAATACGTCGTTGGATTGACATGGAATGACTCATATACATATATAGTGTAAGTAAAAAAAGGACGCCAAGTATTAAATCCCGAAAATTCGAATTTAAAAAAATCCCAAAAATTCAAAATTTAGAGGAAATCCTAAAAATTTGAAATCTGAAATTAAAAAAAAAAAACACAAATCACACAAGCCAAGCCAAAGAATTGGCGTACGTAAATTATTAAAGACCAAGCTAAACTAGAAAACTGGGCGTGCAGGGTTAAGAAAAGTATTGCCAAAATGCGCAGTGCGCATGCGCTTAGACACGTGTGGGGGAGAATGAGGGGAAAGTTGAGTTATGCGAACGTTTCCGGTCCCGTCGCGTTAAGTTATGTGATCGTCTACTGTAGTTTGCTCACGATTACTGACGCATTATGTACAATGATCGTTACGCGATTTTTGAATTCAACCGTAATTAAAGCATCGCTCTTTATACGGTCAATTAGAATCTTGAATATTCTAATACACTCGCTCAATCGTCACGTGCATCCACGAAAATCATCGCAAAACCAGGCCTGGTCGTATTTCTGCGGGCGTCGCGGATGTCATCGACGTTCAATAGTTAAGATGAGTATTCGATATTTAAACGATTGGCCGTTAAGAGAGGAAAGTAAAATATAAATCGTTATGAAAATATTATAACGTTTCATATATTACACCAAGAAAATTTATGACAAAGAAGTAGCAACGATATTTATGATTATTGCAACCATTATGTGCAGTGATGCTACTGTTACGTCCTGACGTATACTGTTCAAAAAATCTGAATTAAAATTAATATACATGTGTAGGAAGTTTTTTTTGCAGATACAGTGTATGAAATTTCAATTTCAGTATTGAAAATTCATGGACCCGAATTTGAAGAATAAAAGTATGCAGTTGAATTTTAAAATACTGATGTGTTTGAAAAATCATATACATGCCATTGAAATTTCAATTTCAGGTATATTATTATTCAAAAAATGTGTATTAAAATTAATATACGCGTTTATTTTAAAATCACAATACATGTCTGAATTTTCATATTCATTTCATGAAAATTTCGTTACCGTAGCTAAATTAATTGTTGCTAAATATGTTATAAAAAATATATAGCCCTTGCAAAATAATTTAATATTCATAGTTTAGCGACCCCAAAAAGAGATTCACAGAAAAAAAACAAAAATTTTCACGAATAGCCCGATCTTATTTCTCTCTGAGACCGGAAATCGAACCCTCGACCATGCCTACCAACCTACCTATCTACCTAACACGCTACCTATTATGCTATCGACTACTTGTGAAGTCCCTCTACTTGTATGATATATGAATGCTGGAGTGCCGAAATAATATAATAGTATATGCTTTCGAATGAGCAATAAACCGTGAGAGTTGGTTTTTGATTTGCGAATTCGAGTCCCCTGACCCCTCATAAGTTATGTGAACTTTATTTCAGAATACGTGAACCCTTATAACTTAAGTGATCCTTCAGAACTTACCCAGATAGAACACTGACGTATATTATACGTATATTACAGGTACATATGTATATAATATGTATACGTCTATGATATACCTGTATTATACGTATACTGAACGTATATTTTAGGTCTATTTATTGATAATAGTGAAAGAATTTCATATACGTATAATTTACGTATATTATACAATAAGCATTTGACATCGAATTATATACATCCATTATAAGTATACGAAACATGTACTTTACGATAAAGACCAATGACGTATAATATACGTATATTATACGTTCATTGTATAGCTTCAGATCTAAGAATCGCAATCGTAAGGTAATTAACATATATTATATGTATATGAGATGTATAAAACTCCACCGAGATATGTAGAAAAAAACACGTCCGATATACGTATATATATATATTATATATGCGTATATTGGACGAAGCTATTCAATGAACGTATAATATAAATATATTATACGTTCATTGAATAGCTTTAATTAACTTATATTGTATGTAACATATATTATCTGTATATGACATATATTATTATTAACATAGATTATATATATATATGAAATGTACAACATTCCACCGAGATACTGCAGATAAAAACACATCCAATATACGTATATATTATATATATACGTATATTGGACTTGTTTTTTTCTACATATCTCGGTGGCAATTTGTACATCTCATATACATATAATATATATTTATTATCTTACGATTGCGATTCTTAAATCTGAAGCTATTCAATGAACGTTTAATACATATACGAATATTATACGTTCAGTGAGTATATTATCATTTAATATTATTGTTATTTAAGAATAAAAACCGATTTCTACAATTGAGAGCAATAATTTTTTTTAATAACAATAATAATATTATTTATTATTGTTTATTATTATTATTTTTGTGTTTTTATGAGTTTATTTAAAATAGAACTAAAATTAGCCTACCACATATCCCGTGGTCTCCGACCTTTTTAATTTTGGAAATAATACTATTTATTATTATAATTGTTATTATTATTCATCTGATTCAATATTTTAGTTTTTAATTTAGTTAAAAGACAAGTCGAACCAAAAACGGCCTTCGGGTAATGAAAATAAATTCTCACTACGATTTTGGCACGTGATTGTTCTCGGCCTGTGTTCTATAGATATGATATGTACATCAGAATACCATAAGTAGTCGGTGGTGTAGTGGTTAGCGTCCCAGCCGTAGGTTGTTCGTTAGGCTCAATAGATAGGTAGGTTTCAGATCCCAGTCAGGTCTCGTACATATTCTAAGGTCCGCGAATATGCAAGATAACTAAAGCGGTCGGAAAAATTCATGAAATTCAACATTATCTATTTTTTTTTAAATTTAATTCATGTTCAATTTGAGGATATGCCTAAAAAGAAGGGTCGCGGGTTCAAATCCCACTGGGGGCAAAATTTTTTTTTTTCAAAAATTCTTTTTTCGTTACTTGACCCTCAGGAACTATCAATTGTGAATATATAGAACTGATTTTCATCGTATATATATATATATGCTAGTATCCGTATAATTTGTTTATATTCTCCGTTTGTATTCTACGTATTTTCGACGTCTTGTATACGTAAAATATACCGTTTAACATATGTCGAATATACATACATTATACGGATATTAGCTGGGCATTCTACGTATATTCTACGTATTTTTGACGTCTCGTATACATAAAATATACCGTGTAATATATGTAGAATATACATATATTATACGGAGATAAGCCGGACATTTAGCTCTTCAGTATACGTACTAAATACGCATTATATACGTATCTGGCAACGTCTAATATACGTATAATATACGTCAGTGTTCTATCTGGGTAGGTTACCCCTCATAACTTAATTTCGCAATCCCTGACCCCTCGTAGATTATGTAAAGTCGCAAAACTTAATTCTATGGTTCCTGACCCCTCATAACTTAATTTCGGGGCTTCTGACCTCTCATAAGTCATATAAACCCTCAAAACTGGTTTGAATAAAACCGTGACCTCTCATAACTGAATTTCGGGGCCCCTCACGCCTCATAAGTTATGTGGACTCTCAAAACTTTATTCCAGAATACCTGATCTCTCATAAGTGAAGTGACCCTTTATAATTCAATTTCAGAGCCCCTAACCCCTCATAAGTTATGTTAGCCCTCAAATCATGTTCGAACAAAACCGTGGCCTCTCGTAAGTTAAGCGACCTCTCATAACTTAATTTCGGGGCCCCTGACCCCTCATAAGTTATGTGAACTCTCAAAACTTTATTCCAAAATACCTGACCCCTCATAACTTAAGGGACCCCTCATAACTTAAGTTACCCTTCATAACTTAATTTCGTGACCCCTGATCCCTCGTAAATTTTGTAAAGCTGCAAAATTAATTCCGGGATTCCTGACCCCTCATAAGTTGAGTAACTTTTCATAACTTCATTTCAGGACCCTTGACTCTTCACAAGTTATGTGAACTCTCAAAACTGTTTTCCAGAATATACCCGACCCCTCATAACTTAAGTAAATACTCACAACTTGAGTAATCCCTTATAACTTAATTTCTGACCCCTCGTAGGTTATGTGAAGCCGCAAAATTCAATTCCAGGATTACTGACCCCTCATAACTTAATTTCAGAGCCCCTGACCCTTCATTCGTTATGTAAATCCTTGAAACTGTTTGAAAAAAACCGTGACGCTCTCGTAAATATTCTTTTTTCTATTAAATTTGAAGACATTTTCCACCTTTACTGATTGTAATTTTAAGACATGAGTGTATTAATTTCCAATAATGTATCTTCAAATTGCGAAAAAGTATATAAAAACCATTTTCATATACGGGGATATTAATTTTCAATGTTCACTTTTTTAATTTTAATATACAAATATTGAATTTAAAACAAAATTGTTGATTTTCCTTCACTATGTATATTAAATTTCAAATAGTATATTAAAATTAATATGCCTCCTCTCACTTACTATGCATGTATCTTATATTTCAAATAGTATATTGAAATTAATATCTCTTCTGAAATTTACTATACATGCATATTTAATTTCAAACAGCATATTGAAATTTTAAATAATATATTGAAATTTCAAATAGTATATTGCAATTAATATATCTGCTTTAAGTTTACTATACATGTGTATGAATTTGCATTTCATATTCCGTGTTTGTGAATTTCCGTGACAGTTGTATCGTAAAAATGTTTGAAATTGCATATCTTTTTTTACAGTGTAACGTCCATAAATTTGATTATTTAACGAAATCTTCACCCAAAAACTGGATTTAAAAAATTGAAGATTTGCGAGAGGAAGGTTCGTCGTTTCCGATGGTATTCCGTTCAATTTAATGATAGAAAATATAAATTCATATTACCGACTGAAAATCTCAAGGAAGTGGCCATCGGTAAAATCGGGCAGTATGGAAGGAAAAATCAGGGAAAAAGATCCCTACATAAAAACCATAGGCTCGTAACACTATCTAATGGGTCAAACACTTTAACGTCGCCTTCCTAACTGATATACCCTATACCGGCCTATCAACCCAAGCTATAGATCCTTGGATTTGATAATGCTCTAACCATTATAAAAAGAAGTAATAAGGCACGTGGTATCTCGCTCTGCCACTCTTAAAGAACAAATACATACAAGAGAATGGTTCTCCGTTTCTTTCTCACACATATACATATATGCATCTATTGATACTAGATTCAAAGCAAAAATGAACGGAATGGCTCTAAATAACGATGGATTTTCCTATCCCATATCAAAATGAAATTTAAAGACTATTAATTAAGCCTTAATTAGGTATCGAACTTTCAGGACGGATTCGCAATGAAATTAAAGAAACAAAACAAAATAAATAAATGGAATTAAATAAGAATTAAATAAAATGAAATATTATCACAATCGAATAAAGAAATGAAATAGTTAAAAATATATTTATATCTCTTTTAATAAAAAAAATAGATAATAAAGATTAAAATTAAGAACGAGATAAAAATTAAATAATAAGTCAGAGGGATTTAACTACAAAAGCATTTGAATCTAATCTACTCATTCAAAATTACTTCTCTTCACCGGAAAAATCGTTACGCAATATTAAATGATATTTCAAAGAATTAACCATTTAAAAAAACTACAATTGCAAAATAAAATTATGCATCGAATTCAGTTAATGCTAAATCTAATAATCAAACTCCGGAAAAAACAATCGAAAATTTATATTATTTAACTCAAATAACTCCAAAACTCGAAATATTATTTTACTATGTTAAAATCTAGGAAGAAAGAAAAAAGCAGTCTACGAGCAGAGGCAAAGCTGATTTACATAATCCCCTCCCCGCTTTCGACGATCCACGGAGCTTGCGCGGCAAGACGAGGAGCTCGGCTCTCGTCGCTACCCGGAGACCGTTCGAATGCCTCCCCACTCTTCACCCTCTATTCTAGCCTTACCTTTTTATCTATCTAAGAAAATCTCCCGTCTTTCTCTCTCGGAGGAAAAGAGGACGCGAATAAGGGTTGAGTTTTTTTTCTAGTCATGTGCCGTAGCTCCCTACCTCCCCTTTTTCTCGTGGACTCATACAAGAAGCCTATGCGACCATACCCTAAAGGAAAAAATGTAAAAGTATGAAAATTGAGAAAAACAATGTTTCAACCGCAGACCAATTTTAATAATAAAAATTTAAACACTAAACAATTCGAAATCCACAAAAAAAAACCGTCAACAAAATTATTTATAACAATTTAGATTGTAATTTTAATCCGCAAAATATCGCACAAATATTTAATTTATCTAGATTTACTATTCTGATTTTGAAACAACAATTTTCATTTAGTAATAATTAAACACACAATAGGACATAAGAAAGAAAAAGTAATTTCAACAAATGCACAATACGATAGCTATAAGGAAAAATATAAGAACTTTAGCCATGATAAATAATCAAGGAAAAATATCTATAATACAAGAATTACTATTGTTCATAAGAAAGTAACATTATATATGGAATAAGAATATAGGAAGCGTGCGGCGTAAGCGTGTGCATGTATGGGGGTACACGTGCCGCGGTACAGCTACGCGCGGCGCGATACAGCCACATGCGCCTCGATACAGCCACACGCATAGGGCCCACCCTGTGATCTACGCTGGCGCCCTCACTATGACCCCAATTTTCAAGGGATGCTCACGAGATAGAAAAGGAAAATGCACTGCGTCAGAAAAATGCATTCTCTGTCTTTATCATCAATCCCCACTTTTATCGACCGGGTTAGCCTGGATCACGGGTATATAAAGGCCGGAAAAAGGGCTCTCGGCAAACTTCTTCGACTTTTTTCCGACGTGAAAACCACGAAACCCATCGTATTCATCAAATCCATTCTTTGGCTGAACTTGCGAAGTTTTTCGACAAAGACGTTCTTGATTCTGGAATTTTCCGAATCAATTCGTTTTTGGACTTAGAATTTTCACTCGATTTTCGAAGGAAGATAGTTTTTTTCGGTTCGGAATTTCAAATCTTGAATTCTGAGTCGAATTGAAATTGCTTCTATTTTAAACTCTCGAAATTTCGAATTGGCCTCTGAATGTCGGAAGAGACGTTGGACCTCGTTTTATTCTATTTCATTTTTCTTTGTCTAGTTATTATTTTCTGTTTAGTAATTTTCGTCTGTTTTACTTTGACATCCGCAAGCACATCGCGGTTATTGATAAATGAATTGCGAAATTTAAGACTAAAGTTTTGTAAACCATTTCTTTCTTCTTACAACAATTTGAATAAAATTTTGGATCTCGAAAATTAAACTCTGTGCATCGGCAATTCTTTGACTTCATCGCCAACCTGCCACGCCCTTGATCTACTGCCGATTCAACTTCACTGTTTCCGTCTGAGTCGCCGATGCGTCTACAAATGCTGTCACCCTTTCCGTTTGAAGAACATTTCAGCCAGTAAGTGAAGTTTTATTACAAGCTCAACTTCCTCTCGTGAAATTGTGAGGAATAGTTCGGGAAAAATTGAACGCAGTGAATATCATAAATTTGGACGGAATTAATCGATTAAATTCAATTAAAACCCGGTTAGTTGATTATTTTTGGAGGAAATAATCCATTCTCTTTTCAAGTGATCCCAAATTCATATTATCCCTGCGGTGTTGGTGATTTAATTGCCCATAAAAGGTTTTAATTAAAACAATTTCATCAAAATAATTTTTAAAAAAATTCAATTTTTATCCAAGTGAATCTTAAATCTAGATTGTTCTTGCAGCATTGCTGAGTCAAGTTTCATAAAACTTTAATTCAAAACATTTTCTTAGAGATAATTTGAAGGAGGAAAATTCATTCGCGTAAAGTTTAACAAAGGCCTTTCGACCCCTCTCTCCACTCCATTGTTGAAATTGTGTCGTTCGAGTATTGGTACCAATCCTTTCATTCGTACAATCGAAATAAAGTTAATATCGCGACAAGGGAAAAAAATCTAAAATTCAGGAAAAAGTTAGATAACAAATTAACCAATTTTGAGACTCGCGAACCGGTGACTCATCGTAAATCACGGAACGAAGTTCAATTGAGTTTTCCCTTTCGGCATTTCATAAAAGATTTAAACAATTAAACAAGTTCAATCCAAGGAATTTTCCTACCCAAAGATTAAATCCAAAGTAGGAACCCTCCCACTCTCTCTACTCTTCGTTTAACTCATTTGACCTTAAGATTCAATACGGTCGTGGAAATCTGAAACTTCATCCGAGGATTCGTGTTCTTTACTTATTTTCTCCCACCGTGCGAAAACTTGGTTGGGACTAGAGTTGCATCAGGGTGCACGCTCACCAAATATTCGTACTCCTTCTTCCTGAGTGAAGATCTGGTTGGGACAAGAGTTGCATCAGGGTGCACGCTCACCAGAAATTCACCCTGGATACTTCTCCCTCAAATTCCATGAGAGTCAACCCCTCAGTACCCCACAAAAAGAAAAGAACGCGCAGAGCCGGAAGAAGGTATCAAATACGTAAACTCGACGCGATAAATTCTAATCCGTGGGTAAAAACGTTGAATCCTGATCGAAGAGCTCGATCGAATTATTACGGAGTTCATCCATTACCAGAAGGAGTAGAGATAACTAGAGAGACTCTGGAACCCAAAATCATTTCCACTGAAATCATTAAACATCCGGTAACTATTTCCAAACTAATTCCGATCGATCTTCCTCCGATCACCCCTCTGTTCAGTAAAATTAACGACAGGGATCCCCGGGGTAAAGCCAATAGTAAATTATATCGAAACGCCAAGATCAAATCCTAGTAGATATTACACGCAATTTAAAATTAAACAGTGATTTCAAGCCCATTTCCCGAGTAATTTTCCGAAGGGTTAGACTCAAAAACAGGGGCAGATGTGTTCGAGACTTATTCCAGGAGTAGTACCGAAATTTTGCCATGACTAGAGAGTCTCAATCAAATTCAACACATCATACGTCAAAAATTATTAACCTATACCAAATTTCAGCCCGATATCTCAATTTTAGCCTGGCCCCCACGGCCAGGTAAATTTGTAGTATTTTATCAGATTTTTCGTCTTCGATTTTCGACATACGCTCCCGCTAAAAAGGTTGGACACATTTGTCGAATTTCGCACCACACTAAAAGTTTGATTGCAAAGTCAATAATGAAGATAGCTACATTTTCCAAGCAACGTTTGAAAGAGGACATATTAACCATCATTTTGTTTTTTTCGAAATTTCTCTACGATTTTTTTGAGCCCGGTACGCACTTTTGAACATGGCAAATGACCATATTTAAAAGTGCGTACCGGGCCAATGACAATGTTCAAAAGTGCGTGCCCGGCTCAAAAAAAATCATAGCGAAATTTCTAAAAAAAAAAAAATGAAGGTTAATATGTCCTCTTTTAAACGCCGCTTGGAAAATATAGCTATCTTCATTATTGACTTCGCAATCAAACTTTTAGTGTGGTGCGAAATTCGACAAATGTGTCCAAACTTTTTAGCGGGAGGGTATGTCGAAAATCGAAGATGAAAAATCTGATAAAATACTACAATTTTACTTTATACTATGAGCAATATATGTGCCAAGTTTTAAATATTTCAATCAATATTAACTAAGTTGAAAAATTTTTAAAATCGTTGACCGTATAAAATACACGTATTTCCCCTTTAAAACTTCGACTGCCGTGGGGGCCAGGTTAAAATTGAGATATCGAGCTGAAATTTGATATGCATTTTTATTTTTTTATTTAAAACCGATTTAGCACTATCGTCAAAAGAAAAAACAACATAACCTAAATAAGGACTACCCAAGTATATACCCATTATACACTCATGTGCATGAAACCCATTTATAAAATCTATTGGTCAGAACTAGATCAAACTCTACAGAAATATAGATTTTTTGTCGTAAAAAAAGATTTCATATGAATATAGATAAGTAGATATAGATAGATAGAGAAGATATAGATAGATATAGATAATATAGATTTTTTGTCGTATTTTTTGGCACAATTATGAAAACAATTTTTTTTGTCGTGTTTCACTATCCCGGATAATATCTTTAAATTTCAAATTGATCGGAGAGGTACTTCATATTTAAAAAAATATTTAAAAAATTACATTAAAAAATGGGTCTCTATTTTTTTAAATATGAAGTACCTCTTCAATGAATTTGAAATTTGGGGACATTATATGGAATAGTAAAACACAGCAAAAAAATTATTTTCATAATTGTGCCAGAACGTTATCCTGGAAAAAAAAATTACTGATTGCAGTTTTCATTAGTTATTATGGGGATTATGAGCTGTCATTTTTTCTGTAAATAGCCTTTTCATACCTTTATAACGTGTCCGAATTTCATTCAAATCAGTCTAGCCGTTTGTAAAAAAAATTGTTCTTCGACGAAAAACAACTTAGATCGTCTTGCGGCACGAGTTATTTTTAATATAAAAAAAAGTACCTCGCGTTTTTCCATTAAGCGGGAGCTTTTTAGGGGGCGTCGCAAAAATTTAATTTTTAATGACCAGGCTAATACTTATCTATGAATATGAAGCATGAAATTTGAGTTAGATTTTGGTTTGGCCTAAAATTAAAGTCCGATTTTGATTTAGCGTCAAATTAAAGTTGGATTTCGGTCAAACCCAAAGTTAGATTTTGGTTTAGCTTAAAATTTGAGTTCGATGTTGATTGAGCCTAAAATTTAAGTTAGATTTTGGTTAAGCTTAAAATTTAAGTAGGGTATTGGCTTAGGCTAAAATTTGAGTTAGATTTTGGTTAAGCGTCAACTTAAGGTTGGATTTTGGTTTAACCTAAAATGAAAGTTAGATTTTTGTTTAGCTTAAAATTGAAGCTAGATTTTGGTTAGGCTTAAAATTGAAGTTAGATTATGGTTCAGCCTAAAATTTACGTTAGATTTTGGTTAAGCGTCAAATTAAAGTTGGATCTCGGTTTAACCTAAAATTGAACTTAGATTTTGGTTTAGCTTTAAATTTATGTTAGATTGTGGTTTAGCCTACAATATAAGTTTGATTTTGGATTAGCGTCAAATTAAAGTTGGATTTCGGTTTAACCTAAAATTGAAGTTAGATTTTGGTTTAGCTTAAAATTTGAGTTCGATTTTGATTTAGCCTAAAATTTAAGTTAGGTTTTGGGTTAGCCTGAAATTTAAGTTACCACCCAAATTAAATTTACCACCCAAATGTGAATTGATACCTGAAATAACGACCACCCTAATATACATCGTATATATTAAAAAACACTCGCAAACACTCGCACACACACACTCTTTTATATATATATAAAGATAAAATATATATTTAAAGCATCAAATCTCGAATGACCACCCAAATGTAAGTTGATACCTGAAGTAACGACCACCCTAATATACATCGTATATACATATAAAAAAATACTCGACACACTCGCGCATACACACATAAACTCGTTTTTCTATAGAGAGATAGAATATACATGCAAGCCTGTGTATGAGCCCGAGACTACGGTTGGCGGGGTGGGGATACGCCGTGTTCTCGCACCGACTCATATTTTCCCACACTAATGCAAGCCCTTCTCTGTAAAATCGTATTACATCGCTTATACACGGGCTTGTATACCTATAGAGACGTGACCGGTTGGAGAATTTTTCTGATGATAAAACTCGGAATAATTCGCCCAATATTATGAAATCTCAGCATCGCGTAGGCGGAAAAAAAAATAATGGTATCCATGGAAAGCTAATTTAAAAAAAAAAAAAGTATATTCGTAAAATGTTAAAAAAGTTGTCTCGTTCTTTAGTAATATCGAATTGAAGTGTAAAAGCGGCGTGGATTGAGGCATATTCGCGTATATACCCATGTAGGTTTCGCGGACAGGGTTGGCATTGGCACTGTACTAATGCCAGAATTGCCAATACTGGCAGACTACCGAGGGCCAACCCTTTCCCAAGTCAAAATAAATGCTGGGACAACTTTGGTTTGTTAACACCTGTCCAAGTTATGGTGCCATGAATCGGCCCGACATTTTTTATGGGTATTGGCTCAGAAGAAGTGTCCAGTTTTGGGCCAGATATTATCGCTAGTCCTAAGACAAACCCTAAATCAATACTTTGCCAGTACATGCCCATACATAGACCGGAAAATTGGCTTAGTCTTGGCTCAGTACTGTAGCTGCTAATACCCGCAAACTGTCCTGAGCCAGTACTGATACAATTCAAAATCAATATTGGGACAATCTCGGTTAGTTAACACCGGTCCAACTTATGTGGCCGTGAATCGGCTTTCCATTGTTTACAAGTGTTGGCTCAGAACAATTACCCAGTTTTGGGCCAGGCATTATTGCCAGTTCTGAGACAAGCTATAAATCAATACTTTGCCGGTACATTCCATACATGGACTGGAAACTCGACTCAGCTTAGTGAGATAGGTAAAATGCGTATAGTAATCTACACAGGTAGTCACCAGGCCCGAATAAAGTTTCATCTCGACCTTTCGGGTCAAGAATCGAGAGAATGTCTAATTTTCACCGATCACGCGCTTCAGGATATACCCTCCACGCGGAGTATTCGCTTGCGCGAACGCCAGCTCCGCGCTTGCCATCTATCGGCCGAGTGGAGAACTAATAATGTCTGGCAATAATGTCTGGCCCAAAACTGGGTACTTGTTCTAAGTCAATACTTGTGAACAGTAATGAGCCGATTCACGGCACCATAATTTGGGCCAGTGTTAACAAACCGACATTGTCCCAATATTGATTTTGAATTGTATAAGTACTGGCTCTTGACAGTTTGCTGCTCTCTCGCTTCCAGGGCGTCCCCAGTGATGAGCTGACTGTCGGGTGTATATCGAGATAGTCGGTATGCCAATAATAAAATATACATCAGCCCAATACACGCACAGCGTTCGGACAACTCATGATATCGTATTGGCAATGCGCGATCGACACACAAAACGCAAATATCACTCCACTGTGTGCCCAGTCCTGAGTCAACTTTTGGGCTCATGCAGAATTAATTTGCACTTGTGTGTTCCGTTGAAAGTCAGCCCAACACATAACCAATACTGAGATGATTGTCGGGTGTCTCACGAAATAATCTGCAACTATTATAAAATACAACATTGGCCCAATATATCGCCAATACCGAACCGACTCTCGGCTAAGATCCATTTATCTTTACCTGTCAGTACTAGTCATCAGCGTTCGCCCAGTAGTGGTGATATAATTCATCTGTATTGTGCCAGTACTACCAAACGACATTTGGCCAAATACATCGCCAATACCGAACTGACTCTTGGCTAAGACCCATTTATCTTTACCTGTCAGTACTAGCCATCAGCGTTCGCCCAGTAGTGGTGACATAATTCATCTGTATTGTGCCAGTACTACCAAACAACATTTGGCCCAATATATCGCCAATACCGAACCATGTCTCGGCTAAGACTCATTTATGTGTACCTGACAGTACTAGCCATCAGCATTCGCACAGTACTGGTGACATAATTCATTTTTATTGTGCCAGTACTACCAAACGACATTTGGCAACTGGGGTTGTGTCAATTTTGTGCCGTATCGGTAGGTCTGGGAGAACTCCGGCAAACCTACATGGGTAATAGTGCGCGGCATCTCGGCTGAGACTCTCAGTTTTTTAATACTTGGCGTCGAGTCGCTGCCGCGACTCTTGATACATACGAATATTCTACTAAAAATAGAAATTTTGTTTTTTCTGGAAAACAAAAATTCCCATTTCTTCAAGAAAATGACTAATAGTAACACTTATTTGTCGTACGTAATGAATAAACAAAATTTGACAGTTGCACGGTCAAGTCATGGAGATTCAGTTGTGGGAGCGTACACTGTACTTTTATATCGAATAATATTTTGATTATATTCAAATGTGTCCAACATCGTCCACGACACTCCGCGTTTTATCCTTCGCTTTAATTTTTTTTGAGTTGTCGCTATCGTGAAATTGGTCTCGAACATTAGATTTCCGTGCAAATCAATTATTATTTCTTTTTGTTAAAAATCTTTTTATTATTTCATTTCGTTCAAATCCGGCTACGTTTATTATATACATTTGTGCGCGCGTTAAAATTAATTATTATTTTCTTCTCTTAAAATCCGGACAATTGTGCGTGCGTTAATAAATTAATTATTTTTTTTTGTTAAAATCCCACTAAGGCTATTGTTACGTCTCGCGACTTTCGGGATTTCCTCGTCGTTCTTGAGTTTCCCATATCGGAAGATTCTCGAGAAAATTACGCATGGAAAAGGGACACGGTCGAGTCAAGGGTCCATTCTTACGGAGAGGGCATATTCCACCAAAATTTCTGCCTCTCAAATTACGGGCCATGAGGAAAACGTCAACGCTTGGTTGGTCACGTATATACACCAACCAACGGAGAGATTTTGAAGCGTGTTAATACGACACCTAAATAAAACAATCTCAATCATCGGTTCGAGAAAACATTCGCCGGAGCAACAAGACTCCACGATAAATATCGATAAGGCCTTTGTGGGGCCGGGCGACACTCAAGCGTTGAAGTCTTTGGGCGCGCGTGGCACACACACAAGCCTAGCGCAGCGTACGACCCTCACGCACACCACAATGCAGCTACACCGACGCCATCATAAATTAGGCACCGGAAAATTATATTAGTACGTACGGCCAGTGGTTCTTCCTTTTCATTTTATTGGCATAATTATATTGAGATCCCGAGAGTTCACAAATGGGACAGTAAAAGTAAATTCAAAATTAGAATCGAGTATGAAAGTTACATGGCTTGGGTCAGGTCATTCGAAATAGAAAATAAAATTATTTTAAGACGCAAAAATGCGAAGGAAAAATTTCTCTTGAGAGTTTACAGTCGAGGGTTGAAAGTTTTTTTTGGAAGAAGGATATTGCAATGATTTATTAGGGTAGAAAAGAGGAAAAAAATAAAAAGGACATGTAGGAAAAATGACGAAGGAAGAGAACACCACTGTCTCTTGAAAAGGTCACACACGTGGCCCATAGAAAATTAGTCACGCTTTGCAAAGAAAGGAATTACCCAAAGATAGAGCACACTACAGTGCAACCCGATGTGTATGTATAAAAAAAAAAAAAATCCTTTCAACGCTCTGTCTCAAGATTTTTAAACGAAGAAATGCTATCGGCATATTGCAAACATCCGGAGCTTATAAATCTGTCAACTTTAAAAAAAAATACAGATCTTCCGAGAAAGAATTGAGATGACGCTGGAAAAGAGTCTTTGTCCAAGGGTCCGAGGAAATTCCCTCGCGTCCTGCGGACGGCACGAGGCCCGCAACCCTCATGCGTCGTTTCGCTCTCTCTCGCACAATGAGTCGCCGCAGGGGACACGCCAAATTTGGGCATAGATAATATTCATAAAAAGCATTGTTAAAAGTTGCAAGTTAAAATTATAAAGCAGTTATAAAACTCAAGAGGAATTTCGCCTTAAAAGTAGGCGTGCGATTTAAGTTAATTATAAGAAATGTGCGTATGAATGAATGACTAATTTCAGGTAAAAAGATCAGGTAAACTTCTGAGAAATAGAATTTGAATTACCCAAAAATGAGAGAAAAATATAAAACAAATTATTACATTTTGCAAAAGTCTAGAAACATTTTTAAACATTTTCAATAATCAGTTCTTTGGAAAATACAAATTCTATTTCGTCAAAATCGTAATAACAAGAAATTCAAATCAACAAAAGTAATTATTTAATAGAATTAGTATGAAATCGAATTATTTAATTATAAGCAAAACCAAAAATAGTTTCAGAAAAATGCACAAATAAAAATTTATATTTCATTTAAAATAAATAAACAATTTACACTCAGGAAAATTATTTCGGAAATGACAATAACATAATTACCAAAAACAATCAGGAATAAAAATTTGAAAATTAAAACCTTATCAATTAAAACATTTTTCAAATTGACAATCGTTCAAAAATAAAAAAAATCAATTTATCAATTCATTTTAAAATTCATTATTCGAAACCGTTTGAACAAATTAAAAATCTCAAATTAAAGCTCACAAAATATGAAATATAAAAAATATTACAATTACAATTATTCAAAAATATATATTTTCATCAATAGAAATTATTTAAAAGAATTTAACGAATGCGTTCAAACGAATTATCCATTCGAGACTCTTTCTCATTCCCTTATAAGGAAATGATGGGAGGAGCTTTATAAAGCATAGGATATATAGTGCAGTAGAACAGAGAAGAAATGGAAAATATGAAAATTGTCATAGGAAAGAGAGAGAAGTAAACCATAGTCAAAAATCGAACCAATCAGAAGAGCTTTAGAGCGAGAGAGTATGAGAAGGCATGCAAGAGTGAAAGAGAACGAGAGGGATGGTCAAAGCCTCGGCGGTGGGGCCTAAGCGTAGCGAGAGCCCAAGCGAGGGCAGGAGTAAGTGAGAAAGAGAATGAAAGAAAGAGACCCCTCGACTCTCTGTACACGCGAAATATACGTAAAAATTGGAATTTAAAATTGCAAATTGTTTTCAGATAATGCAGAATGTACAAGAATGGAAGTATGAGTGAAATTTAGGTTAAAGTTAAGTTTAATTATCATTTAATCAATGCGAAATCAAGATGACCGGTGAGGTGGAGGGGAGCTCTAAGACGTGCAACGTCTTAGGAACCAAGGGACAAATTGCCCCTTCCCCAAAACTAAGCTTGTCCAAAGAGTATAAAAGCGCGAATCGCACCAAGTAATTAACACATTGATTTCGAAAATTTTGACCGGTCAACATCGTCCACGACAGTCAGCTCCGTGATTTTATTCTTTGTTTTATTTCATTCATTTCAACTAATTTTACGTGACTTCGTGTAATTTTTCGATCTTATAATCTTTTTTAATTTAATCATTCTTTTAAAAACATTTTTAATAGACTTTAGTGTGTGGTAGAAATAATTATTATAAACATTATTCTGACTTTTACCGGCTACGGTTATTATAGACTTGGTTGTGAATCGTTGTGAAACATTGTGAACATTGTGAACAATATCAATTTTTCATTTCAATATATATATATAATCATAAACCCTTGGTGAAACTGTGAATTTATTGTGCGTGCACTTCGAATATTCCATCGATACCGATCCATTTCATCTATCAATCGATCGTTTTGGGTTCGTGTTTCCATCGCCTCAACGACATTTTCAACTTTCGTTGTCTTCATCGCTGGGATTGATTGATTCTTGGATCTCATCATCTATCATCTTCATTCGTCACCAAGTTCGAGTTCATCTTCCAATTCTCAATCCCCAAAAGAGAACAGCAAGAGTAAGTACAATTACAATGTGGTCATCGTTAGAAATTAACCCTCGAGAGAACATACTCTCGACTCCCATCGAGGACGGGTCCGCAATGGATTTTCTGTCCCTCTAGGGCAAACCTTTGAGTTTGATAATTAAATTTTGTCGAAATTAAATTCAACCCCTTTTGCGTTTTATCGGAAGTTTTCATTTAAATTTTGACACCCGTTATGTTTCTGTCGCGGTCCACCTTGCACACAATACACGGGGTGTCTATATTCATTCAAACTTCCTTCAATGTATGAATCCCATATTTTTCAATTAAAAATTGCTCTTTTGTTTCTGGTTATATTTTTCATCATTAACTTGATCTTAACTGGGTTTTTAGCATTTAAAGTCGAGTCGTTAGTAAAAATCTGGCGCGTGTAGAATCTTTTCCTAAATTTAAATACATTTTTACAAAATGACCAAACTCGAGGAAATAGCTGTTTGGATAGGCATGGTCACGATAATTGTTTTGGCAGTCGCGATTTTCGTTATGGGATACATTCTTATCACCGGTAAATTCCCGCGTTCAGAGACCAGCGATGGACAATCCCGCGTTTACTTTCTTCGTGATGATTCCACCGAAGTTTAAATTCATGTAATTATTTTCTCATTCAATCAATCAATCAGACAATCAATCATTCAATTGATGAGACTTTGAATGAAACTTGCGAGAACAATCTCTTCCTCCTTCGTTTCCAATCTCAACATAAAATTCCATAACTAAAAATAATTTGTTTCGAATCTCCGTTTCTGGGAAATTCCCCTTTTTACAATCATTCGTGATCTCAATTCCCCTTTAACATTCACGTTTTTAAATCTTCAAAAGCCTTTGTTTTAAAAATCAAATTCTTATCCTTCTTTACTTTCTTGCAAAATAAGTTATTAAATCATTGAGACATGTGGTTTCTAAACGAATCGCGAATAATCGCCCTGATAACAATTAGTATTTTATTCATAATTACAGTTCTTGTTTGCCTGATTTCCTTCCGAAAAGACCGAAAATTCATCCCTATAAAAATCGTTTCACAGGTTAAATTCACCCCTTCCGAAACCAATCATTCCGAACAATCACGCGTAATGACCACCGCTGTTTAAATTCTATAATCATCCAATCGATAAGACAATCAATTCAATCTACTATTGATTTAACTAATTTGCATTCAGAAATTTCACATTCTTGATTCACTTCTCCCCACTATGTCCAATCAATTCACGCCTATTATGTTTATTCCGGATCCAATCCCCGTAATCGTCGTATCAATCGCGTCTTCATTGAGAAATAATATCCAACCCTTCGAAGTACCATTTAATACCTGCAGGGTAGTCTGTCAGCCCCAATACATAGTAATATATTGCCTTGATAATTAACTCCCAATCGAGAAATTTCCAATAATAGTTAAATTCAACCAATACAATACTTGAAATACACTCTCCAGGCCATCCTGAGCAAATTTCCGCGAGGTTAGGCTCGAAACGGCCACTTGTCCAACATAACGCAGTTATTCCGAATAACGTGTAAAGGAAGGTTTTACCCTTCTTGACCGAGATGGAATACTAGCCGGTTGAGACGTAACACTATCATTAACTTTTGTGCGCGATATATTCTATTCATTATACACTGATTACGGTTTTATACTAGATATGCATTAACTGTATATTTAAAATCTATATCTCTTAATTTCATATTTTAACCTTTTTTTGTTTTATAAACATTGTGCGCGTTATTAATGATGTGTTATACTTCAAAATATATACCCACACACATATATCCATATATGTCGTTGTTGTGTTAAAAACGATTTATACCCATAACCATCATCAATCGATTTGTTCTATCTCCATCATTCGTCAACCGTTTGTGGTCATTTATCCAGCAGTCGCTTATTTTCACCATCATCTCTGATTCAATTTTCTTCAAACACTCATCAAAAAAGTAAGTAAACAGAAATGTATTTGAGAATGCAAAAGTTCGAATTGCGAGAAAGCATTTTCTCGACATTCCACGAGAAGGAATCCACAATTGACTTTTCGTACATTTTGTTAATTTGGGAGATAACGTCAAAAATAAATTTAATTCGTTTCAGCTTGATTGAATTTTGTAGTACGCGGTTTAAAGTGGTCGTTTTATTTTCATCCTCCGCGTTGTATTCAGGGTGTCCCTTATTTGAGTGTATAAATGTGTTAACATAAAATTCAGAATTTCAAATGTACGAATCTTGATTACAAATCATTTTTCACAATTAAATTCTTACATTCACAAACTCGAGGCCCCCGCGAATCAGTTGTTGGTACAGGCTCTCATACCGGCCAATAGCTGTTATCAAAAGGCCCCTAGAGTTACACGAAACACATTCACGAACAAATCTGAAAGGTTCTGGCGGGTTAAATCAACTGACCCAAGGTGCCGTCCCGGTCAGTGATTAACATCAATGGTTCCCTAAGATTACGCACAAATCTTGAGACCTGGAACACACAGTTGCCGGTACAGGCTGCCATACCGGCTGGTGACTGCTGATGTGAAACCTCTCGGAGCAACATTTATACTTCTCAGAGCGACCTTTACGTTTCTGCCATCAGCAATGTTCGCTAAGAATTTATCATAAATCTGATATAACTCTCAAAATTTTCTAATTAAATTCTGCTTTTATTTCTCATTATAATTTAAGCTTCGAAATGTTTTGCCAACATTTATAAATCGGTCATGCGCAAAATTATTCACGGTTGAGGTAATAACTTTCAACTGGTAAATTTCAAAATATTAAAATATCATGTGGCTTTTCCCAGAAATCGTTCTTCTTTTCAACCATCATTAGGAATTATATCACCTCACCGCGCCGATCATTTAAAATACACTCTCACGGCCGTTCTGAGCAAATTTCCGCGAGGTTAGGCTCGAAAAGGCCACCTGTCCAACATAACGCAGTTGTTCCGAAAAACGTGTAAGGGAAGGGTTTGCCCCTTCTTGACCGAGATGGAAAACTCGCCGGTTGGGACGTAACAATATCAAAAAAATTTAAATTATTTCAATTGATTGATATCTCTTGTAATGTAAATTCTTGTAAATTCAACCATTTTTTTTCTCAGTGTAGTAGATGCCATTTATATTACAGGAAATATTCGCTACAAACACGATGTCAAATTCAATTTTAATCTAATACGCAGATATTCTCAAACAATGCTATGTAAAACCTTTTCGTAGATTCGCAATTGTCGACAAAAATAAGCAAGAAAAATAAATTCCTATAACTATCACAGCTCTATGATCCAAATTGTTGATGGTACAATATACATGGCGTTAAAAAAAAAATTTCCTTTTTCCTTATAGGCTCAAGAGTTTTATTAGGTATAAGAAAGGGCGTGTGAAAATATGGGCGTTATCATCGCATTTTTCGATTTTCCATAAGAATAACATGGGAAAAATTATTTTTACGTATTCTGATTTTTATGACTAACAAACAATTCATCTTAAGAGAAATCTACAAACAGAATTGATACAGAATTAAACGCTCTACAAACAAGGTTCTGAGTTACTTTTTGATAAGTCCACTCGTTCAAAAGTTATTCAATGGCAAAATTTAGATTTTCGTAAATGTGGCCGATTTTTGGTTATTACACCAAAACTATTAGTTGTATCGACAAAATGTGCATAAACTTTCGTGTGAAACATAAATCAAGCTTTCGTGTCATTGTAACTAATAGTTCTCACTATAGGAATAAAAAAAATGGAACGCTTTAAGAAAATTGTGCAAAAAAAGATTGCTTAAAAATTTCATTTTTATATTAAGAAAATGAGTGTAACAGAAAATTATTATTCGATTTTATTTTTAAATAAAATTAAAAAAAAATTTATAAGCTCAATTCTACTGCACAACTTTCTAAAAGCGTTCTATTTTTTCAATATTATTCAAGTGGGAACTATTCTTCAACATTTCTCGAAAGTTTAATTTGTATTTAACATGAAATTTTATTCACATTATGTCGATAAAACTAATCGTTCCGTTATAAAATCGGCTAAATCTTCGAAAAATTGAACTTTGACATTGAATAACTTTCAAACAAGTGGACTTATCAAAAAGTAACTCAGACCCTTTTTTGTAGAGCGTTCAATTCTGTACAAAGATATGTCTGTAGATTTATCTTATGATGAATCGTTTGTTAGTTACAAAAATCTGATGACGTAAAAATAATTTTTCCTATGTTATTCTTATTCCGAAACGGCTCACGCAAATCTTCATGCAGATTTTTTTTATAGAGCGTTAACAAATATAGCGTTAAATTAAAGTTAGATTGTAATTTAGCTTAATGTTTGAGTGAGATTTCGGTTTAGCCTAAAATTTGAGTTAAACTTTGGTTTAGCCTAAAATTCAAGTTAAATTTCGGTCAAGCCTGAAATTTAAGTTAGATTTTGGTTTAGCCTAAAATTTAAGTTCGATTTTGGATTAGCCTAAAATTCAAGTTAGATTTTGGTTTAGCCTAAAATTCAAGTTGAATTTTGGTTTAGCTTAAAATTGAGGTTAAATTTTGGTTTAGCCTAAAATTTCAGTTGGATTTTGGTTTAGCCTAAAATTTAAGTTAAATTTTGGTTCAGCCTAAAATTTAAGTTAGATTTTGGCTTGTTAGCTATATATAATGCTATATATTCATAGATATGCTTTATATAGATAGAAAATGCTATTTAAAGAAATCAATTCTCGAAAGACCACCCTAATATTATTTGAGACCTGAAATAACGACCACCCTAATATATATATTATAATATACGTAGATCAAGCATTCGAAGAAATCGAATCTCAAGTGACTATTCCAATATAAGTTGAGACCTGAAATAGTGGCCACCCTAATACATATCGTATAAATACGTGTATAAATAAAACAACATTTGAATACATAGATATACATAGAAATACATAGTAAGGTACCTGCGGTTAATAAGGCCTAGCTAAGGGAGATTTGTAATAAAATAAAAAATATACAATTTGATCAATAAGTTTTAATGATAATCATTATTCAAGTACATTTTCTATAAAATATAAACGAAAAATCGTAATTTTTACCGTAAACAAAAACAAAATTAAACATTCACAAATACCTTATGAGTAGGCCTTATTTTACTATAGGAGGGTAATAAGGCCTACGGCTTTAATATGCTTAAATGATCAAGCTATACTTAATACATTTGGTATTAGTGATCAATAATCATGTTAATGCCTCTCTGTAGTAGCTTTATAAGTACTTAAAATTCTTCTTTACACTGCTCTGACAGCTGATACCAGGTCGTTTTCTGACCACAACGCTGGTTGAGAAGGCATCGGGATTAAGTCACTGGAATCAATCATCAATTAATAATAAATCAAATTAAGTGGAGGATACACTTCCCTATAATGTAAAAAACAACGTAATCGAAAAAAAAATTTTCAACACGTTTTTCTTATGGCAAAATTTAGTAGCCCTTATTAACCGCCGACCACATATTTCAGAAAAACGAAAAACAACAAATATTTCGACCATGATACGTTATTTATAACGTCAAAATCATCGAAGTAGATATTCAAAAAGATAGAGACTACGATATTCGATCGTTAAGTGTAGTATTATCAAAAATACTTACACACGATGTGTGTAAAAAAGGAATAACTGAAGAAACACCATTTTTTAAATTCTGCAATTTTCTCCACAGATTCTAAGTTATAAATAAGTAACATTTATCATGATTAGAAAGTGGGATGCGGCTGCCTCATATTTTTTAAAATAATTTTTTCATTTATAGTTTCTAAAATAAAATGAAAAAATTAATTCCTAATGGTCTTATAGAAGTAGAAAATAAAATAAGAATATATCATGTTTTGAAAAATCTTAATGTTTTGCATATTCTCAAAATAAATAAGAATATTTTTTTTCGATAAAAGATTTTTCTCATTCACTTTGGAAAATATGCAAAATATCGAAATGTTCCGAGACACGTTTTATTTTTATCTATTTTTTTCAATTCCATAAGGAATATTAGAATTTTTTATTTTTACTTAAGAAACAAAAAAAAAATCAGAAAAAAATATGACGCAGCCGCATCCCACTTTCTAATCATAATATAGATTACTTATTTATAATCCAGAATTTGTGGAGAAAAATGCAGAATTTTGAAAATGGATTTCTCTATTTTCAAAATTCTTTTTTTACTCGCCTGTAACTTTGCCATTTTTCAACATTAGGGCCTATGGCTTGGAATATAAGTGCAAAAAAGTTTGTAAAATGTAAAAAAAAAATTTATAAAAAAAGATTTTTTTCCGATTTCACGCTGACTGAACCCCCTCAACTAAGCATTCAAATATCAAATCTTCTCTCTCGCAGACGTCAAGGACCGAAAATAAACGACCCGTTTCAACACAATATGAAAATGTTGGTCACCAAATTCATATTAAATATTATCCAGGATTAATCAAATGTTCAGAAATTACCCATACAGATTCAGGTCAGTCATGATACATAATACTTAAACTTACAATATAAAACATAGCAAAACCTATTATAGGTATACAAAATAAGACTAAAATAAATGTAAAATTTTTTTTTAGAAATAATAAATCTGAAGAGGATCCGAATAAGGATCGAATCGTTATACAAAAAAATTGTCCATTGTTATTTGGAGCCACTGGCCGAATCAGCTGATTCACCCTCCACTATTGCCTCTACACGGTCGCATATCCGAACCAACACTTTAATTAAATAAACCAGCATTACCTGTATCGTCCAAAAAAAAATCTTGAAAATATGCTTTTTTCACCGAATTAATCTTAAATATAACCCCGCCCTTGAATATAAATATAAAAACAGATGTTAAAAATGAAAAAATAATAATATCAATAGTAATATTTATTATCATTTATGTATGAATATTATTTATACATTTATTAATATATATTTAATTTTCTAGAGAATCCCTTATAGTACGAGAGCCCGCGACCAAAACCATGTGTCGCAGGTTACGTCGCAGGATACGGCCCAAACCATATAAAGTCATTAGCCCTGACGACCCTGAACCCAACTAGGTAGGTAGTAACGATCAAAGCTGCTCCCTCTTCATGAGGGGCCATTTCTGCTGTGCAGAAAAAAAGGCAGATGTATCGTGATACGTCTACTATTCAAAATGTCCGAAGATATTGTTATCTTAGTACGAAAAAACGTGTTTTCAGACGTAGAGAGTTTGACCTGGGCGCATTTGAACAAGTGTCAAAAAATGAGTTGACCTGTCACATAGCAGCCCTGTTCTCATTTTTTTTTTAAATTTCGTACAGCTCCTGAGATGACAAGAACCCGAATAGCAGATGTTATTAGTGCTGTTTATAGCTGCAAAAAGCAAAAAAACGTTTCGGAGTTGCCCGGCAAACGCCACGGCGCTTGGTACGCTCCTGTGCCAGTAGGCTCATTTACTTGTTATGCTCTTGTCCTTTGCTTCACTACAACGTATACCAGGGGAGTGACACTCCAGGCCAAACGGGGCTTCTTATTTGGCCACATCCAGAAAAGTATAAGTCAAGCTGCACCCTTAGGAAAAAAAATATAATCTCGGTGGTAAAGGTGGTAGCACTGCACTACAGTAGCGGTATCTGTCGGGCGGCGGGTGAATTTCCTTTGATATGTGGAAGGTCTGTCTTACCGACAAATTTCAAATAGGGTTTTCTCGTAAATGTTGAAGAATATTAAAAAAAAACAAAGTGATGGCTTGATGGAATAAGAAAATAATAATGGGGAAATCTGTACACATTAATTACGCAGGTGGCCCCACTCTTCTTTTTTTATTCCATCAAGCAATTTCCGAGAAAAATGTGTTAAAAAACTTTTGAGGTTATGTTCGAAGTTTTGTAGTTATGAGACTCCGCATTTCGCTTTTTCCAAAAAAAAATTTCGATGTTTTTTTACCCCTGTATGCCCTGTGAAACATGATCATTGTTCGGCTTTTTTCTGGAACTAATGAAATTTTGGAATGCATCTTTTTACCCTTTTAGACCTACACTAAAACCCAGTAGTTTCAGAGTTACGCTCCATTATATAAATGTCGTTTTTTTTTGCGAAAATAAAACATTTAAAAAAATGAAATTGAAGCTAATAGCTCCCGCTACGAGATTTTCATGCGAAAAACTGTCAAAAGATATGTTCATGGGTTGTGCACAAAAATTTCAACGTCAAAAAAAGCCAAAAAACGTCCATGTTTCAAAGGACATACCGGGTTCAACAAAAAATCAAAAAGATTATTTGGTAAAAGCGAAATGAACCTGAATGGGTTTCCCCTTTGAGACGACGCTTGTTCAATTGAAATATATTCATTTTTAAAAGAGGAGTCAAATTTTTTGTCTAAAATAGCGTATAGAGTTATTATAAAATATTAAACTGGAGAACAGTTTTTCTCGGAATAAGAATTAATGACATTCATTGACTATTTCAGTGAAATGTTCAAGTGGTATTTATTATTCCTTATAATTTCTCACTGCGCAAAGTGTTATAGAATTCGATCTTCAATTTGTATTCCCATATAAAAAGTAAATACAAAATGTACACAAATGTTTATTGTGTAGCTGCGATCTTATTCCATTGATCATGTTATATAATATGTTATTTGAAAATTATGAAATTAATGAATCCGTATTTAAAAAAACGGCAATAACTATTAATTATCCTCAGCGTAGTAAACTATTAATAACAGCGGGGCAAGAACAAAAAAGAATCGCACTGGGTAGCGCGTATAAAAGATCGATTATTGATAAGATAGTTCTCTACTTTGCCGGCGAAAATTCAACAATGCTACCACCATTAGCACTGCATACCGTAGTTCGAGTTTCATGCCCTGAGGTTGGTAGCAGTATTATACTTTAACCAATGGGAAGCGTGTCAAATAAGCGACGCTCATTTAGCATTGAGTGTTACTCCCCTGACGTATACGTCAACAACTATCCTCGTAGAAACGGCGACGACGATTCAGATAATCGATTTTTTCATACATTTTTTAAATAAATATTTCAATAAATAATAATTTGAATACAATGTGAGTTCCATTTTATGTCATTTTTTCGAAAATTCATTTAACTTAACTCCTACGATTTATTATATGCATTCATTTGTAACGGGGACTTCAATCCGTCTGATTACGATTTCGCAATGATTTGTGAGCATAGAAAACTTGTCTGATAAGGTAGGTGCAGCACTCAATTCGTCTGATATTAATTTTTTCGACATGTCAGTAACCTATTTCATCATGTGGAACAGTTAGCAGACGATGATACCGATCGGATTTTTTTTTTTTACAATTTCAAAATTCTTCCCAAATGCATGATTTTTGTCGGCAAACTGATTAGTTCGCTTACACTGGCCAATGTTCACTTACAAACATCATTTTCAGATATACTACGATGATATTTTTTTTTTAAATGTAATTTTTAGGCACTCACCATACATGAAAAGTGCCTGTGAGTATTGCCTTCCGAAAACCTATTTCTTATGAAAACAACCATACAAACTTTATACCAACATATGTTGGCATATTATACAAAAACAAAAAATTTTGGATTTTATGTCCCCTTGGCTGTCTGTATGTGCTCATAACTCAGCACCCATGAACGGATCCGGTTCAAATTCATATTTTACTATAATCTCAAAACCCTTTTTCACTTAATCCATTCAGAGAATGTCGAACATGAAATTTCCCCAAAAAACAGCCATTTCTAAGCCAAAAAACCATTTTTGTGTCCGTCCAGAGTCAGATCTCCGCCACCTGTGAACCAATGTTTTTGTAACTTATAGACTTTCTTCTTAGGATCATATAGAAGTGTTCTGTAGAGTTTGAAGTCTTGACAGTTCTTGGAACTATTTTGTTTTAACGAAAATAACTTTCTTTTTCAGTTTTTCACTCATTGCACGAAGATGCGTGAACGAATTTTTTTGATTTTCACCATGTACTTTCATTTTAATACATTTGAACTATTTTAAGAGTTTCAAATGATTTGAACAATTTTAACATAGAATTTTTAATATTTTTGTTTTATTCATATATAACATTTTAACATTTTCGCCAAAAAAACACTGATTAGACAAAAATTTTAGACATTTCTTACTATTTGATAGAATGTTATTTTTCTTTAAAATATAATAAATGATAATTAGTACACGTCTGAGTATTTAAATTTTTGTTTCCAAATCTTATTATTACTTTTATGCAAAAAAAAAATTCTATGAAACATAACCTTATGTTTCTGAATTACACAATTTTCTTAATGAAAAAATCAACATCTCCACACAATACACTACACTACACTCGATCGAATTACACAAATTGTCACTTTAAAAAATCATATGTCATATTTTTCAACATTATAATTTAAGTAAACCATACAACGGCCGTGATTATAATGACAGATAAAAATCATCAATAAACGAAAGCAAATTTTAGCTGCATTATCTTGAACGCTTAAGCCCGAAACACAATGACAAGAATAAGAAATAAGGAATAAGAATTCGCCAATCGCCACGCACTTTAGAGAAACTACGGCAATTGGATGGCTGATTTCTTATTTTTGTCATTGTGTCTCCGGCTTTATTTACGCGCTTAAGGCACGAATAGGAGGGATTCTGACACGGGCGCACTGCGCTTGAACGCTGCATAATCTGGCGTACCCATTGGTCATAATGAATTTCGGAAGTGGCATTGTGGCGCGCGAAATTCAATTTGACGAATAGGAACGCCAGATTATGCAGCGCTCAAGCACAGTGCGCCCGTGTCAGAATTTACCCATACATCGGCATAGAAAATGCTACTGGATAATGGATATGACGCTCACAGCGCTCAAAACATTCAAGACGAATGCAACCTATGCTATCTCACTGCCACTCGCCACGACAACCAAAGCTAGAACATAAAAGATACGCCTGGCTCGTCTCAGGTTCCATCGCCTCTCTGTTTAGAGTCAATTTTGATTTTTCGTGTCTAAAACACACATGATCAAATCTACTTAATTCTCGTTATTACAATTGTCAAAAAAAATATGGAAAACAAGTGTTAATGTCTTTTTGGCTGTTTTAAACTAAAAAATTGGATTTTCTTTCTATGGGAAATCTTCGATTCAAAAAAATATATAAAATGTTACGTAAACAAACAAAATTTTTAAGACTTTACTAAAGACGAGATTCAAACAACTTCTTATTTGAAAAAAAATCGATTTTTTTTCTTCGTAATGTTGATCTTTTTTCCTTCTATGACTACAATAATTGATGATTTCGATGATGTTAAGATAAATAATTTAGCTTTTCTCATATATTTCCTTTGTCAATTATATTAACATTGAGAATTACAATTTTTACGTAAAGAAATTAAATAAAGTGCGAAACGTACATGAATTGTAATTCCGATTCTTAATTATTATAATTTACAAAGAAAATATGTGAGAGAAGCAAAATTATTTATTTTAACATAATTGAAATAAACTATTTTAGTCATGGAAGGAAATAAGATCAAAATTACGAGAGAAAAAAAATCGAACAAAATTTCTTGTGATATGAGAAGTTTTTTGAATCCCATCTTCGGTAAAATCTCGAAAATTTCCATTTTTTACGTAGAATTTTATGATTTTTTTGAAAAAATTTGAAGGCGTTCCATTCAAAGAAAATCCGATTTTTTTTTTGCTTAAAAAAGCCATAAAGACAAAAAAATGTTTTCTTGATTTATGATATTTTTATCGAAGAGTACATTGAAAAAGAAACAAAAATGACCTCCTAGCAAATTAGAATATCGTGGTTATATTTTGGAAGTTATGATTATTTTAAGAATATTTTTCCAAAAATCAATAACTTCGGTATGGTTTAAGATAGAGAGCTAAAAATGTACATGGATACTTCTTTTTAGATGTGTAATAACATATGGAACAATAATAAAAAATCAAAGGGGGTCACCGACAAAACGTCGTTGAATTGACCTTGAATGACTCATACACATATGAAGCTACATGTATGTATAGTGCATACATACGAATATTTTACTAAAAATTGAAATTTTGTTCTTTCTGGAAAATGAAAATTCTCGTTTTTGCAAGAAAACGACTAATAGTAACACTTAATTGTCGTAAGTAATGGACAAACAAAATTTGACAGTTGAGGTTATGTTGCTGTGTAAGTTTGGAGTGGGGAGAAAGCGTGATCGGGGTCAAGTTATGGAAGCGCGTTGCTAAGTTATGTGCGCGGTCAAGTCATGGGAGATTCAGTTGTAGGAGCGTACACTGTACTTTTATGTCGAATAATTTTTTGATTATATTCAAATCTGTCATTAATAACGATTAATATAATTTATCAGAATAATTAATCGATGTTCACAATGAATCAAAGAGTTTGAATTAGGGTCCATATTCGGCAAACTCGGCGTAGATGGCGCCAATGTTCTTGGATCTTTTGCCCGCGCAAAATCAAATTTCATTTTTAATTGACCATTTAAAATAACCATTTTTTTTGGTAATGACGTACGCAACACTTTGTCATTTTTAATTTATTTGTTTTTCCAAATAATATTTATTGGACACGAGCACGGATACAACGCACATGAGAGGTTGTAATAAAGTAAAGTTATGTTAGCCCGGCTATACACATGATACTGACAGTCGGTAAATACGGACAACTAATATATCTACGCTTATATTTGTGCAATAATAAAAATATATTCATGTTGTCCATAATTTGACAATGCGTAAATTGTCGATTAAGAAGAGAAACGAGTGAATTGATAACAAATTCATTAATGTATGTTGTCTAATTATTAAAAGTCAATTTGAGAATTAAATCTTCCCGCTTCTGTGGAATCAGTAGCAGAGCTGCCCTCAACTACGCAACCCACACAGCACAAAAGTCAGAAATACTTCCTCGCGAACTCTTTTTTAAGACTACTTCTAGAGCAACACGTATGATATCTCGCAGACGTTGGTCTGTAGAAGTCTGAAGTAAGAATAACTTAAGAGATCTTCGGAATGAAATCAACTGTCAGATATCCTTAGAAGATATCTTCAAGATATTCCGTAAAAGACATCCAATAAAAAGCCAGAAATACTTCCTCGCGAACTCTTTTTTAAGACTACTTCTAGAGCAACACGTATGATATCTCGCAGACGTTAGTCCGAAGAAGTCTGAAATAAGACCTACTTAAGAAGAGTGTAAAAAGGTCAACATAACCTCAAAAATTTCTTGACGCATTTTTATCGGAGATGGCTTGATGAAATGAAAAAAGATAATGTGGGGTCGCCTGCGTAATTAATGTGTACAGGTCATGGCCCCACTATATTCTTTTTTTATTCCATCAAGTCATCTCCGCGAAAAATGTGTTAAACGTTTTAGCTCTATCTCTCTCGCACTCACGAGAGCGGAAAGGCGGGGGAGGGGGTTGAACCTCCCCTTAAGAGATCTTCGGAATGAATATTAAAAAGTTATTAGAAATCGCATATTCAGATAGACTACGTGATAATATTTGTTCGGATACATATCGGAACCGTTTAAATTGTTGGATTTCACCACTGACATATCATATAAGTAAATAGAATTCATAAGTAGTCGGTAGCGTAATAGGTAGCGTGATAGGTTCTCAAGTAGGATAGATAGGCAGGTCGCAGGTTCGAATCCCCGTGGAGGCAGGTGAAATTGAAATGATGAAATCGAGTTTTTTTCTAATTTTTTTTTAATACAGTCGGTCCAGTAACTATGTAAATAAATAAAAATACGTATTAAAAAATTTTGCAAACGATAGAAATAAGAAAAAAATTAATTTTTGATAATTTTAAAGGAACCCTGAAAAAGTTATCTTGACGATGTCTTGTGAAGAAATCTCGAAATAGTAGTCTTTACGATATCTTTTTTGAGAAGTCTGAAAAAGTTATCTTCAATACAACTTTTCACAGATATCAAAATCATCCCTCAAAGTGACGCATAAGACTACTTTCGGAACTCATTAAGATGTCTTTCGGAAAATGTATTCGGATGTCCAAATCTTACATAAGAAATCTACAGCGATTCTTTCAGACGTCATATTGCTGTGTGGGAAGGGTCCCAGTAAAGATCCTAATTACGGTGTGAGTGATTATTGAAACGTCCTCAAGGGACACGTTCCCAGATAGAACACTGACGTATATTATACGTATATTACAGGTATGTATGTATATAATATGTATACGTCTATGATATACCTGTATTATACGTATACTGAACGTATATTTTAGGTCTATTTATTGATATAATAGTGAAAGAATTTCATATACGTATAATATACGTATATTGGACATCTTTTTTACTACATATCTCGGTGGAATTTTGTACATCTCATATACATATAATATATGTTAATTTTCTTGCGATTGGGATTCTTAAATCTAAAGCTGTTCAGTGAACGTATAATATACGTATATTATACGTTCATTGTATAGCTTCAGATCTAAGAATCGCAATCGTAAGGTCATTAACATATATTATATGTATATGAGATGTATAAAACTCCACCGAGATATGTAGAAAAAAACACGTCCGATATACGTATATATATATTATATATGCGTATATTGGACGAAGCTATTCAATGAACGTATAATATACGTATATTATACGTTCATTGAATAGCTTTAATTAACTTATATTGTATGTAACATATATTATCTGTATATGACGTATATTATTATTAACATATATTATATATATATATGAAATGTACAACATTCCACCGAGATACTGCAGATAAAAACACATCCAATATACGTATATAGTATATATATACGTATATTGGACTTGTTTTTTTCTACATATCTCGGTGGCAATTTGTACATCTCATATACATATAATATATATTTATTATCTTACAATTGCGATTCTTAAATCTGAAGCTATTCAATGAACGTTTAATACATATACGAATATTATACGTTCAGTGAGTATATTATCATTTAATATTATTGTTATTTAAGAATAAAAACCGATTTCTACAATTGAGAGCAATAATTTTTTTTAATAACAATAATAATAATATTTATTATTGTTTATTATTATTATTTTTGTGTTTTTATGAGTTTATTTAAAATAGAACTAAAATTAGCCTACCACATATCCCGTGGTCTCCGACCTTTTTAATTTTGGAAATAATACTATTTATTATTATAATTGTTATTATTATTCATCTGATTCAATATTTTAGTTTTTAATTTAGTTAAAAGACAAGTCGAACCAAAAACGGCCTTCGGGTAATGAAAATAAATTCTCACTACGATTTTGGCACGTGATTGTTCTCGGCCTGTGTTCTATAGATATGATATTTACATCAGAATACCATAAGTAGTCGGTGGTGTAGTGGTTAGCGTCCCAGCCGTAGGTTGTTCGTTAGGCTCAATAGATAGGTAGGTTTCAGATCCCAGTCAGGTCTCGTACATATTCTAAGGTCCGCGAATATGCAAGATAACTAAAGCGGTCGGAAAAATTCATGAAATTCAAAATTATCTATTTTTTTTTTAATTTAATTCATGTTCAATTTGAGGATATGCCTAAAAACAAGGGTCACGGGTTCAAATCCCACTGGGGGCAAAATTTTTTTTTTTCAAAAATTCTTTTTTCGTTACTTGACACTCAGGAACTATCAATTGTGAATATATAGAACTGATTTTCAGCGTATATATATATGCTAGTATCCGTATAATTTGTTTATATTCTCCGTTTGTATTCTACGTATTTTCGACGTCTTGTATACGTAAAATATACCGTTTACATATGTAGAATATACATACATTATACGGATATTAGCTGGGCATTCTACGTATATTCTACGTATTTTCGACGTCTCGTATACATAAAATATACCGTGTAATATATGTAGAATATACATATATTATACGGAGATTAGCCGGATATTTAGCTCTTCAGTATACGTACTAAATACGCATTATATACGTATCTGGCAACGTCTAATATACGTATAATATACGTCAGTGTTCTATCTGGGTTATAACCAACATTCAAAATATATTCGATTACAACGGAATAAATCAAGACAATGATCAAGAGTACGGAGCGCGAAGCGCAACGACAACGGCGCGCAAAGCGCGGGGGAATTTGGGGGGCGAAGCGTACTTGTTTTTCTTTAAGTCGTTCACTGGGTTTGAACAGCACTTTTGGCTTAACTATATACCGGATATAAGATGTGCCGCGATGACACATGTTAGCGACTTCTTTCCATTTTTAAAAAGTGCACCAAGGTCACACGCAGCAGGCTTCACGTCTGCTATTAGCATTTTTTTGGGTTTTTTCATCCCAACAATGGATTTTATAAGTTTTAGCCGTATTACAATGACACAACAATTTTGGTCGTGGGCTCTGGTACTATAAAAAGGGCATAGCCGGATAAGCATGCTGAATCTGCCCCTACGGCGTTTGCTATCGACACTTCGGGAATCATTTTGGCACCTAATAAAACTAATTCACCCCAAATTTCAGCTCTCAATTTTCAGCTGTTTTCGAGATATTTATAAAAAACGCTTTTTTCGTTTTTATTTATTTTTCAATAGGAAAAATGGAAATTAACGAATGACGATTTTTTTTCAAATATTTGAGAGTAAGAGACATACAAAAATATTTTTGCTATGATTCCCAAAATTGAAACCAATTACAAAAAAATAAAATAAAACTAAAATAATTTTTTCAACTACGTTTATTAAAACATACAATCACCAAATTTCAACAGAAAACGTCTTTTATACTCCTCTATACTCAGGAATTTTTTCATTTTTTCGAAACGGTGCAACATTATGAAAAAAATTAAAAACTTTTTTTTTCGGTTCAAGAGACGACACTACAGTAAGCGTCTGAAAACCCGTTTTTTGACAATTTTTTTCGGGCGGAAAAAAGGTGATGAAAAAATAATCGGGTAATTATTGAGCATATATTTAAATATATTATATAAAAATTGCATAGGAAAATATTACAAAATGGTGACACTGCAGCAATTCTCTCGCGTCATGTCGAATCAAACGGTACGCGGCATAACTTCAACAATTTTCAATCTTTCTATTTGAAAATTTAATCAAGACTTTGAAATGACATTTCGAAGTGAACTACGTCAGAGATTTTCAATAAGTTAATTTAAACGATATTCATTAAAAAACAATTCTCCTTATTTGGTGAAAATTGGACAACTTCAATCAGATACTTGGCAATTACACAAAGATCAGTAATGTGCAATTGAAGTGACGCACTCGGTTTTTTGACTCCACCGCCTCCAATTCACTCGTGACGGAAAAACTGTCAAATAGTTTTTTTACGAGAAATTTTCACTTCTGCTCAATGCCGTTGAAATCAGCTCGATCGGACAATAACTCAAAAAATGGCGGCCATTTTTATCATTTGGTACGCTCGAGAAAAATGGAAAGATTTCGATTTTTGCTCGATATTTTTAATGCGAGCTCAAAAATCGTTCCAGTAAGAGCATATCGTTGGCAAGGGGCATTCATTCTGAACAAAATGCTTTTAAAAAATAATATCGGGCAATTATTAATTGAATTAAAGCACGGTGAATCTGACCAGATGTAAATAAGGATAACTCGGGAACGACTAATCCAATCGGGATGTTCTTTCGCGAGAAGCTGTAATGGAACACCCTTAAAACGTGTGCAATATAGTTGCGAAGATAGGTCTGCTAAAAATTAGTAAAAAAGTTAATTTGTTGTTTTTTTCTCTCCCCCTTTTTTATTTGAACGAATTAATTAGGTAGAGCTGCGGAACTCGCTTATGAAACTTTCACCATTGAAAAGGTGACGTTTAGACGAAAAAAGCACCCATTGTAGTTATCGATAGGACCCTTGATAGGGGAGAAATCAACGATTGAAGACCTGGCCACCGTAATCCGACGCAGCGATAGCGCGTGCTGTGTGGCACGAAAAGTTGAGCCGACGCTACTGCGAATACCGAGCATCGGTAACGCAGGCATGGGATAAACCACTCCCACTACCCTCATCTACGTTGCCGTATAGCAACGGAAGCTGAATTAAACAATCGAACATATTATACTTAACTGCACGTTAAATTCATATTTAAGTTTAGATCTTCTGAAAATCAGGAACGTGTTCAATCGTTATTTGATATTAATCAATTTTTAATATTAACCCAGCAAACACACTTGGATGATTTACGAAACATTTACGTATAATTGAAATGTAATAACTACGTCATATAATGTTCATCACAAATTCGTAACTTTTTCATAACGCAAGTAAACGAGATGTATATAATACGTCCTGACGATATGTAGTAAGGATGTCAATGAAAGATGTAGGAATTACGAAAAACTATAGACATCACAAATACGTAAAATTGATACGTCAAGATCTCGTCACTCTTATACGAGATATTTACATGTACTGCAAACTTGTCAAACTGTTACGAGTCGATGCTGTAACAATTATAGAACATTGGTGATATTATAATCTCGTAGTATAGGCTACGTAGCAAATATGTATAATGTGTGACATAAATGTCACAAGTCATTTCTTGTAACAAATCCGCAACATATACGTATCATATATTACGAGAAATGTCTTCAATCATTTTAAGGTTATGTCGATTAAGGAACGTAAACAATATGTGAGTGTAAAGTACAAGGAGGTGATATCGAATAATCCAGCGAAATACAGAATAAACCAGAATAATACAGCATGCATTGCAAGAGGTAAGTTAAATGTGATCCCTTTATTTAAAAGAAAAAAATAAGTTATATGGGTATTTGCCGTGATGGAAAAACACCCAGGAATTTCCCTTACTCGGTTTATAACCTTATTCGCGTTGCACGTTCGCTTAATTTCTCTTTGCCCTTTCTTTCTGTGTTGCAGGCCTGTTTTCAAATTGATAGCCTATTTTCAATTTTCCAGGCATTGTCCTGGTCACAATTTTGACTTTAATCAACATTTGCCGCGCTCATCCCATAATAAAAAGTGTTACGAAGGAAATGAGACGTCGTAGAACAAAATCTATCTGGCAATTATTTCTGAATCATGCGCAGAGTGTAAGAACCCAGTTTTGAGTTTTCACACTCTCTGCAAAAACCTAGCTTTGAGTTTTTACACTCTGTGGCTGATTCAGAAAGAATTGATAGACAGATTTTGTTCTACGACGTCTCATTTCCTTCGTAACTCATTTTCCCATGGGATGAGCATGGCACATTTTTTTTGCTCTTTATTTCAGAGTTGCAGGCCTGCTTTGAAATCGTGAGCCTATTTTGAACTTTCCAGGCATTGTCCTGGTCGAAATTTTGACTTTAATCAAAATGTGCCACGCTCATCCCATAAGAAAAAGTGTTACGAAGGAAATGAGACGTCGTCGAACAAAATCTATCTAACAATTCTTTCGGAATCATGCACAGAGTGTAAGAACCCAGTATTGAGTTTTTACACTCTGCGCATGATTCAGAAAGAATTGATAGACAGATTTTGTTCAACGATGTCTCATTTCGTTCGTAACTCGTTTTCCCATGAGATGAGCACGGCATATGTTTTTTGCTCTTTATTTCAGAGTTGCAGGCCTGCTTTAAAATTGTTAGCCTATTTTGAACTTTCCAGACATTGTCCTGGTCACAATTTTGACTCTTATCAAAATGTGCCGCGCTCATCCCATAGGAAAAAGTGTTACGAAGGAAATGAGACGTCGTAGAACAAAATCTATCTAGCAATTCTTTCGGCATCATGCACAGAGTGTGAGAACCCAGTTTTGAGTTTTTACACTCTGTGTAAAAACCTAGCTTTGAGTTTTTATACTCTGCGCATGATTCAGAAAGAATTGATAGACAGATTTTGTTCTACGACGTCTCATTTCCTTCGTAACTCATTTTCCCATGAGATGAGCATGACACATGTTTTCTGCTCTTTATTTCAGAGTTGCAGGCCTGCTTTGAAATTGTTAGCCTATTTCGAACTTTCCAGGCATTGTCCTGGTCACAATTTTGACTTTCATCAAAATGTGCCATGCTCAGCCCGTGGGTAAAAGTTTACAAAGGAAATGAGACGTCGCCAGCAGTTTATTAGCGTCGAGTATAAAAACTCAAAACTAGGCTTTTCAGGACCCCGCGCACCTTGAGGGTTCTAACTAGTCCCAAAAAATTGTTCATTTGGTACCTCAAATGGTGGACGATACATCATATTTGTAGGTATTCTACAAAAATTATAAATTAGAATTAAAATGTACTTTTCAAATGTTAAAATAAAAATAAAACAAATTTCTTGTAATTTGTTCATAAAATATGTATATACGTAAATTACCTGTAACCACGAAATCACATAGACATCATTGTTACGAGTATTATGCGTTACCAGGGTTACGCTTCGTTTCGTAGGAGTTACATCAATGAGCTGAGTTTGTTACAACTATGATCTGAGTTTGTTACATCTATTATCTGAGTTTGTTATGGCTATGTGATGAGTTTGTTACATCTATGAGCTGAATATGTTACATCTTGGGTATGAGTTTATTTCTTCATTATTTCTCGTAGATGTTTCGTATCTGTGACTTGTTTATAGGATGACATATTTAAGAACAAACTCTGCTTCATTCACGGAGTTTGTGACATAAATGTTATGTCCAATGTAACAAACGTTACGTAACATTTTCGTAACTATTTCGGAACTGTGTTTGCTGGGAATATTAATGTAATATCTAATTAATATTGGTTTGTATTATTAACAAATTATTATATGATATTAATCAATTTTCCCTTAGACTGATAAACGGGTTTGGAAAATGGCAACAAGTTTGTCTTTCTAACGCCCATATTAAAAATTTAGTGTTTAAAGAAAACAATTTTGAAAAACTTGTACTGGGAAATTGATAATTTTTGAGTAAGAGAGATATACGGAGCCGACCTGTGATGCGATAGCGTTTAATTGCCGTGCGAGAAAGAAAAGCCATACTCATAGCGGTGCCGCATCGCTCGCACGCGGAGTCCAAATAATGGTGGGTTATTATTTCATTTGCCGAGTAATTCGGCGCTAGTTTTCTTCGGGAACTGCAAAACCCCTTCTTTCGTTTCACAACTCTGACCAGCAGAAAAGGGAACCATTCACATTCTTCTCGTCCAAGACCTTTAAATTTTTTACAACACCCATCCTTTTAAACTCCGGCTGCCTTGCGGGAGTTCTTCGAATTTTCCCCATCCTGTTTTCACAAAAATATTATCCTTTTTCTATAGAATAATATACATGGCAAAATAGCGGCCTTTTTTCTGCAGTTTAGATTTGTGAAATGAAAGGGAGAACATTTCGATTCTCGATGAAAACGAGTGCTAAGTGCCTTTGTCAATAAATCGACCGAGAAAAAAATTGCTCTAACTTTTGCTTTTATTCGCGAGTTAACAACTCTCAAGAACAAGTTAAAAATTTTTTTTTTCGTCAAACATTAAATTTGTAACAAGGTTCTACAAAGATAACCTTGTTGCCTATTTCCAAACTCGTTCATCAGTCTAGGGGAAAATTTATTAATATTAAATAATAATTTATTAATCAAAAAAATTAGTATTAAATTGAAATTAAATTAATATTACTATTAAAAATTAATTAATATCAAATAACTATTGAACACGTTCCTGATTATTCAGAAGATCCAAAGTTAAATATGAATTTAACGTACAGTTAAGTATAACTTCTCAGAAGTAAAAAAAGGACGCCACGTATTAAATCTCAAAAATTCGAATTCAAACAAATCCCGAAAATTCAAAAGAAATCCTAAAAATTTGAAATCTGAAATTAACAAAAAAAAAACAAAAAAAACAAATCAGATAAGCCAAGCCAAAAATTTAGCGTGCGTAAATTAGTAAAGACAACGCCAAACTAAAAAACTTGGCGTGCAGGGTTAAGAAATTTTTTATACCTACTCATATAGTGATAACACAGATTATGATAACTTGTATTTTTTACTGCCAAGTACAGTAGACGATCGGATAATTTGACTGCTCGCATATCTTGACTCTCCCGATGACCGTTTCCCCCCACTTCGAACCTTTGAACGACTGCGAAACATCTATGAGCATGCGTATTGACAACATGCGTAGTACGCATGCGCTTCGACACGTGAGTGGGAGAATAAGGGGAAAATTAAGTTATGTGAATGTTTCCGGCCCCGTCGAGTGAAGTTATCCGATCGCCTACTGTAGTTTGCTGACGATTACTGACCGAGAACATTCATGACAAAGAAGTAGCTATTGTGATTTATCAAATTCGGACATAACCAAAGATCAATAAAAGATTCTCAACTACTCCAGAAATAATGATCAAATCATTGTTCGTTCATTTAAATATAAACCTTGGACAAGATTTTTCTCAGTGAACGTTTCTCATAGTTACTCACTAGCTTACCCTTACCTCTTGTGTATATTCTCATGGTTACTTACTAGGGCACTTGATCAATTGTTTTCTTTTTCATTTTCTTATTCATTAACTCCTTCGTTAAACGATAAGGGTGGATGGTCTCGATTTGCCCTCGCCGAGCGTATTGGTTCTTAACCCTGCACGCCAAGTTTTTTAGTTTGGCTTGGTTTTTAATAATTTACGCACACTAAATTTTTGGCTTGGCATATGTGATTTGTTTTGTTTTTGTTTTTTTTTGTTAATTTCAGATTTTAAATTTTTAGGATTTCTTTTGAATTTTTGGGACTTTTTTGAATTCGAATTTTTGGGATTTAATACTTGGCGTCCTTTTTTTACTTCTGAGAAGTATTTTGTGATTGATTTCACTTCTTTTTGGAAGTTGTTTCGAAGTATCTTTCCTGATTTAATTTATTAACATGAATTTTATATAAATTGGTGTTGAAATCGTCGAAAATGCAGAAGAACAAAAAATGAAAGTGCATGGCTTGTTGTGTATACGCAGTTGGAAATACAGTACAGTTATTTCGGTACATTCTTTGTATATCAACAAAATTTAAAATGTTTCAATTGATTAATATCTCTTGTAATGTAACTATATTTGATAGGAATGCCTAAAATTATACACTGAGAAAAAAAAATGTTGAATGAACTATATTTGTAGTCGCATACGCACGAGTAAATATTTATTTGGTATAACTGAATAATTAGTTTCTTGAATAATGATGTGCTTCAGTTGACCAAAATATGATTCATACAAAAAAAATTGGAGCCGTACAACTAAATATTTAGTCGTGCGTATGCAACTAAAGATTTAGTATATTCGACCATTTTTTTTCTCAGTGTAGTAGATGCCATTTATATTAGAGGAAATATTCGCTATGAACACAGTGTGAAATTTAATTATAACTAGGGCCCCACACGCGCGCTGAAGCGCGCGACTGTTTTACCATCAGCGCTGCAGCGCTTCAGCCAAAAATCCTTAATGCTCGAATCATAGAGGGTTTGCGTTGCCTAAGAAAATTCATATGTTATTTGCAATAAGTGCTTTGCCAAAAACCTTTTCGGGAGACGTGAAAATTCGAAAAATCGTTTGAAAAAATCAAAAACTCGTCCTTTTCGTTGTGAACATAATTTGGCTTATAACTTGACGATATATCAAAGACAATGCTGTTTTATTTCGCACTCCTAATTTTCTTATTCTGAATTTGCAAATGCATAAAAACCGTGTTTTTGCCTATTTCTCGTGGTGATTTCTTTCTTATTCATGCATATTCGTGATCAGCCTTCAATTTTACATCGATATAACTCTTAAAATGTGAATAAAAATAAATAGAAAGAAAAATGATTTTTCGGCGCCATAAAACCTGTCTACTTGCAACGCCCCTTTGGTTGATCCTTGACCTCGACTGAACGTCAAATTTCTTTGTCATTCAGAGGTTCGAAAACAGTGTTGTCAATCGGAAATTTGTCGGGCATTACGGATATGCTATTTGCGATAGTAAAATTCTTCACAGATCATGATTAAAAGAGCCAAAAACCATTTCAAGAGCCTTGAAAAATTGAAAAGTCGATGAAAAAGTAAAAATCTCTTCGATTCCGTTGCGAGCATCAATCGGCTTGTATCTTGACGATATACTGAAGACAATGCCTTTTTATTTTCCTCTCTCAAACTTCTCATTTTCTTATGCCAAATTTTCAAATACATATAAACAGTCCTTTCGCCTATTTCTCGTGGAGATTTCTTATTTATTCCTGCGTATTCGTGATCAGCGGTCAATGTTCCATCGATATAGCCCTTGAGGTATTCATAATTACGAGTTTTTCAAAAAATCACGATTTCTTCCCTCATCCCTCCCCTTCCCTTCTCTTCCATTCCATTTGTTCCCTGAAGGCTGGAGATCCAAAAAAATGTCCGTCACTTAGAGATTTGGAACCAGTGTTCTGAATGGGAAATTTCTCGGGCAACATGAATATGCTATTGATTGGGATAGTCAAATTCTTCACGGATCATGCCCGTGAAGAATCGTTCTTTTTTTCAATAAAAAGATCATGACGATATATTGAAGACAACGCCGTTTTATCTCGCCCTGTCCGACCGCTCATTTCCTTTTTCTGAGCCATGCATTTCACAAAAAGTCTTTTCGACTATTTCTCGAGGGAATTTGATTTTTTTTATTGCACATTTCTGTTCAGCGGACGATTTTCCATCGATATAGCTGTTGAGATGTTCATAAAAACAAAGAAAAAATCAAGTCTATTTCCCCCATCCGTCGCCTGCCCATTCGCCGAATGACCTTTGCTGATTCGCGATCCGCCGGCCGATCAAAATTGTAATTCGTCATTTGCAGGATCGTAGCGCGTGTTCTGGATCAAATATGTCCTGGGGAACACGAACAAGTTATTTCTGACGCATGGATTCTTTACGGGTCATGCTTAAAAGTGCGAGAAAGGATTTTGGGGCCTTGCAAATTTAGAAATATCGAAAGAAAATGAAATTCTCTTCGTTTTCGTAGCAACTATAGTTCAACATATACCTTGACGATATACTGGAGACAACCCCATTTTATGTCACTCTGACCGACCTCTGATTTCCTTGATCTGAGCTATGAATTCCATAAAAACAGTCTTTTCGACTTTTTCTCGAGGGAATTTGATTTTTTTCAGAGCAAATTCGTTATCAGCGAACGATTTTCCATTAATATGTCCCTTAAGATGTTTCCAAAAACGAAAAAAAAATCACGATCATTTCCACCCATCTGTCGCTTGTCCATTCCTCAAATGACTTCGGCTGATTCGTGATCCGTCGGACAGTCGATTTTTTCTGTCATTTAAAGGTTCATAGCGTGTGTTCTGGATCGGAAATTTCCTGGGGAACACGAATAAGTCATTAACCATAGCTCATCGATATTGTCGTTCTGATGTGACTGACATGACGCTCCGCATCTTTAAACGCATCAACTTTCAAACTCATCTGAGACTCGTAATGTGTCGACGTACATTATTGACCAAAAATCGGCATTCAAATATTCGGTGAGAACTATGCTTCATGCATAGTTCCTTATGCATTTATGCATTTTATGCATAGTTCATGCATAAAATCCTTAGTCGAATATTTTTTTTCCAGCGCAAATTGATACAAAAATTTGTATAGTTTATTCCAAAATAGCGACCATACAATCGGAACTAATAAAATTGTACGCCCGAGATAACCACATTAGGAATATTCGCAAGGGTCAGCTCGACCGAAAGTGCCATGGCAGAGCTTCGCCCTGGAGGAACCGCCTTAATCATCACGGTAACCTCTGCGCTAGGTAAGTACTTGACTTGGCACGCTGGCAGTCCAGTATATAACACCATCATATGCCTATTTCGTTTGGGCACAGAGTTTCGAGCACATGCGACTCATAGTGGTGGACGGGTCAACTAAAGTTGACGCGTCCACCACATTGATTACGACCGAAAAATTCTGGTCAACAAATCTGCTAGGTAGCGCTAGTTGACGCGTCCACTACTACGCGTCGCATGCGCTCAAAACTCTGTGCCCAAACGAAATAGGCATATGACGATGTTATATACCGGACAGCCTGCGTGCCAAGCCAAGTACTTACCTAGCGCAGAGGTTACTCTGATGATTAAGGTTCCTCCTGGGCGAAGCTCTTCCATTGCACTTTCGGTCGAGCTGACCCTTGCGGATATCCCTAAGTATTGTGGATATCTCGGGCGTACAATTTGATTAGTTCCGATTGCATAGGCGCTATTTCAGAATAACCTATACAAATTTTTGTACTAATTTGCGCTGGGAAAAAAATATTCGACTAAGGATTTCGGGTCGTAACGACCAGCAAACGGACCCCGGAATAGGTCGTTACGACTGATAATTCTTAGCCGTAACGACCAGCCAACTGGCCCCCGGAATGGGTCGTTGCGATTAATAATTCTCAGTCGTAACGACCAGCTGACTGGCCCCCGGAATGGGTCTTGCAGACTAATAATTCTCAGTCGTAACGACCTACTTCTTACGACCGAGAAAAGTCGGTTGAAAAAAAACCACTTACGACCTTACTGTCGTCCAATCCACTAGGGCCGCGCCCGTGGTCTTAACGACGAGAAATTCAGGGTCGATTTTTTCCCACGGGCGCCGAGCTGGGGGGAAAAAATTTCGACTTAAGATTTTTGGTCGTAACGGCCAGGGCCCGCGGTGCTAGCAAAAAATTATTCTCAAAATGCCGGGTCGTAACGACCAGCAAACGCACCCAGGAACGGGTTGTTACGACTAATAATTTTTTGTCGTAACGACCCACAAGCAAAATGCGATGCTTTTTCTGACGACCACAAAATTACGGTCGACAAGACGACCATTTACGACCGTATGTACGGTCGTTGAATCCGCTATACTTGATGTTTTTCATCTACGGTATCATATATACAAACGGTGGAACTGTAGAAAATAAAGAGTTGCAAAGTCAACCTTGCCGTGAGCTCTGTTTATAACCATGAATAATGCTACATTTTCAATTAATGATATCTTGCTCAAATAGTCGTTAAGGGGCCTTAACATTTTTGGAGTATTGAATATTGAACCTCGACGATATCATATAAAAAAATCAGCGTTTTAGCTTATACCCAGCCTAGTGCTCATACATCCTTAATCTCCGTTGCAATCATCGTTCCCCAGACTAATTGATTAAGTACGAACAAATATTGATGCTTTATGATGCAGTTGATCGAAAAAATTTTCAATAAATATTAAAAATATCTGTTACGTTTTGAATGTTATTTTTTTTCATTTTTACAATGGTGTTTACAGCATATATACATTTCAAATTGATGTTGAATATAATCAAATGTGTGGATATGCATATTGCAGTTTTTTAACGATACAATTCCTTGTATACATAATTTTTAACAACATTTCCAATTCGTTGTGCTCCAAGATAAACTTGGAGTGCTTCCCAAGAACGCACTCGCGAAAAGGCTACGTATAGTTGGCCATGATTAAATACGTCCTTACGAAGATCGATACTGATTTTTTCAAACGTGATCCCTGTGATTGGCCTGATAATAAATTAATTGATGGGTCATCCATTCTATTCCATTCCACGAAAAAAATGTTTTTCGTCGTTTCATGGTTCAAAGCCTGATGTCGAATTAATTGATAAGTCATCCATTCTATTCCATTCCGCGAAAAAGTTTTTTTTCGTCGTTTCAAGTTTCAAAGCCCGATGACAAATTAATTGATGGGTCATCCATTCCATTCCATTCCAAAAACAATTTTTTTTTCTTTGTTTCAAGTTTTAAAGCCTGATGACAAATGAATTGATGGGTCATCCATTCTATTCCATTCCAATCGATGAAATTTTTTTGTTCGTCATTTCAAGGTTTAAAGCCTGTGTTTTGAATCGAAAATTCCATTCCACGGAAAAGTTTTTTTTTGCCGTTTCAAGTTCCGAAGCCTGATGACAAATTTATTGATGGGTCATCGATTCCATTCCATTACACGAAAAAGTTTTTTTTCGTCGATTCAAGATTTGTAGTCTGTGTTTTGGATCGAAAATTCCATTCCATTTCACGGAAAAGTTTTTTTTCGTCGTTTCAATATTTGAAGCCTCGGTTTTGAATCGAAAATTCGATTCCAAACCACGCAAAATTTTTCCTTTGTCGTTTTAAGATTTGAAGCCTGTATTTTAAATCAAAACGTCCATTCCAATCAATTTTATTCCATTTCACGAAGAATTTTCTTTTCATCACTTCAAGGTTTAAAGCCTGTGTTCTTAATCGAAAATTCCATTATATTCTATTCCATTCCATGAGATTTTTTTTTTCGTCGTTTCAAGGTTTGAAGCCTGTGTTTTGAATCGAAAATTCCATTCCATTCTATTCCACTATAAAGTTTTTTTTCGTCGTTTCAAGGTTTGAAGCTTGTGTTTTAAATCGAAAGTTCCATTCCATTCCATTCCACGAGAAAGATTTTTGTGGTTTCAAGATTTGAAACCAGTGTTTTGAATCAAAAATTCCATTCCATTCCATTCAACGAAAAAGTTTTTTTCGTCGTTTCAAGGTTTGAAGCCTGTGTTTTCAATCGAAAATTTTATTCCATTCCAATCGACTCCATTCCAGTCCACGAAAAAGTTTTTTTTCGTGGTTTCAAGATTTGAAGCTTGTGTTTTAAATCGGAAATTCCATTCCATTCCATACCACGTAAAAGTTTTTTTTCATCGTTTCACGGTTTGAAGCCTGTGTTTTGAATAGAAAATTCAGATCCATTCCACAAAAAAGTTTTCCTTCGTCGTTTTAAGATTTGAAGCCTGTGTTTTGAATCGAAAAGTCCATTCAAATCCATGCTATTCCATTCCACGGAAAAGTTTATTTTCATCGTTTTAAGGTTTGAAGCCTGTGTTTTGAATCAAAAATTCCATTTTATTCTATTCCATCCCATGAAAAAGTTTTTTTTATGTAATTTCAATATTTGAAGCCCGTGTTTTGAAGTTTTTTTTGTCGTTTAAAGGTTTGAAGCCTGTGTTTTGAATCGAAAATTCCATTCCATTCCATGAAAAAGTTTTTTTTCGTCGTTTCAAGATTTGAAGCCTGTGTTTCGAATGGAAAATACCATTCCATTCCACGTAAGTTTTTTTTTGTCGTTTCAAGATTTGAAGCCCGTGTTTTAAATCGAAAATTCCATTCCATTCCACGAAAAAGTTTTTTTTCGTCGTTTCGAGGATTGAAGCCTGTGTTTTAAATCGGAAATTCCATTCCATTCCACGAGAAAGTTTCTTTTTGTCGTTTCAAGATTTGAAGCCTGTGTTTTGAATTGAAAATTCCATTCCATTTCACGAAAAAGTTTTTTTTTCGTCGTTTCAAGGTTTAAAGCCCGTGTTTTGAATCGGAAATTCCATTCTAATCCATTCCATTCCGTTCCACGAAAAGTTTTTTTTCGTCGTTTCAAGGTTTGAAGCCGGTGTTTTGAATCACAAAAATCGATTCCATTACACGAAAAAGTTTTTTTCTCGTCATTACAAGACTTAAAGCCTGAGTTTTAAATCGAAAATTCCATTCCCTTCCACAAAAAAGTTTTTTTTTCACCGTTTCAAGGTTTGAAGCCGGTGTTTGGAATCGGAAATTTCATTTCATTCCACGGGAAAGTTTATTTTCGTCGTTTCAAAGTTTGAAGCCTGTGTTTTGAATCGGAAATTCCATTCCATTCCACGAAAAAGTTTTTTTTCGTCGTTTCAAGGTTTGAAGCCTGTGTTTTGAATCAAAAATTCCATTCCATTCCAATCCATTCCGATCCATTCTATTCCATTACACGAAAAAGTTTTCCTTCGTCGTTTCAAAATTTGAAGCCTGTGCTTTCAATCGACAATTCCATTCCATTCCACGAAAAAAAAAATTTCGTTTTAAGATTCGAAGCCTGTGTTTTGAATCGAAAATTCCATTCCATTCCATTCCACGAAAAAGTTTTTTGTCGTTTCAAGATTTGAAGCCTGTGTTTTAAATCGAAATTTCCATTCCATTCCACGCAAAAGTTTTTTTTCGTCGTTTCAAGGTTTGAAGCTTGTGTTTTCAATCGAAAATTCCATTCCATTCCAATCCATTTCAATCCATCCCATTTCATTCTATTCCACGAAAAGAATTTTTTTCGTCGTTTCAAGATTTGAAACCTGTGTTTTGAATCGAAAATTCCATTTCATTCCATTCCACGAAAAAGTTTTTTTTCGTCGTTTCAAGGTATGAAGTCTGTGTTTTAAATATAAAATTTCATTCCATTCCACGAAAAAGTTTTTTGTTGTCGTTTCAAGGTTTGAAGCCGGTGTCTTAAATCGAAAATTCCATTTCATTTCACGAAAAAGTTTTTCGTCGTTTCAAGGTTTGAAGCCTGTGTTTTGAATCGAAAATTCCATTTCATTCCATTCCATTCCATCAAAACGTTTTTTTCCGTCGTTTCAAGATTTGAAGCCTGTGTTATGAATCGAAAATTTCATTCCGATCCATTCCATTCCATTCCACGAAAAAGTTATTTTTTGTCGCTTCAAGATTTGGCGGCCTGTGTTTTAAATCGAAAATTCCATTCCATTCTATTCCATTTCAGGAAAAAGTTTTTTTTCGTCGATTCAAGCTTTGAAACCTGTGTTTGGAGTCGAAAATTCCATTCCATTCGATTTCATGCCGTTTCAAGTTTGAATTTCTCGTCGTTTCAAGCCTTGAAGCCTGTGTTTTGAATCGGAAATTTCATTCCACTCCATACCATTCCACGAAAAAGTTTTTTCCGTCGGTTTAAGATTTGAAGCCTGTGTTATGAATCGAAAATTCCATTCCATTCCATTCCACGGAAAAGTTTTTTTTCACCGATTCAAAGTGTGAAGCCTATGTTTTGAATCGAAAATTTCATTCCATTCTATTCCATTTCACGAAAAAGATTTTTTCGTCGTTTCAAGATTTGAAGCCTGTGTTTTGAAACGAAAATTCCATTCCATTCCATTCCACGAAAAAGTTTTTTTTCGTCATTTAAAGGTTTAGTGCGTGTGTTCTCGATCGGAAATTTCCTGAGGAACCCGAATAAGTCATTTACGATTATAGCTTACGAAACATGCTTAAAAATACAACAAATGGTTTTGGCTCGTCTATTTGCAAATGGACTCCTGCTGGCCCGGGCGTGAGGCCATGAGGACTTTTTTTTATTGTTTAAAGTTTTAAAGCGTGTATTTTTAACCAAAAATTTTTTTGGGCTACACGAATAAGCTATTTGCGATGGAATAATTCCTTACGGAACATGCTTAAATATGCCAAGAACCTTTTTCGACTTTGCAAATGAACCTCGGCAAATCTGGGCATGGGAAATTGCTTCTTCGTTGTTGAAAGGTTCAAATCGTGTGATTTCTATCGGAAATTTCCTGGGGAACACGAATAAGCTGTTCATCATAGCTCACCGATTTGTCGGTCTGATGTGACTGACATGACGCTCCGTATCTTCGAACGCATCAACTGTCAAACTCATTTGAGACTGTTGAAAAGTCGATGTACATTATTGACATAAAATCGTTATCCAAATATTCTGTTAGATCTATGGATGAACATCGATAAAATTTTTACAATTAAAGCAGTATTCTGGCCAGAACGGAGTCCTGGTGATCTACTCATCCTTGGGAATAATAAGTTACAATGAAGAAATCAAAATTACTGTTTGCTGATATAAATAATGGTTGACTTGATAATGAAAAGTTCTTTTCGCAAATTACTGCTACTCACCGTGATTGCAAAAAATTGCACTAAAGCTTCATCTTTTCCAAACGATTTCGTCGATCAACACGACGTATAACCCTGCACCGACTGTCAAAACATCGCGCGCGACTCGCGATGTACGAATTCGCACACACAAATTACCGTTACACGTGATTGATACCCGTGTTTCTCTTGAAATCATCTCACCGACTCTTTTCAAGTGACGCGCAGATCCTTTATCCGTATTACGCGTAATGTGTAACTAACCGATTTTTCCGTCCATCGTGACAGACGTGTAACCGCGATCAACTGTCACACTCGACCGAGACTCGCGCGATGTGTGAAGTCACGCACACGCGAGGTGTGAAGCCGCGCTCGAGTCCGGCCAACCGACCAATCACAGCACGAATAAAACGATGACAATGCTTGCGAGATTTTCGATAGATTTCGATATATATCGTTTCTCTCATTCTCAAACAATGATTCGTAAAACCTTGCCGTAGATTCGCAATTGTCGACAAAAATAAGCAAGAAAAATAAATTCCTATAACTATCACAGCCCTATGATCCAAATTGTTGATGGTACAATATATGTATCGTAACGACCGATACCGCGATTCGCGTTTGAATCTGCGAGGTTGTAAATCGCGCTACTCGTTGCACTGAGACGATACACGGCGTTACTGCCACACGCCAAATTAATCTTGTGTGGTTGATTGGGTTGGTGACAAATTATAGATATAATTCACACACAAAAAATATATATTTATTTAACGTTACAATTTAAAATAGTTTTACAAAGTGACGAGAAAAGTGAAGTTATTGATCTTGGTTGAGTTTATTATTTGAGCGAACTGGTCATGGCAGAGCGCAGTTGCTTTTTAGATGTTTATCGTTTGATGATTTTTCTTAGACTAGTTATTGATATTTTGGAGCGCTCCTCGTTGACGTTAAGAAACGACACAAATTATATCGAAGGAATGTGATTGGTTAAGGAAATTAAGGGTAGGAAGAAAAATAGAAGGAAGGGAGAGTTTTCTGATTGGTGGAAAATTAGGAAAAATACAGAAATGATTTTTCGCGATGACGCCTACCGCAAGGGACGCCGAGGACTGACCGCGGAGCGCGGACAACAAAGGTCAGAGAGTAATAAAAAGGATTGAGATCCCTCGCTCGTCGTCTCGTGAATTTGAGGAATATTGAATGGATCATAAACAGGAAGAGGACAGAGCGATGCTAGAATTGAGGATTAGGAAAAATGAATATTGAGAAAAATACGAATACTTCTTGAATGGAAGAAAAAGGACAGATGCAGAGAGTGGGAAATTTAATCGTGGAAAACCCAAAAGAGGAAATTGTGAATAATAAAAAATGTGTTGCCTTCATTTTTGGTTCGTTTGAAAACCGAGGCGAAGGACAGAAATACTTTACGATGGGAAAGGAATTGGAAATGGCTGATTGCAGCGTTTCTTGAGATTGGCAGGATTAAGGGAAAATCCGGTTGTTGCAGTTTCTATTTGAGAAACATCTGCTACATAGTAAAGTTTGAAAGTGTGAGCATAATATTAAGTACCACTATCAAGGTGAAAATATAAGATATTTTTGGTGCTCGTTTGAAGAACGATATGATTGAATATTTTTGTATATTTCTTATATTTTAAATTAACTAAAACGAGCATAGATTGTGTGGCGACACGCAACAATATACATGGCGTTAAAAAAAAATTTCCTTCTCCTATATAGGCTCAAAAGTTTCATTAGGTATAAGAAAGGGCGTGTGAAAATATGGGCTCTTAATATAAATGTTAACATCGTACTCATCGCATTTTTCTATTTTCCATAAGAATAACATGGGAAAAATTATTTTTACGTCTTCTGATTTTTATGACTAACAAACAATTCATCATAAGAGAAATCTACAGACAGAATTGGTACAGAATTGAACGCTTTACAAAAAAGATTTTGAGTTTCTTTTTGATGAGTGCACTTGTTCAAAAGTTATTCAATAGCAAAATTTATGTTTTCGTAAATTTTGCCGATTTTTGATTATTACACCGGAACTATTAGTTGTATCGACAAAATGTGCATAAACTTTCGTGTGAAACATAAATTAAGCTTTCCGGTCATTGTAACGAATAGTTCTCACTATAGGAATAAAAAAAAGGAACGCTTTAAGAAAATTGTGCAGCCGAAGTTTGCTTAAAAATTTCATTTTTATATTTAAAAAATGACATTTATTGTAGTGTAACAGAAAATTATTATTCGATTTTATTTTTGAATAGAATTTTGAAAAAATGAATAAGATAAATTCTACTGCACAACTTTCTAAAGGCGTTCTATTTTTTATTATTATTGTAGTAAGAACTATTCTTCAACATTTCTCGAAAGTTTAATTTGTATTTAACATGAAATTTTATTCACATTTTGTCGATGAAACTGATCGTTCCGTTATTAAATCAGCTAAATCTTCGAAAAATTGACCTTTGACATTGAATAACTTTTAAACGAGTGGACTTATCAAAAAGTAACTCGGAACCTTTTTTGTAGAGCGTTTAATTTTGTACAGATATGTCTGTAGATTTCTCATATGATGGATCGTTTGTTAGTTTAAAAAAACAGAAAACGTAGAAATAATTTTTCCCATCTTATTTTTATTCCGAAACGGCTCACGCAAATCTTCATTCAGATTTTTTTTATAGAGCGTCAACAAATGTAGCCTTAAATTGAAGTTAGATTGTGGTTTAGCTTAAAGTTTAAGTAAGATTTCGGTTTAGCCTAAAATTTGAGTTAAACTTTGGTTCAGCCTAAAATTTGAGTTAAACTTTGGTTCAGCGTAAAATTTGAGTTAAATTTTGGTTCAGCCTGAAATTTAAGTTAGATTTTGGTTTAGCTTGAAGTTTAAGTTAGATTTTGGTTTAGCCTGAAATTTAACTTAGATTTTGGTTTAGCCTAAAATTCAAGTTGAATTTAGGTTTAGCCTAAAATTTAAGTTAAATTTTGGTTTAGCCTAAAATTAAAGTTATATTTTGGTTTAGCCTAAAATTTAAATTAGATCTTGGTTTAGCCTAAAATTTAAGGTAAATTTTGGTTAAGCCTAAAATTTAAGTTACATTTTGGCTTAGCCTAAAAATAAAGTTAGATTTTGGCTTAGCCTAAAATTTAAGTTAAATTTGAGTTTAGCCCAAAATTCAAGTTCAATTTTAGTTCAGCCTAAAATTTGAGTTAAATTTTGGTTCAGTCTAAAATTTAAGTTTGATTTTGGTTGAGCCTAAAATTTAAGTTAGATTTTGGTTTAGCCTAAAATTTAAGTCAGATTTTGGTTTAGCCTAAAATTCAAGTTAAATTTAGGTTTAGCCTAAAATTTAAGTTAAATTTAGGTTTAGCCTAAAATTCAAGTTAAATTTCGGTTTAGCCTAAAATTCAAGTTAGATTTTGATTTAGCCTAAAATTTAAGTTAAATTTTGGTTTAGCCTAAAATTTACGTTAGATTTTGGCTTAGCCTAAAATTGAAGTTAGATTTTGACTTAGCCTAAAATTTAAGTTAAATTTGGGTTTAGCCTAAAATTCAAGTTAAATTTTGGTTTAACCTAAAACTTGAGTTAAATTTTGGTTTAGCTTAGAATTTAAGTTTCATTTTAGTTTATCTAAAATTTAAGTTAAATTTAGGTTTAGCTCCAAATTCAGGTTAGATTTTCATTTAGCCTAAAATTCAGGTTAAATTTTGGTTCAGCTTTTAATTAAAATTAGATTTTGACTTATTGGCTATACATAATGCTATATATTCATAGATATGCTTTATGTTGATAGAAAATGCCATTTGAAGAAATCAATTCTCGAAAGACCACCCTAATATTAGATGAGACCCGAAATAACGGCCACCCTAATATATATCATAATGTACATAGATAAAGCATTTGAAGACATCGAATCTCAAATGACTATTCCAATATGAGTGGAGACCTGAAATAGCGGCCACCCTAATATATATCGTATAAATACATGTATAAATAAAAAATACATGTATATAGAAAGTATACGTAGATAAAGCATTTAAAGAAATCGAATCTCAAATGAATATTCCAATATAAGGTGAGACCTGAAATAGCGGCGACCCTTATATACCGGGTGTCCCATTTTAATCTTACAGTTGATTTATTTCGAAAAATATTGCTCTGATCAAAAATTGAGTGGGATGAAACTTTTAGGGTTCAGAGGGGGACGTTTAAAAAAAATTTTTTTTTTGGTCCAAAATTTAAAATGGCGGCGGTCAGATGGCTGACATGTTTTTTTAAAATGGAAACATGATTTTTTTTCCACCAAAATTTTTTTCAGATTAAATCTAACATCTTTTGTAGAAACATTTTTTTGATACAGCCCACAATAGAGGGTGTCCCATTTTAATCTTACGGCTGAATTATATTGAAAAATACTGCTCCGATAAAAAATTGAGTGGGATGAATCTTTTAGGGTTCAGAGGGGGACGTTCAAAAAATTTTTTTGTTTTGGTCCAAAATTCAAAATAGCGCCGTTAAGATGGCTGACATGTTTTTTTTTAATGGAAACATGATTTTTTTTGACTAAATAATTTTTCAGATCAAATCTAACATCTTTTGTGAGAATATTTTTTTTATAGCCCGGATATTTTAGACAAGATCACCATTTTTGACTATTTTAGTGATATGCAGCATAATGACGAAGCCGAGGAGGTCTTCTAAATCCTCCTCGTGAGTGTTTTCTGAAATCTTCTTAAAGGTGTTCAAAGATTCCACCATTCCACCATTCCACCATCATGGTTATCCCGGATAATACTAAAATAGTAAAAAATGGTGATCTCTTATGGACTGAATAAAAAAAATGTTCCAACAAAAGTTGTTAGTTTTGACTTGACACATTTTTTGGTAAAAAAAAAATCATGTTTTCATTGTTTAAAAAACCTTTTGGTCATCTTAACACCGCCCCTTCAAATTTTGGACCAAAACAAAAGAAAAAATTAAACGTCCCCCTCTGAACCCTAAAAGTTTCATCCCACTCAATTTTTGATCGAAGCAATATTTTTCGAAACAAATCAACTGTAATATTAAAATGGGACACCCGGTATATAGTATAAATACATATATAAATAAAAAATACATGTATAAATAAAACATTTAAATACATAGATATACATAGAAATATATAGTACATAGATATATATATAGCTGTATATACCTGCATAAAAATGTATATTCCTATATGTACTTGAATATACCGGTATCCAGTATATACTTGTATATACTTGTATGTATATACCTATATATACCTGTTGTGACGAAAAGTCCCAATAAAAATAAAATAATATCGCGGCGGTCACGGAATCCGCCACGACACCTGAAAGAAAAGCGAAATACTGTATTATTTAGTTGATAAATTAAAATTAGAATTAATCTCGCGAAACTCGTCCTATTATCCTTGAAAAAATTCCCGAATCACTGTTACTATTTCCCAACAAAATCCCTCCCAAAAATTCCAGAAAATATTTCATTATCACCACAGAAATTCACCGCCCTTCAAGAAGCGACCAACGAGCAGAAATCCTCGAATATTGAGCAATCTGCAATATTTTCTCCGTCGTATCGGCAGAGGACACCGTGACCTTATGCGCGTATTTTCTCCAACATCGAGCCGATCGACTTCATTGAAGATCGATCCACCGAGACACAGCACTATTTAATACCCGAATTTTACGGAGATATCGAGACACACTATTACATTTTTCCGGGGTGACGTCCCGATCAAAACGGCGACTGAGCCTCGGGAAAAAAAATCTGGAAATACGACATCGAGCAGCGTTGACAGCTGTAATCTCGAGCCACGAGAAACATCGAGAAAGAGAGAGAGAGAGAGAGAGTTGCCGGCGAGCGTGCAGCTTCAATTTCAAGGCGCGAGGCGGCAGCACCGAACGAGAACGACGAGACCCCTCCATTCCCTTCACCCCCCCTTACCGACAAGATAAACGAAGAAGACGAGCTTCGCCATGGCTTCACCACTTGTTCAATAGAAGACGAGATAGAGACGAGGAGAAAATTTGGAGAGAAAAAGAGTGAGTAGAGTGAATATTTCCCCGTGTAGATTGTATCGAGATTTTGCGGTGTCGTGGCGTAATAGATTCTTCCCCCCACCCCCTTTTTGCGAATGGACTGTTCCATTCTTTTGAGAATTTCCTTTCGTAGTTTCAAGTGACAAATTGTGTATCGCGGTAATTAATAAGAGGTCATAGCGTCGAAGGACCGTGTATTAGCCCTGAGTTAAGAGATTTAAGATTTGCGAAGCCCCCTTGCGATTTAACGTACCTGCCTTTTCTTGTTCCCTTTCCTCCCCGCCCCTTATTGCCCCTATCGCGCGATTTCCTTTGTCGACTCGCGAGACGCGCGTATAGTCGTTGCGTCTCACGTTATTTTGCGCCGAGCAACCTTGAATTTATTTTTGTACTTTTTTTTTCTCCTTTGCGTTGTACCGGTTGCTGGACCGACAAACCAGCTGGCGCCCGAAAATTTTTATTATCATTATTAATATTTCGATTTTTCTATTTTTGTCATCAAATAAATAATATTTATTTAATTCTTTTTTTTTGGTGTTTAATTATTTCTTTTGATAGAATTGAGAATTCCCTTATACTGTATACATCGATATATACCTGTATATACCTATATATACCTGTATATACCTGTATATACCAGTATATACTTGTATAAACCTATATATAACTGCGTATACCTCTATAAATCTGTATATATAAAGCTGCATACATATTCGTACACATACTGTTATATGTATAGATAAATGCATCGATAATGCATATAAGAGCGCTTATGCATAGTGAGGCAAAAGAGAGCGGCGCACAGTGGGGAATTTTCACGAAAACGTGGCCATAAATCTGGGTTTTACCGGAATTCTGTGAAATTTGGTATACTCACGTTTTTGGGGTCGCTGATTACGAATCTGATATCGAAATTTATAAAGACAAAATGGCGGTTTCAATATGGCCGATCAAAACACGAAGTTTGTCAAAAATTGGATTGAAAATGTACTTTTTCGATGTTTTCGGGGTCGCTGATTACGAAACCGATATCAAAATTCATCAAAACAAAATGGCGGCTTCAATATGGCCGATCGAAACACGAAATTCGTCAAAAATTCGATTAAAAATGTACTTTTCCAATGTTTTCGGAGTCGCTGATTACGATTCTGATATCAAAATTTATCAAAACAAAATGGCAGCTTTCATCGAGTTTCTTATAACATTATACTGATGTCTGGTGAGTTTGGCTTCGACGATAACCGAAAGAGCTTCATCTATTGATAGCGAAGTATGTTCTGTTCTTGATGATGCATGTGGAGCTGTGGATGTGGGTGTTGTAACGTCTCTGATCATTTTCGATGACTCTAAGTCTCCGGAAGTGCGTAGGCTCATTTGCGCGGCATAGCACAACTCCTCTGAGCTATGACTGTCACGAAGTTCTTTCGTTTTTCGTCGTTTTGATCGCTCACTTGATGCAGCAAAGTCCAAAAAAGGACGACCGTGTTTGCTGGCTTGAGCCAGTTTTGAATCAGCAGAAAAGGCTACATCCATCTCTAACCAATCCTGATTCTTATCAAGAAAATTTGTCTTTTTTCTACCTGATTTTTGCCATTTTTCGCGCATTGTGAAAAATAACTTTGCCAAATTTTTCTTCGTTTCCTGGTGAATTGCAATGGCACAATTACTTTTCTTGGATAACTCTTGTACCAGATGGTCTACCTGTTCCTCGAAATTCGCGGCCAAGTGCTCCTCCATAATTGAAAAGATCTCCCTCCGTTTGAATTTGATGTGGGGAGTTCCAGAACCTACAAAGAAACAATAATATTTCGTAAATTATAAATGTCATAGGGAACTGGCGTTAATAAAACAACTTTTTTAATAGAGTTGTTCGAGATTATAACCGTGACTTAATCCGTACACAGAAGTACGTAAATATACGCAATACTTTCTTCGCCAATTACTATATTTAGAAAGAAACTTGGTAATATTTTTTCACTAATTACTAATTGTTTGGAAAAATTAGAAATATTTTCTTTCTATTGTTCTTGCTATTCTTATTATTCTTACTATTTTCTTACTATTTTTTTTAGACAAAAAACTAATATTATTTCGCCACTTACAAATTTTCATAAAAAATCAATTGTTTTTTAACAAGTTATTAATTTTCCAAAAATTTATTAATATAATCAATAACTTTGACGAAATAATCGATACTGCCGAACACTGGTACGCACGCTCAACCAGGTATCAGAATTTTCATGAAAAATATATTACCGTTTCGAATCTATTGTTACGAGTAATAAAGCGATCGAGTCCGCACATTCATTGTAAGGCTACTCCGGGTAAACAAGCCACCTGCCCCGCGCGCCCGCCCCGCTCTCTTGACCCAAGCATGTACATGGCACGCAGAGAGCCAGCGCGTCGCGTCGCGTCGCTTCTTCTCGGAACACGCACACGCTCACAAAAAATGCTCTAGAGCACCCGTCGCATGCTTGCGCACTCTATGAGATACGCCATTTAAAAGCTTAGATTCTAAGCTGCGATTAAAAAAAAAACGAAATTGGAATTGCTTGGAATTCTGTACTAAAAGCATGCGGAAAGTCAAAATTTATTTCCGAACGAAGGCCCTTTTTGAAACTATCGTTACATTAAATAAACATGGACAACAAATATTTTTTTTTCAATTGTAAAATAAGCAAAAATTTCTACATACCTTGAGGAACAGTATCCATTTTTTAAAAATGAACTATCACTTCACACTTTTGAGTTATATCCTTTCAAAGTTATATTCAATGAGAGAGCGATTTTGACGCACGCAACCGTCTCCGACGAGGGTCAACTTTGAACTGAAATATCTCAAGGACTATGAGGGATAAAAATATGGGACAGCGAGCATCTTGTGCAGAATTTAGTTCTTAACCAATCCCTCGGGTCATTATACCTAGATGGGAAAATTTGTCTTTCGACTTATGGCCACGTTTTCGTGAAAATTCCCCACCGTGCGGCGCACGCCGTGTCTACCGCACACACTCATATTCCCACAAACACATATACAAGCCCCTCCCTGTAAAATCGTATATCTATAGAGACGTGACCGGCAAACTGTTGGAGAATTTTTCTGATGATAAATATTCGGATTAATTCGCCCAATATTGTGATATCTCAGTATCACGTGGGCGGAAAAAAATAAAAATGGTATCAATGGAAAGCTAATTTTTTTTTAAGATTACCATAGTTCGTAAATTTTGAGAAAGTTGTAGTGTTTTTTAGTAATATCGAATTGAAATGTAAAAAGGGCGTGGGCCGAGGCATATTCGCATATATAAGAGTGCGCGGCAATCTCCACTGAGACTCTCAGTTTTTTAAATACTTGGCGTCGAGTCGCTGCCACGACTCTTGATATGTGCGATTGTTTAATTAGGGTCTTTACTGGAACCCTTGCGTAGTTGAGGGCAGCACTGCTACTGGTTCCACAGTAGCGGGAAGATTTAATTCTCAAATTGACTTTTAATAATTAGACAACAAATATTTTAATGAATTTGTTATCAATTCACTTGTTTCTCTTCTTAATCGACAATTTACGCATTTTCGAATTATGGACAACATAGATATATCTTGATTATTGCACGAATATAAGCGTAGATATATTAGTTATCCATATTTACAGACTGTCAGTATTATGTGTATAGCGGGCCAACATAACCTTACTTTATTGCAACTTCTCATGTGCGTTGTATCCGTGCTCGTGTTTAATAAATATTATTTCGAAAAACAAATGAATTAAAAATTACAAAGTGTTGCGTACGTCACTGCCAAAAAAATTGTAATTTTGAATGGTAAATTGAAAATGGAATTTGATTTTGCGCGGGCAAAAGATCCAAGACCATTGGCGCCATCTACGCCGAGTTTGCCGAATATGGACCCTAATTGAGCTTCCGTTGCAACGGCAACGTAGACAAGGGTAGTGGCAGCGATTTATTCCTTGCCTGCGTTACCGTCGTTCGGTATTCGCAGTGTCGTCGGCTCAACTTTTCGTGCCACACAGCACGCGCGATCGCTGCTTCGGATTACGGTGGCCAGGTCTTCACTCGTTGATTTCTCCTCTATCAAGGGTCCTATCGATAACAACAAGGAGTGCTTTTTTCGTCTAAACGTCACCTTTCCAATGGTGAATGCTTCATAAGCGAGTTCCGCAGCTTTACTGTAGTTAAATTTTTAAATAGAAAAATTCAAAACTGTTGGAGTTATGTCGCGTGCTGTTCGATTCGATTGATCTAATTAATTAATAAAAATACAGGTGTTCAAAATATCCAAAAATGGTAAAGGACTTTTCTACTTGATATTATGTCACGAATCTACCCTCTCGGTATTGCTCTTCATTCGTGGGGCACCCTGTATAGACTGCCTTACTGTGAGCAGAAGACTATTAAATTTAAGTGCCACGAGTGACGAATTTTGGCGACAATAAAGATGGACACTTAGCGTTTCGATTCTAGCGGTCTGTGTCACCCCCTTCGTCGAGAGTTTAAAAGAAAATTTTCATCTAAAAATGCGGTTTTTAATGTGCCTTCAACAATAGATATATTGACATAGATATTGATATTTATTTATGCCATGGCAAACCTTACGCAAATGTTGAGAACAAAATGATACAATCGTGTAGATAATAATCATGATAAAACAGCCGAAAAATAATAGTAACAAAGGGAAAGTAGAAGATTGAATCAAACGTCACGTGGCGTGAAATCAACAATTTTTAATTTTTCTATTAGAAAATTTAACTACAACTTTGAAATGACATTTCAAAATGAACCACGTAGCACATTCAAGAAATATTGATTTTTGTCTAATTGGCCAGTATCTGATTAAAGTTGTTCAATTTTCACCAAATAAGGCCAATTATTTGGTAATAAATATTGTTTGAATTAACTTATCAAAAATCTCCGACGTGGTTCACTTCGAAATTTTATTTCAAAGTCTTGATTAAATTTTTAAATAGAAAGATTGCAAACTGTTGAAGCTATGCTGCGTGCCGTTTGATTCGACATGCCGCGAGAGAATTGCTGCAGTGTCACGATTTTGTAATATTTTCCTATGAAATTTTTATATAATATATCAAAATATATGCTCAATAATTACCCCAAGTTTTGCTTTTTCATCGTCTTCTTTTCCGCCCGAAAAAAATTGTCAAAAAAACGCTTTTTTTTAACCCATGCAAGATTTTCGTGCTTTTCACCATATGCGTAGACAGCCGAAAAGAGTCACTTTTTGGCTGTCTACGCATATAGTGAAAAGCACGAAAATCTCCCATGGGGAAAAAAAAGATCGTGTGCAACGCGGGCCAGAGATTCGTCTTTTGTCTCGCATGGTTGCGGCCCTCGCTTCGCCCGTTGCGGCAAACTTCACGCTCGACAAAAAGACTTATCTCTGGCCCTAGATGCACAAAATACTATTTTAAGCGCTTACAGTGGTGTTGTCTCTTAAACCGAAAGAAAAAACGGTTTTTAATTTTTTCCTTAATGTTGCACAAACTCAAAAAAATTGAAAAAAATCTTGAGTATAGAGGAGAATAAAAGACGTTTTTTGTTAAAATTTTGTGATTGCATGTTTCCAAAAACGTAGTCAAAAAAATTATTTTAGTTTTTGTTGGAGATAAGTCCAGCCGCTTCGATCGGAGGGCCGAGAGCTCTCGATTATTCGGTCCTACGCACTTTTCGTGATAATTCAGCGGCGTAAAAATTTCTCCTAGTCATGGTGTTCCTCTACTTTTTCCCCCCAATTTCCCCTCTCTCACTTCTCTCACCTAGAGACGATCGTGAGCGAGATCGTATGATCTCCCCACCAGTTACGGTCCGAGTCTCGATAGGCTCGGTGCGAAAATATTTTCCCGGCATTCTTGACTTTTATCAAATTATTAACAACTCGGATATTCTCTACAACCATCGGTTTTCTCAAACTATTAATTGTGTTACTAAGTAATCGAATAAAGAATACTGACTATTTTTTTATATTAATCAAGAAGAATTTAAGATGAATGGAGATTCCTTCCCGGACTTCGTCCCGGTGAACGAACCACGTGTTCGTCGGTGTTTTGTGAATTCTATTCCTTGCTACGATCCGCTTCCACTGCGGTTTTCAGTGTCCTGAAAACAATGGACCTGACAATTTCTCTACAGTTTTATTATTATTTTTTTTTAATTGGTTTCAACTTTGGGAATCATGTCAAAAATATTTTTGTATGTCTCTTATTCTCAAGTATTTGGACCGTCGCATTTTGAGGGCTCTCCACTTTGTTAATCGTTCCATATCACGTGGAGAGCCTCATAGAACATTGAAAAAGATTAAAACCATTAGATTCCGGAAGGAGACAATAGGGAACGGTAGTTTGAAACCACCCTTGCCTGAGTATACCAGGGATAAAATTTAGACTGTCGTAGTGTAAGGGGCTGTCCACTTTTGTAATCTTTTTATATCCCCTGCGAGACCCCATAGAATGTAAAAAAAAATAAAAACCCTAAGGTTTCGGAAGGAAACAATAGGGAACGGTGATTGCAAAGGACACGTGCCTGAGTATATTATGAAAAAAATGTGTAGAACGTGTAGGATTCCATAGGAAGTTAAAACAAATTTAAACCATGAGATTTCGGAAAAAAACCATAAGGAATGGTGACTTCAAGGTACCCTTACCGGAGTATACCCGGAAAAAATTCGGATCGTTAAATTCTGAGAGGCTGTCAACTTTTTTGATCATTTTATATTTCGTGTATGACCCCGAACGATGTTGAAAAAAATTTAAACCATAAGATTTCGCAAGAGAACCATAAGGAACGGTGACTTGAAAGCACCCTTATCTGAGTATACTAGATAAAAATTCAGACCGTCCCAGTGTGGGGGGGCTGTCCACTTTTTTAATCGTTCCATATCAGGTGTAGGGCCACATAGAATATCGAAAAATTGAAACCATAAGATTTCAGAAGGGAACCATAAGGAGCGGTGGCTTGAAAGCACCCTTGCTTGAGTATACTAGGGGAAAAATCAGACCGTCAGTATCTCAGAGGCTCCCTTTTTTTAATCATTCCAAGTCACATGTAGATGGAATGAGAACCCAACCCAAAGAACGTTTAAATAAATTCAAAGCATAAGATTTCGGAAGGGAACAGTAGGGAACGCACCGTTGCCTGGGTATACTAAAAAAATAATTCAGACTGTCGCAATGTGAGGGGCTGTCCACTTTGATAATCATTTGATATTTCGTGTGGGACCCCATAGAATGTTAAAAAAAAATAAGATTCCTGACGGGAACAATGGGGAACTGTGACTGCAAAGCACCCTTGCCTAAGTATACTTTCAAATAATTTGGACCGTCGCAATTTGAGGGGCTGTCCACTTTTTTAATCGTTCCATATCACGTGTATGGCTCCATATAATATTGAAAAAAAATTCAAGACATAAGATTTCAGAAGGGAACAATCGGGAGCGGTGGCTTGAAAGCACCCTTGCCTGAATATACTTCAAAATAAAAAATCGTACTGTCGCAGTGTGAGGGGCTGTCCACTTCTGTATCCCCTGTGGGACCCCATAGAATGTTTAAAAAAAATAAAAACCATTATATTTCGGAAGGGAACAATAGGAAATGGTGAATGCAAAGCACCCTTGCCTGAGTATGTTATGAACAAAATTCGGCCAATCGCATTTTGAGGAGCTGTTTACTTTTTCAATCGCCCCATATCACGTGTAGGACCCCATAGAATATTGGAAAAAATTTAAACCATATGATTTTGAAAGGGAACCATAGAGAACGGTGACTGAAAAACACCCTTGCTGAAGTATACCAGGAAAAAAGTCTGATCATCAAATTTGAATCTTCACATTTTGAGGGGCTGTCCACTTTTTTCAACGTTCTATGGGACCCTACACGTAATATGGAACGATTAAAAAAGTGGACAGCCCCTCAAAATGCGATGGTTAAAATTTTTCAAAAGTATCCTCAGGCAAGGGTGCTTTCTAGCGACCGTTCCCTACTGTTCACTTTTGAAATCTTATGTTTTGAATTTTTTTCAATGTTCTATGGGACCCTACACGTAATATGGAACGATTAAAAAAGTGGACAGCCCCTCAAAATGCGACGGTTAAAATTTTTCAAAAGTATCCTCAGGCAAGGGTGCTTTCTAGCGACCGTTCCCTACTGTTCACTTTTGAAATCTTATGTTTTGAATTTTTTTCAACGTTCTATGGGGCCCTACACGTGACATGAAATGATTAAAAACGTGGACAGTCCCTTAAAATGCGACGGTCCAAATTTTTCAAAAGAATACTCAGGTAAGGGTGCTTTCAAGCCACCGTTCCCTATTGTTCCCTTCCAAAATCTTATTGTTTTTATATTTTTCAACATTCTATGGGGTTCTTCACGAAATATAAAATGATTAAAAAAGTGGACATCATTTCCAAATTTGATTATTCGATTTTTTTCATAATATACTCAGGCAAGGGTGCTTTCAAGCCACCGTTCCTCATGGTTCCCTTCTGAAATCTTATTGTTTTTATATTTTTTAACATTCTATGGCATTCTACACGAAATATAAAATGACAAAAAAAGTGGACAGCATCTCCGAATTTGATTATTCGATTTTTTTCATAATATACTCAGGCAAGGGTGCTTTCAAACCACCGTTCTTTATGGTTCCCTTCCGAAATCTTATTGTTTTTATATCTTTTAACATTCTATAGGGTTCTACACGAAATATAAAAATGATTAAAAAAGTGGACAGCATCTTAGAATTCGATGATTCGGATTCTTTTAGGGTATGCTCAGGTAAGAGTGCTTCCAATCACCGTTCTTTATGGTTTCCTTCCGAAATCACATGGTTTCAATTTTTTCCAAAGTTCTATGGGGTCTTGCACGTCATATGACGCGATCAAAAAAGGGGACAGCTCCTCAAAATGCGATTGGCAGAATTTATTTCATAATATACTCACGCAAGGGTGCTTTGCAGTGACCGTTCTCTATTGTCCCCTTCAGAAATCTTATGTTTTTTATTTTATTTAATGTTCTATGGTGTCCCACACAGAATATGAAAAGATTACAGAAGTGGACAGCCCATCACACTGCGACAGACAGAATTTTTTTTCTAGTATACTCAGGCAAGTGTGCTTTCAACCCACCGTCATTTACGGTTTCCTTCTGAAATCTTATAGTTTCAATTTTTCCCAATGTACTATGGGGCCCTATATATGTTATCGAATGATTCAAAACTTGGACAGGTTTCCCGTTATCGTTTCTTTCGTTTTTCAACAGAATCTCTTTAGTTCAAATGTACGGCTGTTTGACCACGTGGCAACATTTACTATTTATCTCTATAGATTATATAAAATTATCGTCGCCGCCGCCGCCGCCAACGCCACCGCCGCTGTGTACAAGAATCGAGACCATGGCCAACTTCACCCCGCTCGAGCCTCGATTCTATGGCCAACTTTACCCCACTCGGTTCTAGGTTTGGGTTTGGAGGTTTGGGTTTGGAGGTTTGGGTTTGGAGGTTTTGGTTTAGAGGTTTGGGTTTGGAGGTTTGGGTTTGGAGGTTTGGGTTTGGAGGTTTGGATTTGGAGGTTTGGGTTTGGAGATTTGGGTTTGGAGACTTGGGTTTGATGGTTTGGGTTTGAAGGTTTGGGCTTGCGATGCGAGGGCGCGTAGCACCTGAGCCGCACGGGCCTCTAGTATTATTATAATATGTTTTCATGTCACAGAAGTTATAGTTTTCTCAAAATATCAAAATTCAATTTTTTTTGTCAGAACGTTCGTAACTTCAACGACATAGTGAATACATGGAGCGGGATATCCTGAGATTACTTTGCTGGCATCGAGATTACGGTTGCCTCGACAGTGCCATGTTTGAAATAATTAGGGTTCCGATACTTTTGTCCTATTCGGGCCAGACTTGGTTCTGTTGTAATTATACGGACTTCTCAAGTAAGAGTTACCCAATCAAAGCCCGACTAGGTCCTCAATGGGTTGCGTTAGGCAGCCATATTTTAAATGAAACTGCTCTGGCAATTTTACGTACGGGATTACATTTATATTACTGCAATATTGAATTGATATCACTTTAATATTGTAAACCGGTAATGTTACTACGTTACACGGTTATACCGCATTAATATTACATAAATATAGACAAAGGTCAATTCACATTGTTACAACCATGTTTTCCCAGATAGATATTTCGCGTCATATTGTCGGCAACAGTACGTCACGCGACAACAAGCTGTGATGTCAGTGAGCAGCTTTGTACAGTCACATTAAGCTACATTATAACGACACGATATTATAGGATAATTTCGCAATAATATGCAATTATGCAGCACGGCGTGCCACATGTTTGCAGCGCGGCGTGACGCAAATGTGCTGTCATATTGCATCACGTTGCGCTCTTAAGCCTAATTTAAACGGTGTCACGTTGTGTTACGTATTTGCATTATTTTTGCAGCACGTCATAACGCAAATGTGCAGTCAGCTTTGGATCAAGCTGTGTTCTTAAAAATTCTAATATCGGTCTACACTACACAGTGTTGTCCAATTGAAGTGGGATTTTTTAAGAGACCGTATTTTTGGAACCAAAAATCGGATTAAAAAAAATCTTGGCCCCTAAGAGATCGGAAATTTTGTCAGCCTTTCAATGCGACCACGTTCGTCGCAATCGGTTAAGAATTACGGGCGTGGGAGAAAAAAAGGTGGGAGAGTGCAAAATCGGGCCTCCCGTGAATATCGGGATTTTATGGTTGCGAGTGCCCCAGAGGCTCTGGGCCGTACCAAATGAAAGGGTATCACTCAGCGATTTAAAAGAGTTGCACCAAAATCAAATCCCTCAACTCCCAGGGGAGAGGTGGTCCCCAAAGGGTGAAACGGTTTTTATTGCATAATGGGGAAACGGTTCGTCCGATCGGGTTAATTTTTTGTCGAGGATCATTTTTTTTGTCTACCCTGCGATCATATGAACAAAAAACTGAAAAAATTCGCCCCTAAAATGAAAATTCGCGTGTCTCGCCGAGACGTATTATCATTCGAGCGCGTTTTTCGCGTCAAAAAACTAGACCAACAATTTTTTCATGTACACATTATCAAAAAGGACATTTCGATGAATAAAGACATAATTTTTTCATATTTTCCCGATGCCTGGTTTATTCTAACGAGGCTTTTGAAAAAGGGTTGCGAATCGGGATTTTTTGGATGGTTGTGGATTTACAGTGGTGCTCATCCAAAATGAGTAGTTACGGTGTTTTTTGATCAGCCGTATTCTCCCTAGCAGTATATCACGAGCCAATAAAAAAATTTTATGGGACTTTGAAAATTTTCGATATCTCTTGCAAAGTGAGAAGGAACGGGGGAAAAACGCGCGCCTAACCCCCCGCCAATCAGAAACCAGGCATCGGAAAAATGTCTATGTCTTTATTCGTCAAAATATCCTTTTTGATAGTGTGTACTTGAAAAAATTGTTGGTCATGTTTTTTGACGCGAAAAATGCGCTTGAATGAAAATGCGTCTCGGCGAGACACGCGAATTTTCATTTTGGGGGCGAATTTTCTCAGTTTTTTAGGCACTCACCATTCATGAAGAGTGCGTATTAGTATTGCCTTCCAAACACCTATTTCTTATGAAAGAAACCATACAAACTTTATACCAATATGTTGGCATATTATACGAAAACAAAAATTTTTGGATTTTCTGTCCCCTCGACCGTCTAAATGTGCTCATAACTCAGCAATCCATGTACGGATCCGGTTCAAATTCATAGCACAGTTTTGTTTTACTATAATCTCAAAACTTTTCTTTACTCAAGCCTTTCAAACAATGTTGAATATGAAATTTCCCAAAAAAAACAGCCATTTTTGAGCCAAAAAGCCATTTTTGTGTCCGTCCAGAGTCAGATCTCCGCAACCTGTGAACCAATGTTTTTGTAACATACAGACTTTTTTTTATAGGATCATAAAGAAATGTCCTGTAGAGATTGAAGTCTTTAAAGTTCTTTGAACCATTTTGTTTCAACGAAAATAACTTTCTTTTTCAGTTTTTCACTCATTGCACGAAGATGCGTGAACGAATTTTTTTAATTTTCACCATGTTTTTTTATTTTGATACATTTCAACTATTCCAAGAGCTTGAAATGATTTAAACAATTTTAACATAGAATTTTTAATATTTTTGTTTTATTCATTTAAGGTACCTGCGGGTGATAAGGCCTTGCTAAGGGAGATTTGTAATAAAATGTAAAATATACAATTTAATCAATAAGTTTTAATGATAATCATTATTTAAGTACATTTTCCATAAAATATAAACGAAAAATGGTAATTTTTACCGTAAACAAAAACAAAATTAAACATTCACAAATACCTTATGAGTAGGCCTTATTTTACTATAGAAGGGTAATAAGGCCTACGGCTTTAATATGCTTAAATAATCAAGCTATACTTAAGACATCTGGTATTTGTGATCAATAATCATGTTAATGCCTCTCTGTAGCTTTATAAGAACTTCCAATTTTTCTTTACACTGCTCTGACAGCTGATACCAGGTCGTTTTCTGACCAAAACGCTGGTTGAGAAGGCATCGGGATTAAGTGACTGAAATCAATCATCAATTAATAATAAATCAAATTAAGTGGAGGGTACACTTCCCTATAATGTAAAAAACAACATAATCGAAAAAAAAATTTCAACACGTTTTTCTTATGGCAAAATTTAGTAGGCCTTATTAACCGCTGATCACATATTTCAGAAAAACGACAAACAACAAATATTTGGACCATGATACGTCATTTATAACGTCAAGATCATCGAAGTAGATATTCATGAAGATATAGAGACTACGATATTAGATCGTTAAGTGTAGTATTATCAAAAATACTAACGATTCTCGTATACCGTTTTTTTTGGTATTCGTGCTGCGCGGCCGCGCGATATGATAGATGATGCAATACTGGAGACGGAGAACGGCGTATCGCGCTTCCGCGAACTTGTAGCGGCATTTTGATGCATTATACTTCAGTCAGTGTAGCCTTGCGCGAAAGCGGTCATTGTAAATATGATGGCGACTAGGCCTCATTACCCGACAGGCCTTATTACCCGCGGGTACCTTATAACTTTTAGACGTTTTCGCCAAAAAAACACTGATTGGACAAAATTTTTAGACATTTCTCACTGTTTCATAGTATGTTATTTTTCTTTAAAATATAATGATTGATAATTAGTACACGTCTAAGTATTTAAATTTTTGTTTTCAAATATTATTACTTTCATGCAAAAAAAAAATTATACGAAACATAACCTTATGTTTCTGAAATACACAATTTTCTTAATGAAAAAAAACATCTCCATACAATACACCACACTACACTCGATCGAGTTGCAAAAATTGTCACTTTAAAAAGTCATATGTCATATTTCTCAACATTATAATGTAAGTAAACAATACAACGGCCGTGATTACGATGACAGATAAAAATCATCAATAAACGAAAGCAAATTTTGGCTGCATTATCTTGAACGCTTAAGCCCGAGACACAATAACAAGAATAAGAAATAAGGAATAAGAATCAGCCAATCGCCACGTACTTTAGAGAAACTACGCTAATCGGATGGCTGATTTCTTATTTTTGTCATTGTGTCTCCGGCTTTATTTACACGCTTAAAGCACGAATAGGGGGAATTCAGACACAGGCGCACCGCGCTTGAGCGCTGCATAATCTGGCGTACCCATTGGTCAAAATGAATTTCGGGCGTGGCATTGTGGCGCGTGAAATTCAATTTGACGAATAGGTACGCCAGATTATGCAGCGCTCAAGCGCAGTGCGTCCGTGTCAGAATTCACCCATACATCGGCATACAAAATGCTACTGGATATGACGCTCACAGCGCTCAAAACATTCAAGACGAATGCAACCTATGCTATCTCACTGCCACTCGCCGCGACAACCAAAGCTAGAATATAAACGATACGCCCGGCTCGTCTCAGGTTCCATCGCCTCTCTGTTCAGAGTCAATTTTAATTTTTCGTGTCCAAATTAAATTGACAGACACACATGACCAAATCTACTCAATTCTCGCTACTACAATTGTCGAAGAAACTATGAAAAAAAAATTGTTAATGTCTCTTTGGCTGTTTTAAGCTTAAAAATTGGTTTTTCTTTCTATGGGACATCTTCGATTTAAAAAAATATATAAAATTTTACGTAACGGGAGAGATAAAAGAAAGATGGGCAAGATTAAGATGCGGCAACGTGGAAAAAGAAGGAAACAAAGGTTTGCGAGATAATAGCTGTAGAATATGTAAAAAAGAGATGGAAAATCTTGCACACATTTGCTTGTGCAAGAAGGCAAAGAAAAGCATCAAAAATAAAATATTAGGAAACATGGGAAAATGGATAGGGAACCAAACAACAAATGAGCAAATGCACAAGAAAATCCAAGAATCTTCAAAAAGTAAGCCAGTGCGTGAGTCATGTGTGTATATCAAACATTTTAAGAACTTAATAAGAAAAATCGAAAGCGAGAAAAAGTAACGAAAGAAACAGAGAGAATGACATTAGAATATAAGCATAGGATTAAGGATTATTGTAAGGGATTATATGTACATGGGGGGAACTGTGTAAACACCCTCAAAAGGGTATACCTTGGAATAAATAACTGAATAACTATAAAATTTTGCGTAAACAAACAAAATTTTTAAGATTTTACTGAAGATAGGATTCAAAAAACTTCACTGAAAGAAAAATGTTGTTGAAAATGCAAAAATTTGTTTCACTCAACCAAATATTTGTTTCCGGACGTTCAACTCGATCATTTTGGTAATTCAACAAAATATACAGTGGCAGTTTTAGTTAAATCGTTGCTTGAATGGGCAAAGTTTCAGTTCAATCAAATGAAAATTTGTTGCTTCGAATAAAAATGTAATCCACACAGAGAAATAAACGATTGAACTGACTAATTATCAGTTGATTCCATATATGTATATTCTATGTATCAAAATAAATAATTGATACAACCCATTATTTATTTCAAGTATATAAATAATGTGATAGATGGATTAAATATTTGTTTCACGCACTCACCCGATTGATTTCAAAGAACGAATATTTTGTCAAACAAATAATATATTTAGTTGGTGCAATTAAATTTTTAATCCTGAAATTAATTACACTGTAAAAAATATTATTAAATTTAATATACAAAAGTATATTAAATTTCAAAAATAAGTATATGAAATCGAAATTCATATACAAGGTATCGGAAAATTAACAATTTCATCTTAAATTTAATATTTGTATATTAAATTTAAAAGAATGAGCATTGAAAATTAATATACCCGTATATGAAAATATTTTTTGTATACTTTTTTGCAATTTTCAAATACATTATTGAAATTTAAAACACTTATTTCTTAAAATTGCAATCATCCGTTGAAATTTTTTTTCAATATTGTAATGAAATTTAATATACAGTATAGGGAATTTCAATAACAAGTATACGAACTCGAAATTAATATACATGGTGTTGGAAAATTAACAATTTCATCTTAAATTGAATATTTGGATATTAAAATTAAAATATGAACGTTGAAAATTCAAATCCCCGTATATTAAAATGGTTTCTATATACTTTTTCGCATTTTTAAGATACGTTGTTGGAAATTAATACACTTATTTTCCAAAATTACAATCAACGTCAGCGGCCGTGCTAGTTGACGCATCCACCACTATGCGTCGCATGCGCTCGGACCTCTGTGCCCAGGCGAAATAGGCGTATGACGGTGTTATATACCGGACGGCCAGCGTGCCCAATATACCTGGCGCAGAGGTTATACCGAGATGATTAAGGCGGTTCCTCCAGGGCGAAGCTCTTCCATTGCACTTTCGATCGATCTGACCCTTGCGAATATCCCTACAATGTGGATATCTCGGGCGTACAATTTTAGTTGCACTGGAAGAAATTTTTGCATTAAATTTAATAAAAAAATATGAAGTTTTTATGCATATATACAGGATACTTAATTTCTTATACAATGTGTACAGTAATATTCCAATATAAGTATATGAAAAATTAAATAACTCCTTTTAATTTTAATATACAAAAGAATATTAAATTTCATATCTTTTTTCATGATTCTGCTTTAAAAATCATACTTATTGGAATTTTAATATACGAACGTATATTAAAATTAATATATTGTATATGCATAAAAACTTCATATTTTCTCTATTAAATTTGATACAAAAATTTTTTACAGTGTATGGCTAAACATAGTATAAAAAATATGTAGTATTTGAAAAATAATTCAAAATGCATATTTTACTAGCCTAAAAATGAGCGACATAAAAAAAAATAGTATTTGCGCGAATCGTCCGATCTAATTTTACGCTCTCTCCGGCGGGGATTCGAACCTTCGACCCTACCTACCTATCCTACTTGACGACCTAACACGCTACCTACTGAGCTACGGACTGCTTACGATATTGACTAAATAAATGGACTAAACAAATAAATACATAAATTGGACTAAATTGTACCTGTAAATTAACCAAATAATTTCGTTCACCTCATATCTTATGGTTAACAAAATCCATTTGTTGATTAAATTATAGTTTCATTATTTCAAACGAAATAATATCGAATCAACTGAATTTTTATCAACTAAATGGATCAAGTTGATTTTACCGAACTTTTTTCTCAGTGATCAAATTGTTGTTCACAGTATTCAAATGAATAATTTTTTGTTTCAACAAAATTAAATTTCGTACAACAAAATCGTTTCTTTGTTGTGAAATATGGACAACCAAATGATTTTTTCCATTTCTCATCATTATATGCTGGTTTAGAAAAACATTTCGCGATAGACAAAATATTATGGATTGTTTTGAATATCTATGCTTATTTGATTTGGCAATATAAAAAATGTTTGTACCAAACAAATTGTTTGATTGAAAATACGAAATTTTCGCTTGTGACAGCTACATTTATCTAGTTAATATAAACTAGAAATCAACAAAATATCACGAGTCGCGGCAACGACTCGACGCCAAGTATTAAAAAAACTAAGAGAATCTCAGTCGAGTTGGCCGCGTACTTTTATATACGCGAATATGCCTCCCGCCGAACCCGATTTGAATTTTAAACCGATATTACTAAAAAACACGACCATCTTTTTAAGATCTGCGAGCTCTGGTGATCTAGAAATAATTTTATCTTTCATTTGAGTCCATTGTTATTTTTTTCCGCCCACGTGATGCTGAGATATGATGATATCGGGTGAATTTTTCTCGAATACTATTATCGTGAAAAGTGATTTAACAATTCGCGTCACCTGATTGGCCAGATTTTTAAAACGCTTATACACGGGACGTATATCTATGAGAGTGATATTTCGGCCGCCGACGTCATGCATGGCGAAAATATATCTAGCTAGCTATGAGCGTCGTGCACGGTGAATATATGTTTTATCTATATTTTGTCTATATTTATAGATAAAAGAGTGTGTGTGTGTGACTGTGTGTAAGTGTGTACGAGAGTGTGCGGGCGTGTGCGAGTATTTATACGATGTATATTAGGGTGGTCGTTATTCCTTTATATATAAAAGAGTGTATGTGTGTGTGAGCGATTGTGTGCAAGTGTGTGCGAGTATTTATATAATGTATATTAGGGTGGTCGTTAATTTGGGTCTGAATTTATATTTAGGGTGGTCATTTGAGATTCGATTTCTTTAATTGCTTTATCTACGTATATTTTTTATATCCATTTATTTTTTAATTATACACGTATTTATACGATATATATTAGGGTGGCCGTTATTTCTGGTCTCAACTTATATTTGAATAGCTATTTTTCGATTCGATTTCTTTAAATGCTTTATCTACGTATATTATGGTATATATTAGGGTGATCGTTATTTCGGGTATCAATTAATATGAGGGTGGTCTTTCGAGAATTGATTTCCTTAAATAGTATTTTCTATCTATATAAGGCATATCTATGAATATATAGCATTATATATAGCTAATAAGTCAAAATCTAACTTTAATTTGAAGCTAAACCAAAATTTAAGTCAAATTTTAGGCTCAACGAAAATTCAACTTATATTTTAGGTTAAACTGAAATTCAACTTAAATTTTAGGCTAAATTAAAATTTAACTTATATTTTAGGCTAAACCAAAATTTAACTTTAATTTTAGGCCAAACCTAAATTTAACTTTAATCTTAGGCTAAACCAAAATCCAACTCAAATTTGAGGCTAATCCAAAATCTAACTTAAGTTTTAGGCTAAGCCAAAGTTTAACTTTAATTTGAGGCTCAACCAAAATCTGACTTAAATTTTAGGCTAAGCCTAAATCTAACTTGAATTTCACGCTAAATTAAAATTTAACTTAAATTTTAGGCTAAACCAAAATCTAACTAAAATTGTAGGCTAAATTTTTTAACGCTCCATAAAAAAGTTCTGAATGAAGATTTGCGTAAGCCGTTTCGGAATAAGAATAACATGGGAAAGATGATTTTTATGTCTTCTGATTTATCTATAGCTATGAGAATCATATTTCGGCCGCTGACGTCATGCACGGCGAAAATATATCTAGCTAGCGATGAGCGTCGTGCACGGCGGATGTATATTTTATCTATATTTTATGTATATTTGTAGATAAAAGAGTGTGTGTGCGACTATGTGCAAGTGTGTGCAAAAGTGTTCGAGCTCGTACGAGTATTTATACGATGTATGTTAGGGTGATCGTTATTTCTTTTTATATAAAAGAGTGTATGTGTGTGTGAGCGATTGTGTGCAAGTGTGTGCGAGTATTTATACGATGTATACTAGGGTAATCGTTATTCCAGATATCAACTTACATTTGGGTGGTCATTCAAGATTCGATGCTTTAAATATTCATATACATTTTTATTAACACACATATAAATACACATTAGGGTAGTCGTTTTTTTGGGTCTGAATTTATATTAGGGTGGTCATTTGAGATTCAAATTTTCTTTATTATTTATATATATGTATTTATAAGATGTATATTAGAGTGGTCGTTATTTCAGATCTCAATTAATATCAGGGTGGTCCTTCGAGATTCGAATTTTGTTTATTATTTACATATATGCATTTATAAGATGTATAATAGAGTGGCCGCTATTTCAAGTCTCAATTTATATTGGTGTGGTCATTCGAGATTCGAATGTTGTTTATTATTTATATATATGTATTAATAAGATGGATATTCGGATTTTGTTCATTATTTACATATATGTATTTATAAGATGTATATTAGAGTGGCCGCTATTTCAGGTCTCAAATTATAGTAAGGTGGTCATTTGAGATTCGGTTTCTTTAAATATTCACATAGGTATTTGTACGATATAGATTAAACCGGTCGTCATTTTGGGTCTGAATTCACATTAGAGTAATCATTGAACGACATTCATATTTTCTTTAAATTTATATATGAATTCATACGATGTATATTAGGGTGGTCGTTATTTCAGGTATCAACTTCCATTTGGGTGGTGATTTGCGATTTGATGTCTTCAAATATTTATATACATATTTATCGAGAGACGTGGTAGCGTCACGACGCCAAGTATTAAAAAAACTTAGAGAATCGCAGTCGAGATCGCCGCGCACTCTTATATACGCGAATATGCTTCCAGCCGAACCCGTCTTCAATTTCAATCCAATGTTACTAAAAAAAACACGACAATTTTTTTAAGATCTACGAATAATGGTGATGGTGAGTACGCGAAGCATACTTGTTTTTCATACGATCACAGGGTACACAAAAAAAATGATCCTTGAAAAAAAATTAACCCGATCGGACGAACTGTTTTCCCATTATTGCCTAAATACCGTTTAACCCTTTGGGGACTACCCCTCCCCCGGGGGTTGGGGGATTTGATTTCAATGCGAGTTTTCTTAATCGCTGAAGGATACCCTTTCGCTTGGTACTGCACAGAGCCTCTGGTGCGTTCACAACCATAAAATCCCGATATTCACGGGAGGCCCGATTTTGCACTCTCCCATCTTTTTTCCTCCCACGCCCGTAATTCTTAACTGATTGCGTCGAACGTGGTCGCAATCAAAATCTGCCAAAATTTCCAATCTATAATGAGCCAAAATTTGTTTCCATCCAATTTTTGGTTCAAAAAATACGGTCTCTTAAAAAAATCCCACTTCAATTGGACAACACTGTATATCGTACTTCTCACAAATGCCCCGCGTGCCTCAATCGCATGCAGGAAGACTATAAATAAGGAGAGGCAACTGCTGCTTTTTGAGTTGTAAGAAAGTCGCACAAAATTCCGTGACCAGCACTTTGCGGCGTACACTACTACGCACTTTGTGCACAGTCATTCTGTCTTGCGCGAGACCAAGGGTAACCTAACTTTGAATATCGTCTACATCATACTAAAATTCGTTGCCAAACATTTGAAGTTGAATACTAATTTGTTTGTTTAAATTAATGAAAGTTCACGCGAAAAACGTGTTTGACCGTAAGCACATTGAACGAATTAGGACGTTGGTAAGTAATGAACGATAGACGGTGTGTAATATTATTGAATCACGGTGTAACATTATTGGAGCACGGTGAAAAGTAGACTAAGAAATGAATAAAAAATAAGAACCGAATAAGCAACTGAAATGGAATGTTTTGTAGGGCGCTGGAATACGAGAGAATATACGAATGCATTACGAAAACATGGAGCTGTGACAACGACTTGCAACTTTTATTTGTTTCGACGTATTCAGAGCAAAGCCAATCTTGTTAATTTATCACCACGATGGGGAGGGCACAGCTACCCTGATCATCACATGACATTTTTCATGGTTGAAAATGACCTGAGATCAGATTTGACAGTTTTTATTGATATAAGTATCAATTTTGAACTACACTATCGAAGAAAGAATCTGAATTCATTTCAATTTCAAACACCACAATGCGCGAATGACGTTTTGGTCATTCTGTACGCTATGGATTAATAAAGTAAAGTTTTAATTTTGTGTGAAATGAATGTGCATGTGCAGGATATATGCGCAGGATCTTAATGCAATGCAAAGTTAATCTTGCAAATTCATTAATTGTGTGAATGAATATTGTAAAATCAAATTAATCTATATAATTTCTTGTACAAGTTTGTATGTGGTTATGAAATTGAGCAGGAATTGTATACAAGGAAAACTAATAATGTGAAATTGTAAATTGTGTGAATAAAATTTGTAAAATAACAATAGATCGTGGAATTTTGGTAAAACTTTTATATATTCCTAATATTGAAGATTAACTAATAAATTATAATAACTAATAAATTAATAACAATTAATTTATGCATATACAATTTTTAATGCAGCACTTTTTCCGCATTTTTTATATCGATAAAATGAACTAAGAAGTCTTCTTGCACAACTCTACAACAACAAAAACCGCACTAAACATAACCTCAACAAATATGGCGAAACTGACCCGCGTATCCGAAACTTGGGAAGTAGTATAAAAGTGTGAAACTGTGCAAAGTGCATGTCAAGGAGTGGGGCAGCCTGATATCGACGTTATTTTGTGCCTCTCTCACTGCTCGAGTTGACTCTGCTTATTTCTAGTCTTCTTGATCGTAGATAAGAAGGATAATGGAAGGGTGTGTGACACGTTGCGGTGGCTGGCTGAACTACACATAAACAGCACGACGGGCTGCAATATTATATGCAGTACATCGTGGTGTTATTTCACTGAATTCTAATAAGTTAAATAAATAAGTTATAACGCAAATCTGATACAATTGCCGTCAATATGCTGCTTAAATCAGAAGCAAATGCTGCTTAATTGCGACACGCTATGAAGTATCTTGTCATCAAAATTGCGTAACTGTGTACTATGCGTATTTCTACAGCACGTATGTCTATCTACGTATGTAAACACTACAGAGTCATGTTACATTAATGTAATTTCACTTCGTGACACCGCATTAACTTTAGATAAATATCACCAAAGTTATTCTCACATCGTTACAAGTATGTTACGTAACGGTTGCAGAACTTTCTTACATTACAGTAATGTCAAATTGTTATATACCAGTTATGTAACCTGCATACAGGGTGTCAGGAAAGTAACGGGACGGCTGAATATTGCCTCAGCTAAAATATTTTTCAAAAAGGTGAAGGTAATTTTTGTAGTAACTTTTTACGAGAGATTCAATGGTGACTTTAATATTGACCTCGACGAAAACCTTCAGGGCTATTTGAAGGTCAACTTTGTTTTTTCAAATGAAACCCCCTTTTTTGACATCGGCAATCGATAAAGAGGAAAATTTCACGTTCAAATATGTACTTAGGTCATAGGTACATTTTGACCTTGGAGGTCCTCTAAAGTCAAATAAACTTATGGGGTTAGGCCACTCTAGGATTTTCAAAAAATCATTTTTTTTGTTAAAAAAGTAGCTTAGTATGTATAGAATTATATACCAAAAAGTTATGTGCGTGAAAAATCCCTAAGTACTCGATTTTCGTATTCTAGTGCAACCCTTCTTCATCCGCAGCGGGCTGTCTACAAACTTAAAACGCGTTCATCTCAAAGCTACATTTTTTAAGTTGGCCGCACTCATAACTCAAACAATTTTCAACCGATTCATTTGAAATTTTAACTGTACATTTATCACCACGTTCTCTAAAGCAGTACGTAGGATTTTTTCGATATATCGCATGGTTCCTTCTTTATAAACAATTGACTGACGATTTTCTCATAAAATTGTATACTTTTTTATTTAGAAACGCGACATCTTTTAAAAAAACAACATATCAAAAAAATCCTAGGTACTTCTATAGCTACTCTAATATATAATCAAAAATGTTTGGTGCCTTATCGTTACTTAAAAATTATAGGAGTTGTTGGTGCGGTCATCGACCCTCCAGAATTAAAGGCGTCTTCGGAAAAATGCTGCACAATCGCCATTTTTACATATATCGCCGTGAAAAAATAATTTTGTAATGTCAATTAGATGCAAAATAAAACACCTTTTTTGTAAATCCCATTTATTTTATGGTTTCGCTGAAAAGAAATCACGAAGTATGCTCTTTTTTGGTCTGTAGAGTGGCCTATCCCCTTAAACAAGGTATGAATAACTCTGAGAATAGAAGCTTTTCAAATGCTTTCTCAAGGGGCATTTAGTAGTGACCTTGACGATAGACTTCAAAGTGATTTCAAAGTCAACTTTTGTTTTTTATGGAAACCTGTATTTGGGGTTCTGACATTAAACTTATTCCGAAAAAGTTGATTGATCTTTTCCGAACCTTTTAATATAAATGTAAAACTGTCTGTTCCATTGATTTCAGAACTCAAAAATACAAGTTTTAATGAAAACAATAAAAGTTAACATTAAAATGACAATCCTCTCTTCGTCCTTCCTTTCCACATAATTGTAGGCACCAATCTCTATAGTGCAGCCCATTATTTCTAGCATTTTTTAGATGGTCATGCGACCCTCATTGAAAATGGACAACGAAATGTGAACAGCCAGTTCTACGACATCCGTACCTACAAACGTGTGTTCGGGAACGATCACCAAAAATGTCTTGTTCTAGCACTCATTGTTGTTGTGCGTGTTCTTTCTCCATGCAACGTGTAAGCAATTCGTCATCACATAATTTCTCAAAGATTGGCTTTACCAATTCCTAAACCTCCTTACTTAGTGCTGACTTGAGTGCTAGTTCAGAACGCGCGCTACTTGGTGCGCTCCGACCTAGAGTGATATATATACCGCTGCATTTATTTTTCTATTGGGAATTTCTTCATAAAATTTTTGGTGACTTTTGATGGCATAACAAGTTAAAAAATAAAATAACAAAATTTTCAATTGTTTAAACCCGCTAGTAGGTATTATTACCTCAAACCATTCTGGTATGACGACTCAACTATCGTAACAAACGGAATTTTTCTCAGTCTATTAATTAATTAGACTAAATGCATTAACCCGATCAGTGTACGGCTTTTTTTTTGCACCACTTAAGTGTGGGGGTGGGGGGGGGGGGGTTGAGTCGACCTCATGCCTAAAAGAAATCGAAAACATGTTCTTAAAAATCTGAAAATATTCATGGTTCACGCTCAAGTCTTCTACCTTATGATACAATTTTGCAATATGGACTTTTTGTTTAATTATTTATTCTATAATTAACAATGAACATATAAACTCGTAAAAAAAATATTTTTCTTCAAAAATTTATAACTCGCGACAAATGAATAAAATGAAACAGGTAAAAGAGCAAATTAAAGCGAAAAAGGGTGCCTTTCAATGAAAAAATATTGCAGAAAAATGTCATGAAATTCAAACCCTTATTTTTCCATATAAGCCCATGCACTTTTTTAGGTGTGAATTTGGGAGGTTTTGGTAAAAAATATACAAATTTTTCGATGAAAAACCATTTATTCGGTAATATATCTATAAATTATGGCGCTGTGATTGAATATAGTTCAGCAGGTTCACGTGAACGAAGTGCTCGAGCTACATCGGCCCCAGCGCATCTCGCCATTTTTCCATCTGAATACGTACATACGCACGGGGACATGATTTTTTTTATTTGAATAATATCAAGTAGAATTGTACTCTCACTAGTACAAAAAAAGCGAAAAATAATAAATTTACCTGAAATATAGCCTATCACAATGTATACGTAACGTGTGTGTGCGTGTGTGTGTGCATGCGTGGGGGGGGGGTCAAATCGACCCCAACAATAATTCTACTGCTCGCTACGGCGGACTAAAGAAGGCTGGGGACTCGAGAATCTGCGTCGGATTTCTATCTAAGAGTACAATTTTTTAGGTCTGGGTAAGCCCCTGTCCGCTTGCTTTGTTCGATAATAGCAGAGGTTTGAAATTTCGGCCTCACGATTAATTAGTCTTCCATATACCAAAAACATTCATCACCAGCTTTTTCGGTGGTTTCAAAACTATAACATCACTATGGTTACCAACAACAAACATAATATTCAATCCATCATCAGCTCCACCAAAGACAGAATTGATAATCAGGCGAGGATTGCCTTCCAGGATTTGCCATTGTTAATCAATTGCGAGGATTGCGATTCAGTATGTATCGGACAAACGAAAAGATATTTAAAAACTCGTATTAATGAACACAAAAATAGTCTAAATCATCCTGACACACAACATACTGCTCTTGCAAAACACGCTATTGATTTAAATCATAACTTTAGTTTTAACGATGTGAAAGTTCTAAATTGTGAAAATTGGCTTAAAAAAAGACTACTTTTAGAAATGATCCAAATCAAAATTCATCCAAATTCTATAAATTTTCGAACAGACATAAACAAACTAAGCTTGATTAATATTATGACTCTAATTAAAGTTAAACATATTAATTTTGACTCTTAATATTAAAATAAAATGATCCTTATTATATACATTTACAACATTGTAATCATTTTAATGATAAAAGAATTTCATTTATTTACTCAGTTAATTTTCGTTAATTTCTCATAATTAACGTATTAAGAGAAATTTTAATTCATGACATTAATCTAAGACAATTCATTTGTGACAATTTTAATTCTTGACAATCCAGTTTATGACAATTTAAGTCGTGACAAAAATTAGCCACTAACTATCCATTTGACATTACATTAAAGTCATAATTTTGGTTTCGCTAATTACGTTACTGTATCTGAGAAATTGTAATCCCCTTACTCTTCGAAAATTTCGAGCGCTGTTTAGTCGCTCTCTATCCTCGGTGTCGACAGTATCCATAATGTGAAAATATACTGTGATTTCTAATTCATCATGCATCTTTGACTATATTAATTTCATTTTGGACAGGTAAATTACACACTCTCTTAACATTCTTAATGACCTTTATTCCTTTATCACATTATTAACTTCCATAGATAATATTGATCGCCTATCAACGATCGTAATTTGTTCATCATGACAAAAATTGTCGTGTTGAATCTTTCATCTATATCTTCGTCAATCAAATTGAACTTATTATTTCATCTACGATAATAAAAATTTGATGATTACCAATCCAAGATGCATACTTAAAATTGCAAATTGTTTTATTATTAAGGGCAGACAGTCAGCGTCAATATGCCGATTTTTAAACATCAATATAAATGTTCATGGCATTTGTGGAAATTTCACTGATAGTCTACCATTTGATGTATCAAATGTAGCAACTTCTGACACTAGTTAGAACCCTTAAAGTGCAGCGGTTCTCTCATAAATTAATTTTTGATTTTCACACGCTGCACGCAGTTCTGACCAAACCGCTTGACGGATCTTATCCTACGTCTCATTTTCTTTTTAAAACTTTTGCGGACCGCTTGAGCACAGCACATTTTTTTTTTTAGATCCTCATTTTGGAGTTACAGGCCACTTTTTGAATCTTTGACTCATTTTTGGTTTTTAGAGCACTGCACACAAAACAGTATTCATTATAATAAAAATGTGCCGCGCTTAAGCGGTCCGTAAAAGTGTTACAATGAAAATGAGACGTCGTAGGATAAGATCCATGAAGCAGTTCGGTCAATATTGCGCGCAGAGTTTTTGAAGTCCCAGGTTTCGGGAAACGGCCTCCGAAGTTGAAGGTATGGAAAAACGTTTCCTCAGTCCTTCGCTCCACCGATTACTGTACCTGCATAACAAACAATATTTGTCATGGTTATTGCATGCAGAACAAAAAATTTTAACACGCTTTTCACGATTTGTTCAGATTTATAATTTTAATCATTTTTAATATTTACATATAATCTTACACCAAAATTGCTATAAATTTATTATAATATAACCTCCAATCCGTTGACAGTTTCGAGGTTATACTGTACATATAAGGCACGGAATTGAATTCACTTACTGGAAAAAATGTAAATAAATATAAAAATCAATTCGATTATTTAGTAAAGACGACGAATACCATTGTCTTTACAAATAATTGAATATAATAAACATATAATCTGACGTATCACTCACCACTGTGAAACTGCTCGTGTCGTTTGTCGAGATCGAAGAAGCACTTTCTCGTAATTGGGTCTTCTCATGAATTTAAAAAATGGTAGAAATTACTTATTTTCCATAATATGACGATAGTAGGAACGTTTCCAAACGTTTTCATGTAGAAAAATTAATTATGATACTAAATAATAAGACTTTAAAAATGACGAAAATTTAAATTTCATCACGTGATATCGAAACGCCACGCCATTGGTTTGACGTCACGATGTTGTTGCCGAACTCGCGGGTTTTTTGTTTACACGCTCAGCGTATGTATTTGCAGAAGCCCACAGAGTCCTTTTTCGATTTTTACATTTATATAAAATGGCAAATCGACTTGAACCTGGTTTTTCAAAAGCTGATTCTCAAAACTTGCCAAAAATTGATATGTTTATGGTGTGCGAATTTATTCGTGGTAGTGACAGGTTCAATGCTGCAGAAATTCGAAATGCAAAGGCTGCAATGTAAGTAACCTCTAATCTTATGCATAGATTCATAACTTGTACTTTTTAGCTTATTGGACAAACACATAAAATTGGTAGAAAAACAATGTATATTAAATGATTCTATTTATTAGGTCAACTCGATAATGCTATGGCGATCAAGCCATAGGTTATGTCTGTCTTCGAAGGGACCGACACAATTGTACAGTCAAATGCAGAGTGTGTCCTGAGCATCAGGGTTGCGAAATTTTTAATGAAAAAGTAATGCATTAACCATTACTTTTTTAATGGCTAATGAAATTAATTTCCATTAACCATTTAAATTTAATGGTTAATGGAAATTATTTTCATTAACCACTAAAATGTGATGGATAATGGAAATTATTTTCATTAGCCATTAAAATTTAATGGTTAATGAAGATTATTTTCATTAACCATTAAAATTTAATGGTTGATGGAAATTATTTTAATTAACCATTAAAATTTAATGGTTAATGGAAATTATTTTCATTAACCATTAAAATTTAATGGTTAATGGAAATTATTTTCATTAACCACTAAAATGTGATGGTTAATGGAAATTATTTTCATTAACCATTAAAATTTAATGGTTAATGGAGATTATTTTCATTGACCATTAAAATTTAATGGTTAATGGAAATTATTTTCATTAACCATTAACATTTAATGGTTGATGGAAATTATTTTCATTAACCATTAAAATTTAATGGTTAATGGAAATTATTTTCATTAACCACTAAAATGTGATGGTTCATGGAAATTATTTTCATTAGCCATTAAAATTTAATGATTAATGGAGATTATTTTCATTGACCATTAAAATTTAATGGTTAATGCAAATTATTTTCATTAACCATTAAAATTTAATGGTTAATGGATATTATTTTCATTAACCATTAAAATTATTTCCATTAACCATTAAATGTTAATGGTTAATGAAAATGCAATTGCATTAAAATAGTAATGCATTATTTGCAACCCTGTCCATTACAATATAGTGTGTAATAGAAAAAATTTCCATTACCCATTGCAATGTAATGTGTAATGGACAAAACTTTGATTGCAATTTGGGGAATCGAAAAATATAAATAAATAAATTATTGCAATTTTGCATTACATTTTATTGACTTAGGACTTAGATTTTCACCTTAAATTCTAAAAAGCATCTATATTATAATTCTAAAAATCTAAGTCCTAAGTCAATAAAATGTAATGCAAAACTGCAATAATTTAGTCATCTATATTTTTCCTTCTCAAAATTGCAATCAAAGTTTTGTCCATTACACATTACACTGCAGTGGGTAATGGAAATTTTTTCTATTACACACTACATTGTAATTGGCAGGGTTGCAAATAATGCGTTACATTTTTGGAAGCAATTGCATTTTCATTAACCATTAACATTTAATGGTTAATGGCAATAATTTCTATTAACCATTCAATTTTAATGGTTAATGAAAATGATCTCCATTAACCATTAAATTTTAATGGTTAATGGCTAATGAAAATAATTTCCATTAACCATTACGTTTTAGTGGTTTATGAAAATAGATTCCATTAACCATTAAATTTTAATGGTTAATGAAAACAATTTCCATTAACCATTAAATTGTAATGGTCAATGAAAATAATTTCCATTAACCATTACATTTTAATGGTTAATGAAAATAATTTCTATTAACCATTAAATTGTAATGGTTAATGAAAATAATTTTCATTAACCATTAAATTTTAATAGTTAATGAAAATAATCTCCATTAACCATTGAATTTTAATGGTTAATGAAAATAATTTCCATTAACCATTAAATTTTAATGGTTAATGACAATAATCTCCGATAACCATTAAATTTTAATGGCTAATGAAAATAATTTCCATTAACCATTACGTTTTAGTGGTTAATGAAAGTACATTCCATTAACCATTAAATTTTAATGGTTAATGAAAACAATTTTCATTTACTATTAAATTTTAATGGGTAATGAAAATAATTTCCATTAACCATTTAATTTTAATGGTTAATGAAAATAATTTCTATTAACCATTAAATTTTAATGGTTAATGAAAATAATTTCCATTGACCATTAAATTTCAATGATTAATGGAAATTATTTCCAATAACCATTAAACGTTAATGGTTAATGAAAATGCGAATGCACTAAAAAAAGTAATGCATTATTTGCAACCCTGCTGAGCATCGAGTTAGAAATCAAGGATATTCTGTCACTCTAACTGTGGACGAAGAAAAGGAAAAGATTGTTAACGTGGAATGTCATGATTGTGCAGCAGCCTGTGGTAAGTAGCATTATCTATACGAAGAGACTAAAGTCTTCGATTCATCATGGAAACTCTCATTTATGAGAAAGAAATGAGCCTTGTTAGCTGCGTAGCAATGAAAATGCTATCGATATGAAAGTTCCTGATTTCTTTTTTGTTTTAAAGAGCTTCTTGGGGGATTTTTTGCTGGGATTTTCTTTTCCGCTGGGATTTTCTGCCTCCGCTGGGATCATAAACTCCAATATAGATTATGATTTTTGTTTGTATGTCTCAGCGGAGGAAAAAAATCCTGAACTTCATGACTGATAGTGAAATTCGCAGCAAACAAAATGCTATCAGTATTAAAGTTTGTGATTTTTTTTGGTTACGAAGCACTTTAACTGAAAAATTAACTTTAAGATTAGCTTCTTGACAGAAAGTTTCAACGTAGGCAAAAAAAAACAGGAATTTCATTACGGATAGTCTATTTGCTGTGCAATGAACTGCGAATTTCACTATCAGTCATGACGTTGAGGATTTTTTGCCTCCGCTGAGACATACAAACAAAAATCATAATCTATATTGGAGCTTATGATCCCAGCGGAGGCAAAAAATCTCAGCGGAGGCAAAAAAATCGCAGCAAAAAATCCCAGCGGAGGCAAAAAATCCTGAAAAATATTAGTGATAGTTTATTGCGCAAGCAAGATATGGATATGAATATTGAGGCCGATGCTTCATTAAATAATAAAATATATTTCATTTCCTACAGGTGGTTGCAAACATGCTATTGCATTTTTAATGTGGATTCACCGTCGGTCAGAACACCCATCGGTCACCGAAATAGAATGCTACTGGCGTCGATCCGCACTAGCATCAGTTGGCACTGCGAAAAAATATATTCAATGCCACGAGATGATACCAGCTTCTTCTATTGCTGGATCTATACCGAGTAATTCTACATTTTTACAAGCCCTTGTCAAAACCGCAGAAGAGAAACAGTTGGATAGTCAACTTTCACGACATCATTTTGAACTGAAAAATCGTAAAGTCGTGTCATTGTCGATTCATCAACTGCTTATGAAATTTATCGAGAACGATGGAAAGTCAGCAGATGATTTTATTGCATTTGCAACAAAAGAAATGACACAGGATTTGTGTTGTTTCGGGGAGAAAAGTACTCGTGGACAGAGTGATACACTTCTCTGGCATGAACTTCGATATGGAAGGATAACAGCATCTAAAATATACGAAGCTGCTCACTGTAAAACAAAAGATGGGTCGTTTATCGAACAAGTGATTGGAGCGGCCAAAGTTTTTGATACTAAACAAATGCAAAGAGGAAAGTTATTGGAATCTGCTGTGTTACAAGAAGCTTCAAAGGAAACAGGATTAGTATTCCGAAATTGTGGTCTGCAGTTGGTGCCAACATTCCCAATATTAGGTGCTTCTCCAGATGCCATCGGTGACGACTTTATTGTGGAAATAAAGTGTCCATCAACGGCGAAAAAATTCGAAACATTTTTACCCCACGGCAGAATCAACGAAAAATGCAAGGCCCAAATGCATTTGCAAATGTTTGTAACCGGCAAACGCACGGGCATTTTCTGCGTGGCAGATCCGGATTTCGAAAACACGCAGAAAATTACTGTCCTTTGGGAAAGCTTCGATGAAAAATACATCAATAAAATAATCGAGAAGGCTACCACATTTTGGAAAGAATGTATTTTCACAAAAATGTTCAACAACTTGTGGAATTGAAAATATTATTATATTTAAATTCAATTACAATACTTTTTTACATGAATTTATCCATCATACATGTCGATTAAACAATAAATATCATTATCTGTAGAACAGATTTTTCGTTGTACGCATGAATTAAATCTATGTTTTTATGATTGGCGACTGTACATTTATAAGAGCTGCAGCGATAATCATAACAGAATCAATTGCGGACAAAGAGTTGTGAGGTAGGCAAGCATGGGGTACTAACATTTTAAACTTTCTTAATCGGCCAATAACTCGTTCAATATGTATACGCAAGCTTGCGATACGTTTTGTTTCAAGTACTTCGGTTTTTGTCGGCTTTACATTGGATGATACACTTGGCGGACGAATAAGTGTACACTATTTCTTGTTCAAAAGGACCTGAATTTGTTTGAATCCACGATCAGCCATAACCCCACAATTTTCTGGTAAAACATCCAAGAAACCACACAGTTCTGTAATTAATGTGTCCGTTATTCTACCACCAAATCCTGTGGATATATAGTTAATTAAACCATCGGGTGTGGATGATATTAGATATTTCAAAGAATTGGCTCTTTTATATTCTGACCACGTTAATGCTTGATGAACGCTATTTGATGGCTTTCCAATTTGTATTTCAAAACAATCTATAATAGATTATACGTGGCAGTAATTGGCGCGAAAAGGAATCGGTAAACTTTTTTTAATACTGTTTTGCGATGGAAAGTAGATTAATGGTTTCAACATGTGAGCTAATTTTGGCACAGAACTATGAAATATTTTACTAGCTTGACTGGTCGATATCCCAAATTGCTCGCCTAATCTCTTAAACGTATCATCCAATTTAATTTTCATTAATGTTAATTTGATGTCGTCAGCACGAATTTTCGTGTGAACATGCAGAAGATCGATTATCCAATTCCATTCTCTTGGAATTCCAATGTAGTTCTTTGAGTGAGTACTTATGAAATAATTCGTAAGCACTAAAGCATCAACTTGCATTTGTTCTGTTTTATTTTTTTCAAATTCTCTTTCTTCTGCGGAAAGTGGCTCCCAATCACTCGAAGTTGTAGGGGCGAGCATAGATACAACAGTTGAGACAGTATCACTGCTAGATTGTTTGGCTTGGCCAGAAACTTTAATCGGTGAATTCATTGCGTCTTCTGTTTTAATCTTCTTTGGCAAACAAATTGCATCACTCGTACTCACTTTTATATTACATGAAACTGATTTACTGCGAACATTGTGTGAACGTGGCATATCAACTTGCACTCCTTTGTGCTTGTAGGTTCCCTTACTTATAATTTTCACGTTTGATACCTTCGGTTGTAAAATAGATTCCGAAGCAATCGAAACGTCGTGGATATCCAAGCTCGGAGATTCCTAAATATACATATATACATATGAATATTATAAATTTATAATAATATTATTTTCACAAGCCTACAATGGAAGGACTAGTTTCAAAATCATTTCACTTACGGTCGTAATATCGAGTGGAACATTTTCTTTGCTGGCAGCATCGGAGAATGATGAACAACCTGGTGTCGCAAGAAGATCAGCGACATCTGCTTTACGTCGTCTTTTCTCCGACGTCGAGCGAGAAAAATCCGATGTCGATCTTTTACGATTTGGTTGACAATCAAAAATGTGTGGCACAACGTCACTTTTCATTTTTATAGGACCACCCATCAAACTGAAGCGAACGTAATTTTCCATGTCTTCTTTCAACTGGAAAGCAATTTATAGGTTAGCTTAGCCGGAAACGCTTGAGAAAAAAAGAAAGTATCAATTTGAATGGAAATAAAATTGAATTTAAGTAAAAAATTACATTGCACTTACATTAAAATGATCTTGGCAGCAAAAATAATTTGATTTTGTTGGTTTATCTGGACGGCGTGCCATCGTAAACCACCGTTTTCGTTTTTTTTCATCGCTTGGAACTACGAAAAATATTTTACTCGGCGCACTTTTCGTTGTATTTTTATACATTGGCACGAAACACCACCGATAACTTGTTGTGGATGCCATATTATCAATTTTTAATGTTAAAATAGTTCGAAAAAAAATTTTCGCATACTTTGCGGCCCTTTAACACGCTCGGGAACAAGATCGTGACGTCACACTCGCGTTCGGGGAAGATCGGCTTTTTCCGGCACGTTTGAACAATTCGTCAAACGTGTGGATTTTTAAATTGCTCTAACTTTGCAAATATCGAATATTTTTTTTCGCAAAAAAAATTTAGTATAGAAATCCATATCTTCCCAATCGAATGGTCACAGTTTTTAAAAATGTGAGAAAACCCAATTTCTCGATTGGTTTAGATATTTTACATTGATTTTGAAAAAATAAATAAACACTCGATAAAAATAAGTGAATACAATAAAAAATAATAAACCACGCGCGAACGTTTGATTTCTATTGCAGCAGCAACAGTTTAGCATTTACTAGTAATAAAAATTTACTAGTAAATTTACAAGGCAATTTCTGATCACTTTTGCGAAATTTTTTTTGATTGGCCCGTAGTCACTTCTTTCAAACGTTTTGATTGGTCCGCAGAGTTATTAGCGCGCAGAGCGCACTTATGTCGCAATTGCGCGATATTCAAATTCGATCCAACAGTAGAATAATTATTTTTTTACCAACTCTACAGGAACCTGAATAAATAATCAATTGTATATAAATATATAAATATATTTATTTACCATAGGTGAGAATATTTCTTTAGCGACTGAAGAAATATTTTCACTTCATATTATGATGATACTGTATATACATATATATATATATATATATATATATATATATATATATATATATATATATATATATGGGGCATTCTAAGTAAAATCGAGGAGTCATCTCCCTCAGGTATTCAGATCCTTTTTCGCATTGATGCAACTTTAAAAATAGCCTCATTTATTTACAGAATTATTTCGACACTCCTTCAAGTGGTGCGACGATCGCTTGTGTGTAAAAAAGGAATAACTGAAAAAACACCATTTTTAAAATTATGCAATTTTTTCCACAGATTCTGGGTTATAAATAAGCAATATCTATCATGATTAGAAAGTAGGATGCGGCTACCTCATATTTTTTCAATAATTTTTCTATTTTTGGTTTCTAAAATAAAATTAAAAATATAATTCCTAGTATATCTTATAGAAATAAAAAATAAAATAAAAATAAAACATGTCTTGGAAAATTTTAATATTTTGCATATTTTTCAAAATAAATGAGATTTTTTTTTTAATAAAAGATTTTTCTCAGTTACTTTGGAAAATATGCAAAATATCGAAATTTTCCAAGATATGATTTATTTATTTATTTTTTTTTTTTCACTTTTATAAGGAATATTAGAAATTTTTGTTCTATTTTCGAGACTAAAAAAAAATCATTAAAAAAATATGAGGCAGCCGCATCTCACTTTCTAATCATGATATATATTACTTATTAATGATCCAGAATCTGTGGAAAAAATTGCAGAATTTTTAAAATGGATTTCTCAATTTTCAAAATTCTTTTATTACAGATTTGCCTGTAACTTTGCCATTTTTCAAAATTAGGGTCTATGGCTTGGTTAATAGGTGAAAAAGGGTTTGTAAAACTTAAAAAAAATAAAAAAATAAGAACGATTTTTTTCCCATTTCACGCAGACTCGACCCCCTTAAGGTTAGTCATATCAACAATCTTGTAACCTATAGAATAATTTCCGTATTGAACTCACTACTCTCTAACTTGTACAATATGTCAATTATTAATCAACAATATTTGTATGATATAAAATAACATGAACTGAAACAACAATTAATATGATGTAAAACATCTTTATATAGAGAAAAAATATATATCTGAAGAAGATCCGAATAAAGGATCGAAACACGTCATAGAAAGAAAGAAAAATCGTAATTTATTCTCCAACTACACCTGGAATTTATGGCCGCATCATAGCCGAAATCACTTAAATCATTATTTAGATTTTATGTCGTCTTCAGAATCTCGTATCATCTCCATGGGAGAAACATGAGCAGCTCGCTCAATCAAGAACGTTATGCATTGGTGAATGATCCAGCGGAAGATGACGCGATAAAGAAGGAGATAGAGGAGAGTTAAGCCTGTATTCTGTATCGAGGTAGGAGATGGAGCAATGAGCTACATTAGAAAGGAAAGGGCTGAGCTAACTTTTGCTTCTTCCAAAAAGCAGGACTCACAGAAAAAGAACTCACAGAGGGGAACCTCGCGGTTCCCCTCTGTTGAGTTCTTTCGCAGCCCGATGTGGCATCGCGCGCGCGCTATACGATGCTTAGGATCGATACAGCGGCGTTTGCGTCTCTGCTCCCCACGCTTTTCCCTCGATCCGTCGGGATAATAAACGTCCGCCCCTCCCTCTCGCTCTATCTCTCTAGACTTTTTTTTATATGAAAGCTACATAAAATATGCCGGGACATCGTCCGTGTCGTATATACATGGCATACATGCCGTAACTTTTGTATATTATTGTGCAGCCGATATATTCTTTAGGCTGCATGATACTTCTCGTTGCAAAATATGAAGATTCAGAAGGTTTTTTTTCATTAATCATAATTTCCGGTATATTTGAATTTTCATTACAGTTGTCACAATTTTAGCCCAACCACTGCAAATTACTCTAAACCGTCGGGCAAATAGTCTGACATTTGCAATTCAGTTGCAAGCCATATAAACTGTAATTGTAAATTAAAAACTCTGGTTCGGATATCGATTTTCTCTCTGCAATTCGAAAAATCATTGGGTGAAATCCTGGGGTGAAAAATATCTACTGGTGATACCAGCTGATATTTTTATTCTATCGAAAATCCTGAACACGTAAGTCTTTCTTTGATCATGTAAGAGAAATTGCAATTAAATTGTAAAAAGATCGTAAAAGAACATGCACTCTTTATTTAAAAGGGAATGGATCGATGAAACCTTGGAATATTCTTAATTATTTTTGGTCCTTAAAAATGTTCTGGTTCTGGTATAAGAATCCGCTGTTGAAATCTTTTATAGGATTCCATATCGCCATTACAAAATTGGACTAACTTTTTTCATCCCTTGACCTTTTAATCGAATGAATTGCATCTTAATTAATTATCTCCAATGTTTTTTTAACTCGGTTCGATTGCACTGGGACGATTTTGTCCCGAGCAAAATTTGAATTGTGAATTCCCGGCAAACCGAAAAGGAACAGAACGCAGCTGCCGCCGTCTATATAAAAAAAACTTAGTACAAGAATGATCCTGCATGTGTCATTTTGCTACCCTCCTTCAATTAGCCCTTGAGTTACAGTAATACACCGAAAAAAAGGTTTGGTGAAGTGAAAAAATTTCGCTTGAATTAACTAAACCCGGCCGTTACGGGTGGTGAACGAAATGTGTAATACAGTTAACTTAAAACTTATAGCGAAATGGAAACAAAAATTGCATTCCCATGAATACATATATCCTTGACCCAACAGGGTAGAGAATCCGTTCAATGGATAATTACATTGTTTTGATTCTATATTTTGTAAAATGCACTCAATATGCGATTGCATAACCAAATGGTTTGGTTGAATGAACAGTTTATATTTTCTATGCAATTCAGATGTTGTTTACCGGAAAAAAATGCATTCAATATAAAGCTAGAAAATTTCAATTGAATTAACAAAACATTTGATGATATGCAATATTCGTTTAAGTTACGAGGGCCTTTACTTAACTAATTAATCGTGAGATTGAACAGGTAAGTGAAAATTTAACTTATTTATCCTTGCGCCCATAAAGAGTACAAGCGCCACCAAAGTGCAGTGGTGATCTCATTCAAATATGTAACTCTTTAGTCCTTCGAACTGCGCGACCACAGAGCGCGGGTAATGTTCCATCAATTTAAAGTTAATTGAGGACTCCGATGCTGGTAATACACTGCTACTTATCGGCGCTCAGTGGATGTTTCGCTGGCGCGAGAGCGCGCGTCGATCGTCGCCACCTTTCGGATCTCGGACGAAGTGCCGAGATCGTGGTAGTTACTATACGTACTATCGACTAAATGTGTTGTGGCCGCATTGAAATATTTAGTCACATTTATCAAACAATTTGATCGACTTGAAAGCATTCATTATTCTTTTTAACTGGATGAATAGCTAAAATTAAAACTAAACTTTGTTGACGAGACGAAACATACAGTTAAAACAATTTGATTTACTTCCAGTAAATTACTAAATATTCGATTGAAGGAGAAAACAAGTTGTCGAATCAATTTCATTTGAAATCATTTTGATACAATGTTGTAACTGCGGTGAATGCAGTACACATTCGAAACAACGATACCAGTTTTATTATTTCAACAACGGGGTAATCAAATAATATATGTGATGATTGATTCGAACGAGGTTTCCGTGATCGCAGCTGAGTAGTTGATATTACTAAACCTTTTTTTCGGTTTATAAGGTTCAGGGGTGTGACGCTTCCCATTGGTTCAAAAGTATAAGTTCGCTGCCAACCTTAGGGCATGAAACTCGAACAGCGGTATGCGGTGATAATGGTGGTAGCACTGCTGAATTTTGGTCGACAAAGTAGAGAATTTCCTTTTCAAGAATCGACTTTTATATGCGCTATCCAGTGCGATTCTTCTTCATTCTCGCCTCGCTGTTATTAATAGTTTACTACGCTGAGGATAATTAATAGTTATTGCCGTTTTTTTTAAATTTGCATTTATTAATTTCATAACTTTGAAATAACATATATATAAATATAACATAATCGATGAAATAAGATCGCAGCTACACAATGTACATTTGTGCACATTCTGTATTTACTTTTTATATAGGAATACAAATTGAAGATCTCATTCTATAACACTGTGCACAATGAGAAATTATGCGGAATAATAAATAAAATTTGAACATTTTAATGAAGTAGTCAATGAATGTCATTATTTCTTAACTCTTCGTGCCATGGTGGCACTCTGAGAGTGCTACCTGTTTTATAACCATTTTCTGAGCGATTTTGACCGAATTTTCGAACTTTTTTTGGTGTTTCAGCACCAGTCATATATTCGAGAATAATTATTGATTTGTAATAATTAAAAATCATGGATGATTTTATTTATGCGCATAAACAAACCTGAACCCTTTGTGTCACACATTTTTTCTGTAGTCCACACTGCTTGAAATGCATTACTCGGGGGATTTTGGGGTCGCTGATGACGAATCTGAGCTCCGAATTTCAAAATCCAAAATGGCAGATAAAAATTCGCGAAACGGTGCAAATATGATGAAAATGTATATTCTTGGATTTTTGGGGTCGCTAATGACGAATCTGAGCTCCGAATTTCAAAATTTAAAATGGGGGATCCAATATGGCGGATAAAAATTCGCGAAACGGTGCAAATATGATGAAAATATATATTCTTGGATTTATGGGGTCGCTGATAGTAGATGAGCTAGGAGAGTTCCACGTCATGTCGGTAATAAACCCTAATGAAATATTTATTTGCCTGCAATAACTAAGTTATTTGCTTCGAATAAAAATTTATTTGATAGTAATAAAAAATTCATTTAAAAATGCTCTTATTGAATTTATGTTAGTTGCCACTAATAATTTTTTATTTGTTTCAAAATAAAGAATTTATTTGGTCATGACCATCCGTTCCATGACCATCCATAACCTATAAATTTGGGACTCACGTTTAATATAGGAATATGGGAATAATATGGGAAATTAGGGAATTTTGATTAATATGGGAATATACGAGATCATCTTATTTTTGGGTGTGAATATCTTTTTTGGCCAATCAGTCTTGGTTCTTTGCTCACTTATGTGAATCATGCATGTTAACAACCTACTGACTTTTGAAGATGTCGATATATTCTTCGAGCCCCGAATCGTAAGGAAAATCTCGCGTTTCCTCGTCCACATCACAATATTTCACTAAAATCACAAAATCACGTACAAACGGAAACACGTACATACACGTGAATATACCAGATCTGGACTGCTGAGCATCGTCACGCCAGCGAGCAACGCCATATTGTGCGCGCAGTACACGGTCGTACATACAGGTCTGGAAACTCCGGCGTTTTTGAGTGGTGGGGGATGGCATAGTTGTTGAGGAAAAAGGGTGACCACTCTACGACGACGAACCTAGCGGTCGGTTCTACAACTACGCAGATATACATGTCACAGAGACCCCTCTACGACGACGAACCTACCGGTTGATTCTACAACTACGCAAAATTTGCCTCACCAATCGAGTCATCCCCCACCATAGGAGTTTCCAGACCTGTATGTACGACCGTAGCGCAGGACGACGCAGCGCACATTTTAATAAACTTTATTTCACGTAAATAAATTGCTATTCAAATTTAATATTTTAAATAGATCATTTATTAGATGTAAGTAAATCGCTATTTCGACGAACCAATATAAATATGGTATTTATTCGGCACCAGTGAATAAATTTATAAATTTTGGTTTAAGTATGACTAAATCGCATGATCAAATAAAATCTTCGTCAATACAAATAAATCCTTATTAATTCTAAATAAAATTTTTGCAAATATGTGAATTTATTTGATTCTAAAAAAATTTTTCTGTGGGTGCAAGATATTTCAGCGCACGGGTCTCCTGACATTCATGGAGGTGCGAGATATAGCACAACTGCCATAGGAATTTATCATTAACTTTGCTGCGAGTAGTGTCGAACTTGCTTTGGATAAATTGCCATCATCTCTGCAGCAAGACCCTGAAGTCATTGCGTGTCTACGATGCCGCGAACATCGACTCCCTCGTGCGCCAATGCAGAGACACTGTAGTCAATGTGCGTTGAATAAAAAAAAAATTTCACTAAACGTTTACTTTACTATCCTGCACGATATCCTGCTGCGATTGGTCGATTCCTGCTACCTGATTGGCGGATTCCTGCTACCTGATTGGCGGATTCCTGCTACCTAATTGGTGGATTCCTGCTACTTGATTGGCAGATTCCTGCTACCTGGTTGGCTGATTCTGCATTCCTGCTATCTGATTAGTGGGTACAGGATTCCTGAGATCTGATTGGCGAATTCTGGATTCCAGCTATCTGATTGGCTGAATCTGGATTCCTGCTATCTGATTGGCTGAATCCAGTTAACTCTTTAGCTGAGTCACAATATCCCGCTACGCTTTCAGGTGAACTCCGATATCCTGTTACGTGCCCGGGCAAAAAAAAAGAAATTAATGGTTTACGGGTTTGGGTTTGCGATTGTGAGGGGCGTGGGAGAAAGCATTGCACATATGACAGGGATATTTGGGTCTGGAGAGCCCTAGCGAATCGTAAAGCAAAACTTACCATCAGCGTCAGCAAGGTAGGGTGGCGGCAATTTGGGTCAGGCGGGGCTTACCATCATTGTCGGTAAGATAGAGAGGCGGGTATCATCTCCACCGCCTGCATTACCCCGGTCAATATGGTCCCTGACCCGCATAACCCAGACCCCCATTACCCCCTGACTCGCATTGCCCCAACCTAAATGGACACCCAAAAATAAGAAATTAATGGTTCGCAGGTTTGAGGTTTGCGATTTCAGGGGCGCGGGTAAAAGCATTGCGCATATGACAGAGATATTTGGGTCTGGAGAGCCCTCGTGAATGATAAAGCAGGGCTTACCATCAGCGTCGGCAAGATAGGATGGCGGCAATTTGGGTCAGGCGGGGCTTACCATCATAGTCGGTAAGGTAGGGGGTGGGTACTATCCCCACCGCCTGCATTACCCTAACTCATATAGTCTCCAACCAGCATTACCTCCTGACCCATATTACCCCCTGACCCGCATTGCCCTGACCTAAATGGACCTCCCAAAGAAGTAATTAATGGTTTGCGGGTTTGGGGTTTGTGATTGCGAGGGGCGTGAGAGAAAGCATTGCACATATGACAGGGATATTCGGGTCTGGAGAGCCCTCGCGAATGGTAAAGCAAGACATACTATCAGCGTCGGCAAGGTAGGGTGGCGGCAATTTGGGTCAGGCGGGGCTTACCATTATTGTCGGTAAGGTACGGGGTCGGTACTATCCCCACCACCTGCATTACTCCGACTCATATGGTCCCCGACCAGCATTACCCCCTGACCCGCATTACCCCCTGGCCCTCATTGACCCAACATAAATGGACCTCGATCTGCATTACCCCCTGACCCGAATTACCCCTGACCCTGTTTACCCCGACTTACATGATACCTGACCCCCTGACCCGCATAACCTCCTGACCCACATTACCCCCTGACCCTCATTACCCCAACTTACATGATACCTGACCCTCATTACCCCTTGACCAGCATTACCCCCGATAAGGCTGGACTTACCATCAGCGTCGGTAAGGCCGGGGGGGGGGGTAATTTGGGTCTGACAACCAGCGTTGCCAGAAGTCGGTTATTTCGTACAAGATTATTCAAACAATGAAAAGAATCTATTGTCCGATTCCGGGAATTTAGTACGAAATAACGGCTTTCTGGTAACGCTGCTGACAAACCACTGCCGGCACACACACAAACACACACACACACACTATACGAAGCACGGGGGGGTAATTTAGGTCAGGCGGCCAGTATGGGAGGAGGGGGCATTTGGGTCAGGATGCCGGTAAGGTAGGACATTTGGGTCAGGATGGTAAGACACCATTGACGTCGGCAAGGTAGAGAGCTTTCAGGATGTCGGCAAGGTAGGCTACCGGTATGGCAGGGGGTATTTGGGGCAGGATGCAGGACAATAAGGCATTTGGGTCAGGATGCCGATAAGGCAGGGCATTTGGGTCAGGATGCTTACCATCGACGTCGGCAAGTGATGTGGGTCAGGGGGTAGTGCGGGTCAGGGCAATTTGGGTCAGTTGGTGGGGATAAGCCTACTGCCAGTATAGGAGGGGGGTATTTGGGGCAGGATGCTGGTAAGGCAGGACATTTGGGTCCAGATGCTTACCATCGGAGTCGGTAAGGCAGGGAGCAGGATGTCGGTAAGGTAGGAATCTACCTTACGCGAATTTTTATCCCCCATATTGGATCCACCATTCTGAATTTTGAAATTCGGAGCTCAGGTTTGTCATCAGCGACCCGAAAAACCCTCGAGTAATGAACTTTAAGCCGATTGGACTAAAGAAAAAATGTGTGACACAAAGGGTTATTCCGAGTAAAACTGTTTTCCAGTTTAATTTTTTATAATAACTCTAGGCTATTTTAGACAGAATGGAAAATAAATCACTGCACAAAAAATTAGACTCTTTTAAAAAGGAAGATATTTCAATTGAACAAGCGCTGTCTCAAAGGAGAAGCCTATTCAGCATTATTTCGCTCTTATCAAATAATTTTTTCAATTTTTTTTAACCCTATATGTTCTCTGAAACATGGTCGTTTTTTAGACTCTTTTGGCGTTCAAATTTCGGCACACGACCCATGATAATTTTTTTGAACAGTTTTTCACATGAAAACACATATTTATAAAATGAAGGGTAACTCTGAAACTACGCCGAAAAATGACCATGTTTCAAAGGGCGTGCCGAGGTAAAAACAAATCGAAAAAGTTTTTGGGAAAAGGCAAAATGAAGCTGAATATGTCCCCTTTGAAACGCCGCTTGTTGAATTGAAATATTTTCATTTTTGAAAGAGCAGTGAAATTTTTTGTGCGTCGCGGCATCGGGGCGAGTGTTCAAGTCTATACAAAATATATAAATAATTGATTTCCATAATAAAATGTTGTTCTTAAAAACATTTGTTAAAATGACTATGAAATTGATTATTGATATTTACCTGGTTCAATTTTCGACGGCGGCAAAAAAAATATTGTTGTTACTTTGAATATGAAATATTATTTTTAATAAATAAAAATTTCGTAAATATGCGTTAGAATACAGAAATGACACCGCAAAACATATAAATAAATTAATTATTTGAGCCAAAAAGTGGTTTTTATTTGTTTCTACTATGGCGTACAGTTTTTTAAATTGTAAAAAGTTCACAGTGTTATCATGAAATATAGAAGAAAAAAGAATTGTTTCATAATTGTTCCAAAATTATATCACGGTTAAAAATTAAAATTAAAAGAAAATTTTTTTTTTCTGTTTTTTCAATAACCAAGTGAGTTGAGGATCTGAAACTTTCAGGATCTTATTATTTTATTAATACCTACTTATGCTCTAAGTATCATTGAAAAATATTTTGGGGGCCGATTCAGCATACTTATACCCCTTGGGCCTTTACAATTTTGCTTGTACAATGGGCTGCACAAATTATATTTTAGATACCAAATCATCCATCGATGAAAGAAAGATTCATAAACTCTAGTATGGATAGAATTTTCATATTCTAATAATAAATTTATAATTTTGTTCGTCTGATGGACTGCACAAATTATATTTTAAACACTAAATCATCCATCGATAAGAGGAAGAATCATGAACTTTAATTTGGATAGTTTTTTATTATTCTAATTATGAATTTATAATTTTGCTTGTTCGATGGACTGCACAAATTATATTTTAGACACCAAATCGTCCATCAATAAGAGAAAGAATCATAATCTTCAATATGGATAGAATTTTCTTATTCTAATTAGAAATTTATAATTTTCTTTGCTTGTCCGATGGACTGTCGATAACAGAAAGAATCATAAACATTTATACGGATAAGGTCAGCCAATTCAGCCTATAATCAATTCAAATAATTATAATAATAACAATATTGATAATAATACACACACGAATTCATTAATTCATTATTTGAGGGCATGCACCATGAATACATATTTATCCTTTGCACATTACAGTTTTTCAGGTATTTCTGTTACTTAATTTTTGTAGTATAAATTAACAATATTAGTGGATATCTAAAATATAATTCTTTACTTTCTTGATTTATAATAATTACCTGAAATGCGATTGGAATTCGTTGTCAGTTGTCAGTAGAATTAGGTATAACCCCTTCATCATAATTTTGGACTCTTGGCATAAAACATTCTTTTTTCACAGAATTTCAAAATCCATTCCAACATCATTTTTTTCATTTATATCAGAAAAATCTTGATCACTTTCATCCGAATAATTAGTTATTATTTGAAACGAATAATCGATTAGTAGAAAAATAATAATGACATTTTTCTTATTATTCGCCAAACTGACTGAAGATCACTGCAAGCGTTTAATAAGCGTGTAAGCGAACGGAGTCATGTCGTTCTGCTCGCTACGCATGACGTGCGTAGCAGACGAAATTGTGCCAAAAAATCGTCGAAGGAGAAGAAAATCACCTCAAAGCAGATGTGGCCTCAAACGAAAGAATAAAAGCCGATATAATCGTAATCCCTACCAAACCAAGCGACCGCTCGATTCACTCGGTTGCGGTCGCTTTCTGGTCAAATTCTCAATTTCAGCGGGGATAAGCGACTGCATGGTCGCTCTCGACGGTGGCGCCATCTAGAACAGCGACCGTGGTGTGACCACGAAGCGACCGTGGTGCGACCACGAAAACCGTGGTGTGACTACGAAGCGACCACAAAGCGACTGGTTAAATCCTCAATTTCAGCGGAGTTAAGCGACCGCAAAAAGATCCGTTTTTTCATGGCCGCTTTTAAGTGACTTGGTTTGTTAGGGATTTCAATAGCTACAGACTTGGTATTAGTCTCATTTGAAAAAGAAAAAATCTTTTTAATGTGCATAATTAACATCTCCAATACTCGATAATTATTAAGATATGATTCACGAAAACATTAATATGTGGCTAATTCACGTTGCTTGGCGTATAAGAGACTTGGCGCGTCTCGAGGTCCGTGAACTTTGCCGTAAATGTACTTGTCTCGAGACGCTGCTGCGTCTCTTGATATATGTAATAATATATTTTTCTCTATATAAAAAAAGATAATAAACAGATAATAAATATATTTTAAATATATGCTGTATATTCTGCACATGAAAAAAATATATGCAGCGTATACCAGAAATATATAAAGAATATCCAATTTGTGGAACAAAAAATTTATTTTAGAAATGTATACAAAATGTACGTCAGATACATATTACATCTATGCGAAATTTAGGCATAGATGTAAACCAAATATATAATTTTATACAGTCGAAATATATTTACGCGTACATTTTACATATAAAATAGATGTAAGCCAGATATATAATTTTATACAGTTAAAACATATTTATGCGGTTATTTTACATATAAAATAAAATGTACGATAAATGTATTTTTTAATTACAAATTTTAATTTGTTGTTTATATCGTTACTAACGTATTGCCCGCGAGACTCTTTTTTACTAATCCTTCCCTTTCTTCCCTATAAAGGCAGGATCGCAGCCGAAACATTTGAAAAAATCTTTTCAAGCGGGGTCGCCTCAGGGATCGAACCCAGGTCCGCGGGTTACGAGACCCGCGCACTAGCCACTTTTTTTATATATAAAATCGTTTATTGATCGTACAGAGTCAGTATAAAATGTAAATGGTACAATAAACGACTAAAAGAAAACCAAGAGAGTATATGAGATTTAAGTTTGCATATCGATAGTGTTTCGAACTGCGCAAGCTGTACAATCGCTTCCTGGGATGGATTGTGATACAAAAAAAAACTATCGCGTAGATAAATAACCAGGATCATGGTGAAAGAAAAATATACTCTGTGGAGCAGGTCGCACTCCAATAAAGGGAAAAAAGCAGATGAATTCATGCATAAGAAAAAACCCCTTTGTTCAGTCTTTTGGTTAAAGTTAAACATAGATAATAACTTAGCCTAGAATATATACAAATGCACAAAGTGGCGGGAAAGACATTCCCCTATTGCAGCTGCGTTTGTCTTTATTGATCTAAATGCGGCCGGTAACCGTGGAGATTATTGTGTTAAACAGCTCGTCGCCTTACATGTTGTCTCTTTCTTATCGAAAGCTCGTCGATATGCGGGCACTCCGGGCTGTGCCAGGGGTACTTATCAAAATTAAGCCGGTGGAAATCTTGAAAATCTCGGGTGGGAATGGCCGTGGAGCCGATGAAATTGTCTCGAGAGCGGCGGTAATCGTTAAAAGAAAACGAAATTCTCTTGTTTCGCTCTAGCCACTTGACCACTCGGCCACTGCACTTCCTCTACAAAGTTTAATATATTTCCTCTACATTTCAAGACATCGTGCATCATATACATGATGCATGTGCTCAATAACAAAGCATCTGTAATTCTGATTAAATTGATGATTAGTTTAAAAAAAAATCTCGAGTCTATGAACAAATTCCATATGCTTTTCAAATTCAAGCTATGAACACGCACACACACACACACACACACACACACACACACACACGCATACACACATACACACACACTCGCACACACACACACACACACACACACACACACACACACACACACTGTTTTATGTGCACTGTGTGTGAAAAATATATCAAGAGACGCGGCAGCGTCTCGAGACACGTACATTCACGGCAAAGTTCACGGACCTCGAGGCGCGCCAAGTCTCTTAAACGCAAAGCAACGTGAATTAACCACATAATTAAGTTTTCCTGAATCATATCTTATTAATTATATCGAGTATTGGAGACCTTAGTTATGCACATTGAAAAGATTTTTTTTTCTCTTCCGAATGGGACCAATACCGAGTCTGTAGCTATTGGCATAACGATGATATCGGTTTTTATTCTTTCGTTTGGGGCCACATCTGCTTCGGGGTGATTTCAATCAATTTCGTCTGCTAGTACGTTATGCGTAGCGTAGCAGAATGACATGGCTGCGTTCGCTTGCACGCTTATTACACGCTTGCAGTGATCTTCAATCAGTTTGGCGAATAATAAGAAAAATGTCATTATTATTTTCCTACTAACTGACCGTTCGTTTCAAATAATAACTCATTATTCGGATGAAAGTGATCAAGATTCATTAGATATAAATGAAGAAAGTGATGATAAAATGGATTTTGATATTCTGTGAAAAAAAACGTTTCATGCCAAAAGTCCAAAATTATGTTGAAGAGGTTGAGCCTATTTATACTGACAACTGACAATAGTCCAGTCATTCGATGCAGTAACTCCGACAAAGCGGGAGATCGTTTTATCTACTTTATTGTGACCTCAATAACATAATGCTGAGTTTCCCCCCTCGAGCGTGGACCGGAAGTTATAGTAATTTCAAAAGAAACATGCAAAATTTACGTTTTTCTTGAATAAGTCGTTCAGGATCAATCGTATAACCAAAGTAGTTATTATCAATCTTAGAGATGAGGAAATTCCCTATGAAACTTAAAACAAACCATTGTTATACGACAAAAATTTGCTGAGTTAGCGCCGATCAAAGTTAGACGCTATAGCGAGTGCCGAGTAATTTAACAAAGAACCTGCAAAATTGGCATTATACCTGAATAAAACGTTTGTGGCGGATCGTACGACCAAAATAGGGATGATAAATCTTAAAGAAGATAAAATTTGCTAGAAAACTAAAAAAAAAAAGATTCCAATACGATGAAAATTGGCTGAGTCAGCGCCGATCAAAGTTTGACTTTATAGTGATTTACAAGCATAAGGGACCGCCACGCCAGCCTTCTTCGCCTTGTAACTCTTCTTCAGTTTACTTAATCGAAAAAATGCCGAATATAAACTTTGTAGAGTATAAAATTACCTACATTTTGAAAAAAAAATCAACTTTCCAGGTCTAATATTTTCGGAACTAGCGTTATCGAAAGTTGGACGATTGTTTGTTGTACGTTATATCTCGATTTTTTGACGTTAGCTGATTCACATTGATTACATATTTAAAAAATGTATACAAAAAAAACAGTCAAAGTTACGATAAGGAGGCTGCTTCATACAAGAAAATATATATATACAATATATATGGGTCATTCCATGTCAAATCGGCCAAAAGTTGGAATCAACCTCTTTTAATTTCGATTATATTTGGTCAAAAGTTTTCGTTTTTAATCGAACGAAGTTCTACGAAAGGAAAAAAATTAAATTTTTTTTTTTCGAAAGTTATGCAAGATTCAACATTTCAGATTTTTAAAAATCTTTTAAGTTCATTTTTTAAATATCTCGAAAACTATTATAGTTATCAAAAAAGCATTTTGGGTTCGTCTTGAAGAATATACTTGTGGCTACGAAAAAAAAAATATTCCAAAAAAAATTTTTGAAAAAGATGAATTTGGAGAATTTTGAATTTTCAAAAATCTTGAAAATCCAAGTTCCGTATTAAATTTTTGGTTACAGTTTTTTTATATAATATCTTGTACTGATCTTAAAAGATCCTGAAATTTTCAGGATGGTCTTTCTTTGTTTAAAAAATATAAATTTTTGAATTTTGGTAAAAAAAAATTTTCTTACCAAAAGACTGTAACTTTGACTTTTATTTCCTGCTTGAAATAACAAAACTACATGATTGCTCATTTTTACTTAACTGAGAGGTAAGAAATAGTACATTATATCACGAGGACGTAAAAAAAATTTCTGACGAGTGTGAGTTTGCAGGATAAGCCGAAGGCGAGGCCTGCAATCACACGAGTCAGAAAATGTTTTTACGCCGAGTGATGTACGATATTTTATATCACGAGGTGCAATATGGACGTTTTCACGTCCATATTGGACGTAAAAGCGTCCATTATTGTACTGAGTGATATAAAAAAAAAATTTCACCCTAAATTCAAAAAGTTTTATTTTTGAAAAATTGAAAAAAACCATCATCCTGAAATTTTCAGGATCTTTCAAGAACAGTACAAGGTATTATACAAGATAAAATTTAACAAAAAATTTAATGTTGATCGTGGATTTACACGATTCTTAAACATTCCAAAATTCATATCTTCGAAAAAACAAAGAACACCTTTCTAAAAATTGCAGGATCTTTTAAGATCAGTACAAGGTATTATATATAAAAAATTGAACCAAAAATAATATATATTACACCTATAAGGTGAAAAAATATGATTGAATAACCATTTTACACAGCATAAATAAAGAAAATAAAAAAATTAATGAAAAAATTTGTTTTAAAATTATAGTTAAAAAATTATATTATAATGTTTGTTAATAAATGTTTATCGTAAATAATTTTTTTTTTACACATTTTTTTAATAGTCAATGAAAATCAGCTAACGTCGGAAAATCGAAATATAACGTACAATAAACAATCGTCTGATTTCCGATAACGCTAGTTCCGAAAATATTAGACCTAGAAGGTTGATTTTTTTCTCAAAATGTAGGTAATTTTATACTCTACAACGTTTATTCTTGGCGTTTTTTCGATTAAGTAAACTGGAGATAAGTTACAAGGCAAAGAAGGCTGGCGTGGCGGTCCCTTGTGCTTGAAAATCACTATAAAGTCAAACTTTGATCGGTGCTGACTCAGCCAATTTTCATCGTATTGGAATTTTTTTTTTAGTTTCGTAGCAGATTTTATCTTCTTTAAGCTTTATCATAACTATTTTAGTCGTACGATCAACCATAAACGTTTAATTCAGGTATAACGCAAATTTTGCAGGTTTTTGTGAAATTACTCGGCACTCGCTATAGCGTTTAACTTTGATTGGCGCTATCCTCAGCCAATTTTGGTCGTATAACAATGGATTTTTTTCAGTTTTGTAAGGAATTTCCTCATCTTTAAGATTGATAATAACTACTTTGGTTGTACAATTGATCCTGAACGACTTATTCAAGAAAAAGGTAAATTTTGCATGTTTCTTTTGAAATTACTATAACTTTCGGTGCACGCTTGAGGGGGAAAACTCAAGTTTATATTATTGAAGTCACAATAAAGTAGATAAAACGATCTCTCGTTTTGTCGGAGTTATTGCAGAAAATAGCCTTTTTTTAGTCTAGAATGACTGGACTACAACGAATTCCAATCGAATTTCAGGTAATTATTATAAATCAAGAAAGTGAAGAATTATATTTTAGATATCCACTAATATTGTTAATTCATACCACAAAAATTAAGCAACAGATATATCTGAAAAACTGTAATGCGCAAATGATAAATATATAGTCATGGTGCATGCCGTTGAATAATGAATTAATGAATTTGTATGTGTATTATTATCAAATATTATTATTATAACAATCATTTGAATTGATTATAGGCTGAATCGGCTGACCTTATGGCATTATGTTCACAACAGAATGAAAGAAATTCTATTCGTATAAAACTTTATGGTTCTTTCTGTTATCGACGGATGGTTTGGTGTCTAAAATATAATTTTTGCAGTCCATCGGACAAGCAAAATTATAAATTTATAATGACAACAAGAAAATTCTATCCATATTTGAGTTTAAGATTTTTCCTCTTATCGATGTATGATTTGTGTCTGAAATATAATTTTTGCAATCCATCAGACAAGCGAATTAATAATTCAAGTAAGAAAATTTTATCCATGTTCAAGTTTATAATTCTTTTTCATATCGATGGATGATTTGGTGTCTAAAATATAATTTGTGCAGTCCATTGTATAAGTAAAATTATAAAATTCATAATTAGAATAAAAGAATTCTATCCATATTTGAGTTTATGATTTTTTCTCTTATCGATGAATGATTTGGTGTCGAAAATACGATTTCGCTTGTCCAATGAGCTGCACAAATTATATTTTAGACACTAAATAATCCATCGATGAGAGAAAGAATCGTAAAATGTAATATGTATGGACTGTTCTTCATTGTGCAGTGGACATAATGCTTTTGATATTGAGGTTGGCAACTTTTTTTCTTCAGCTACTAACATCACGAATTATATATTAGATACAAAATCTTCTATTGATAAGTGAAAAATTATAAACCTCATTAAGGATAGAATTTTGATCCGTGCTGAATTACATGAATTTATAAATAACATTGAATTATATAATTAAGTAAAATAATGGATTAATTATGTAAAATTAAAAAACCCAATGGAAGCACTTTGCAAAAAGTGGACAAATCACCCCCCAAAACACCAAAAATGGTCTGCAAAAATTCGAGACAAGTACATTTACGAAAGTATCTCTAGTTTAGTCTTCTTACAAAAAGTTGTGGAATAAATGGACATGGAACTTATAACACGCATTGCCAAGTACATGTAGTTTCCCAATGTAACGTTAACTTTGCCATCAAGATGTTTGGGGTGGAATGGGAACAGAAAAATTCAAAATAATCTCAACAGTAAATATTTAAAAAATAGTGAAATCAAGTAAAAATTGTCAACAAAAAGAAATTATCAATAAAAAAAAATAATCTAAAAAAAAAAGTACTTGGCGATTTTTTTTTTACTAAGCATATACTGACATTCTTGTGTTCACCTTTCCACTGGAAAACCGTTTTGACTCATCGTCCGTTAAAAACAAACTCGCCACGTACTTTTTATTTTTGAGATTATTTCTTTTATTGATAATTTCTCTTTGTTGACTATTTTTACCTGATTTCACTATTTTTTAAACATTTACCGTTAAGATTTTTTTGAATTTTTCTATTCCGACTCCGCCCCAAAAATCTTGATGGCAAACTTAACATTACATTGGGAAAGTAAATGTGCTTGGCAATGCGTATTATGAGTTTCATGTCTATTTATTTCAAAACTTTATGTAAGAAGACTAAACTAGAGATACTTTCATTAATGTACTTGTCTCGAATTTTTGCACATCATTTTTGGTGTTTTCCCTGATGGAAGTCGCGACACTCAAAAGGACTGTATCTGCGACGCATTGCTTTCAGACAAATAATATGCTGCAAAAGGACCCCGCTTGCGACGCTTGTACCTGTGACAGTACGGAAAAAGACCGCCGCGCCACCTTTTTGAACCCGTTTGAACACTGTTCTCAATGCAGTTCTTTTGCTACGTCCTTATTTGTCTGAAAGCAACATCGTCGCATGTGCCGCTAGGGTTTGGGGTTAAATAAATTCGAGAACACGTTAAATGTATACAAATTATACATATCGGGATAAATTCAATATATATTCAATTTAGAAAATGTATGTATCGCGCATATATTTTGCGTATATAGTGTAACGAAACAAGAACCCCCCCTGGTAATCCTTGTTTAAATTCGTTATCAAAATTTAAAAATTCACAAAAGAATTAAATACGCGTGAGCAATTCAAAATTCTATTATACGCTCTCGCATCATAGCCCACACACATTCAAACGAGCGAATCTCACGAAGACGGACTGACGTCACGAAGGAGAGAGACGGTCCGCCCCACCACCGCCGGACCCGTCGGGAGAGTATATAAGACCGGCTCGCCAGCTACGAGTACCTTACATTTTCCATCCACCGTTCCTCTCGAACACTCCTGTCAAGCGACAGCATTGTGCTGCCTCTTGCCCTCTCTGAAAACTGTAGCATTGCGCTATACTTTTTGGATATCTTTCGAGCTGGCGGTAGCCCAACGTTAGCTCGAACTTAGATATTAAGTACCGTAGTCTCATGGAAAGCTGCAGCATAAGGTTCCTTCTTTATCCTCCTTCCCGTACGACGGTAGCCCAACGCCGTACGAGACTCTTAGGCAAGCCCAGCTAGTTGGATAAAGGACCAACCGCGGGAGCGCTGAATATAGAATCACGTATGTAGAATACCCGTCACACGTTTATTGGCTACAGCATTGCGCTGCACCTTAATAATCGTGTGATTAGAGGTGAGATTCTACCCGTATTCGAAAAAGCTACAGCATTGCGCTGCACCTTATGAGAATCAGTTTTTTTATCGACATTTATTGATCAGGCTTCACGAACAACGGTAGCCCAACGCCGTTCGCGATTCTTGAGCGAGCCCAGCTTGCCTGGTTAATCAATCTTGAGGAAAAGACGGTCTCATAGACCGTAGATAGCAAACAGTCACCATGATTTGACCAACGGCGAACACGATTCTTGAGCCAGCCCAGCTTGCCAGGATCGTCGAAATCATTCGCGGACATTTTTTTGAGAAATCAGCAAATCAGGTCGACACACGACAGCTTTGTCGACACTTTGGATGCATAATTTCGAGATCAATCGAGCTATAAAAACGAGAACAACGATCCCCGATAAAATCGCTTGTCAACAAATCTTGGGAGCTACATTTGATTAAACAATCAAAATCTTGTAAATTATCTCTATTTAAAAATCATTAAAATCGGGAACACCGAAAGACTCCAGACGAGCTCTTCAGCGTTCCGCAACTTATTTCCCACTTACAAAATATTTTAAATTCCACAGTAAACTCACATTTAGCCCCGAAATTGGCATTAAATCTCCAAATTGTATTAAATAAAGATTTCCCATCATCCTCACTTATCTATTCCTACAAACGGATGATAATGCAGTCTCCAGTACGCATTTTATGCAACTGAGAAGACAAGAGTGACGTTTTTCCCCCACTCCGACAAAAAAAGAATCCTCTTTTCACGGTCCAGCACACAAACCCGTACATCTTTGATAAAATTTTACTTCCACAGTTAAATTCCAAAATCGCAAAAAGCGATAAGTTTCAATAGATTATAGTATACATCTGCATATAAATTAAAATATATTTTACAAGATATAAAAAATGCGTTCTCCTTACATACAATATATATTGTAGTCATATTCGAGAATAACATTTGCATGTAATTTTGAATGTGTTGCACAATGTATGAAACATGCATTCTGCTTATATAAGATGTACATTTTGCATATATTTTGTAATATGCATCTACATGTAATCTCGAATATATTTTACAATATATCCCAGTAAACACAGTTCGGTAGCGGCAATGTAACGGCAATGTAACTGAGTGTAACCGAATGGTACAAGTAATGTTGACTAGATGTTACATGTAAGTTCCACGTTGGTTCTGATTTCTCACTCATAAGTACTACAGGTTATGTAACGTCGAATGTAACCGTTATATTGCAGTTATGTGTTGCTGTCCGAAACATAGTCCTGTACCAGCAATGTAACGGCAATGTAACCGAATTAAACACAAGTAATGTTGACTAGATGTTACATGTAAGTTCCACGTTAGTTATGATTTCTCACTCATAAGTACTACAGATTATGTAACGTCGAATGCAACCGTTACATTGCAGTTATGTGTTACTATCAGAAACACAGGCCTGTACCGACAATGGTACGGCAATGTTACAGATTGTAACAGGTAATAATACCTAGGTGTTACATGTAATTTACAATTTCCTACTCACAATCAGTAATTTATATTATATTACTGCAATATTGCAGGACCACAGGACGCGGTTCATGTTCCAACGTTTGTATGTTAATCGAGGACGCCGACAGCAATAATACACCGAACTTCATCGGTTCCCGGTGGTCGTTTCACTGGTGCAAGAGCTCGGCGATGGATCTCGCCACCTGGCGGATCTTGGACGGAGTACCGTTTCATGAAATTTACATTACCTGCCTGTTACCAATGTTATGCGTACATTGTTACAGCATGTTACATGACGGTTACACGTTTTGGTAACGTGACTGTAACGTCACTACGGTTCATGGCACATATATAATGTGAAGATAACAAATGTGACGAATATGTTACTGTCATGTTACATAGTGGTTACGCAACATAAATGTAACATGGGTTACGTCACTTGTAACTTCCTGGTAATGAAACGTGTGTACTTTAAATTATGTATCTGTAATACTTAACGCCAGATAGACAAACGTGTTGTAGAAAATCGCATGGCGGTACAGTAACGCAATTCTGACGACATAGCATGTCACAATTAAGTAGCTTTCTACGTACGAATTAAGCAGCATATTGACGCCACGCGCCGTCAGATTCGCGTTATAACTATGTTAAGATCTAACGTTAGAATGCAGCAAAATAACAGCACGCTGTGCCGCGTATTTGCGTCTTAATTGCAGCACGTCGTGGCTGCGTATTTGCGTCTTAATTGCAGCACGTCGTGGCTACGTATTTGCGTCTTAATTGCAGCACGTCGTGCTGTTTATGTTGTAGTTCAGCTAGCCGTCACAACGCGTCACACACCCCTCGCTATTGTTCTCACATGCGATGAAGCCACGGCAAGGGCATTTAAGTAAAGTCCGAGTAATGTCAAAAAAAATTCAGCATGATGCAATATGACACGGCACGTTTACGCCACGACGTGCTGCGAAAACGTTGCTAATACGCAGCCCAACGTGACGCCACTATAACGTCAAAACAAGGTTTAAAGCACAGTGAACTGTGAATATGCTGCAAATGTGCAGTACAGGGTGTATAAAAATGGTGTGTCACCACTTCACTCAGTAAATCTCCAGCTCGAGATCGATGGAGATCTATCAAAATTTGTAGCCGCAAAATTGACCTTGACCCTGAAATTCAAGGTCAAATTTTTTATTGGCTCAAAAAATTCTACTTATTAAGAGGAACAAAAGTCAGAAGGGAACCATAGGTCGGCGATGCGTCCTTCAAGCCAAAACGACAACGTAAATTCGAAAAAAAATCGAAAAAGTCCGTTCTTGCAAAATCTCGTTCATAGGAACACGGAATAAGAATTTTAATAATTATAAAAAAAGCCTTCCAGCGCAGACACTTCAATTTTTATTAATTGGAATCAAGAAATGTCGGGAGTGCATGACGCTGACCACGCGGAGGTGGATGAATCGGCATGAAATGGGTGACACAGATCTTTGCGATTTCCCTTTATCGCGTTACCACTACAAGCATCCAATTCCCTAGCTCATGTTTGCCCAAAGTCAATTAAAACACAGTCCCGCTGAATTAACCTTGACCCTAAAACTTAAAGTCAGTTTCAAAGTTAAGTCAGTTTCATCTCGTTAAGAGGCATAACTAGAAAGACTTGATGTCTGGCACACAGCACGCCTGCGAAAACAAGCCTTTAGATGGCCAGGTTTGCGATAAACAATTTTGAGCTTAACAGTAGTTGATATCCCCTACACATTTCAGAGTCATATCGTGCTTGTGTAACTGTGCACGAGTTGCTTAAGCATATTGATTAGCGGCAGACCATTAGCTTTACCCAGAATACACCACCTCGAGGTTATGAAAAAAATCAATAAAACAAATCTGTGTTTTGTCGTTGCAGTCCCGTTGATCTCTATCATCGTTGAATTCTTTATCACCGCAGTCTCGGTCATCTCTAGCATCATTAAAATTTTTCCCGTCGCAGTTCCGGTCAGCTCTATCATCGTCGAAGTTTTTGTCGTCGCAATCCCGGTCATCTCTATCATAGTCAAAATCCTTTTCGTCGCATTTTAGGTCAACTTATCGTCGAAGTTTCTCGTCGCAGTCTCGGCCAATTCTATCATTGTCGCAGTCATCGCAATTTCGATCAACTTTGTCGTTGTCAGTCTATCGTCACAGCTTGGTCAATTCTTTCGTTGTCGAAGTCTATCGTCGTAGTTTCGGTCAACTCTATCATAATCAAAGTCTTTAGTCCAGGTCATTTCTATCGTAGCCAGTCTTTGTCGTGGCAGTCTTGGTCATCTCTAGCATTGTCAAAGTCGCTGTGGTCGCTCGATGAGTGATCGCCCTCACTACCTGAATCTTTGTTGGCCCTGTCACTGATGTCACTATCGTAATAACATGAATCGTGGTCGGCAACCACATTGTGGTCGTGGACGAGATGGACGAGATCATCGTCTTATGTTGCGCGCTATTGATCAAGCTTTCGGAAACTTTAGAAGAGCTCGCGAAATTTATCGTCAGTTACTTCTTGATCGGGCAAACGGTCATCCTCTACGGCTGAGGGCAATTTCAGATCGTCGTGAGCTTCAACGACTCGAAGAGCGGTTCAACGATCAGGAGAGGTTTGAGGTGCGGAACGCTGGATATCGAAGAGCCGGTTGTCCTCGTGTTCATTGGCGCATTGAAGACCGTATCATTGCTCTTGCACAAGCTTTCCCCGTCATGGGGAAAGTGGCTCGCGTTGGTATAGTGCACATGACGGTGCGTCGCATAATTCGTAAAGAGGGTCTACGACTCTACCGCGTTCAATCTGTTCAGGCACTATATCCTGGAGATTACCGCGCTCGTCGCAATTTTTGTCGATGGGTGCTACAGAAACTGGAGAGAGATCCTCATTTTTTCGAACGATTCTCCAGCACCGCAATCGTGAACCGGCAGAACTTACGCATCTGGGCTGAGAGGAATCCTCGTGCAATGATGCAACGAGTTCACCCGGGACGTTTTTCAGTAAACGTTTGGGCAGGTATCGTTGGGAACACCCTCATAGGTCTAGTCTACCTTCCACTGAGATTGCGCAGTCGCAATTATTTGCACTTTCTGCAACGCAATTTAATGCCACGCCTTAGGGACATGATTCCACGACATGCTCACCATCGCATTTTTTTATGCACGACGAAGCACCACCTCATTTTGGTCTTGAAGTCCGTGCATTCTTAAACAAAATGTTTGGATCGCGTTGGCTCGGTCGTCGGCCTGCTCCACATCTCTGGCCACCACGTTCTCCAGACCTAAATCACTTGGACTTTTTTTCTGGGGAGCACTACAGGATATCGTCTACAGAGAAGGTCGAGCGATTAGGTAGCCGGTAGATCTGAGACGCCGAATCGATGAGGGAGTTGCCAGGTTGATGCGAAATCGAGTAATTCTTACGAGGGTTAGGATAAACTTGGAGGCGTGGTTACGAGCGTGCTTGCGTAATGGTGGCTGGCTTGTGGAAGCTGGGAAACAAGTTAGAATGCTTCGAGCAATTGGCCATGATGGTTCGATTCTCTGGGTTCCTCGACGCCGCCGCCATCAACGACCGCGTCATAATGAAGCAGGAGACGACTAAGCACAACAAAACGACAAAACGACTAGGCATAACGAAAACACAACGGCCCTTTTCAGGGCCAAGGGATATCAGGCAGACAACCTCCACGTGGTGTATTCCGGGTAACGCGAATGGTCTGCCCCTAATGAATATGTTTAAGCAACTCGTGCACACTCACACAAGCACGATATAACTCTGAAATGTGTAGGTGACAACAACTATTGTTAAGATCAAAATCGTTCATCACAAACCTCGCCATCTAAAGCCTTGTTTTCACAGAACAGCAGGCGTTCTGTTTGCCAGACTTCAAGTCTTTCTAGTTATAGCGATTGCCTTTTTAATTATGTTTGAGTTCCGAATTTTATCCCTCCAAACTAAACAAAAATTGCACATTTTTCATATATGTTTTGACGGCTTGATATTGAAAAGTTCATTCTTAACTCGTCGTTTCTACGAGAATTAGATGCCTCTTAACGAGGTGAAGTTTTCCATCAACGAAAAATTGACTTTGAGTTTTAGGGTCAAAGTTAATTCAGCGGGACTATGTTTTAATTGATTTTTGGCAAACATGAGCTAGGAAATTGGATGCTCGTAGTGATAACGCGACAAACGGAAATCGCAAAGATCTGTGTCACCCATCTCATGCCGATTCATCCACCTCCGCGTGGTCAGCGTTATGCAATCCCGACATTTCTTGATTCCAATTAATAAAAATTGAAGTGTCTGCGTTGAAAGGCTTTTTTTTAATTATTAAAATTCTTATTCCGTGTTCCTGTGAACAATATTTTGTAAGGACGCACTTTTTCGATTTTTTTTCGAATTGACGTTGTCGTTTCGGGTTGAAGGACGCATCTCCGATCTATGCTTCCTCTCTGACTTTTGTTCCTCTTAATAAGTAGATTTTTTTAAGCCAATAAAAAAATTTAACCTGAATTTTAGGGTCAAGGTCAATTTTGCGGCTACAAATTTTGATAGACCTCCACCGATCTCGAGCTGGAGATTTGCTGGGAAAAGTGGTGACACATTGATTTTATACACCCTGAGCATAGCACGTATATAACGTAAAAATAAAAAATGTGACGAATATGTTACTTCCATGTTACATAGTGGTTACGTAACACAAATGTTACATCGGTTACGTCACTTGTAACTTCCTGGTTACATTGCTGTAATGAAACGTGTTTACTGGGCTTTGTCAGTCTGCAGATTAGCAGGTACTCAACCTTGTCGTGGCACAGATTCCATAGCGTCGGTAACGTCTTTGACGGTTTTCTGCTTAACGGGGACTACCCAAGCAAATTTGGAATGCACGTCGATGATAGTGAGCAAGTATCGCGCGCCTTTGTTTTCTCGCGCGTAAGGCTGCATCTCGACGAGATCCGCCTCCCACGTTTCATTCAGTCCACGTACGTCAAACTTGCGACGAGGATAATTACGGCGCGCAGGCTTATGCAGCTCTTCCACTAATCTCTGATGTTCCATGCCACTAGTTTTTAACGGTCAAATTTACAACCGATAGATCGCTTATTTCAATATTCCTCAATGCCTGCCGCACCCGCTCCTGCAGAAACTCAAACTTCACTGATAGATTGTCAATATCTTGGCGTTGTTGAGCTATGAGGCGAAAGGCCTTACTCGTGTCTTGATGGATGGGTCGTTTCACACTACTCGGATTCACAGCGTCGTTCAGCTCACTCGACTCGGCTACGTTGCATAGTCTTTTACCATCAATGTCATACTGTTGATCAATGGTGAGCTTGAATCCAAAGCCGGGAGGTCCTCTTGTACCCTCGATTCGTCCCAATTGTCGTCCGAATACGTCGACACTCATCGTTCAACGGGCCTCTGGCACATCATCGTGCCGACTAATGTACGATTCCAGCTTGACGCAACTCCTTAATTATAGAGATGATCTTATTGATGTGACTTGGATTATCAGCTGCCCGCTCAGCGAGCAGCAGACGTAGTTGATCTACGAGCTCGTTGGGATCGTCCCAATATACGTAATCCATTCGCATGTTTTTTCGTGCAATCTTGTACTCTAGTCGTAATCCTTTACCAACTCTCTTCTTCGCCGGTGAGCCCCCAATCAATGGAGCTATGTAGTTTTTGAATTTGCGAGTGTTTTGCTTGTGCACAGGCTCTTCTGCACTGTAGTGTTTCTTATGTGCACTCGTAATTGGCAGAATTTTCCCATAGTTAGCTATATCTTCGGCACTCACCTGATTGGCATCAGGCTGTTTTCGGAGGAGCAGCTCGAGCAAGCCAATGTTCGAGGGATACTTGCTATCCCCGACAATTACCGATTCATTGTCGAGCCTTATGGGCGAGTCCCCGATCATGAGGGAATTGTCCGCGAGCGTTCGAATGCCATAAGTTATGTCGAGATACGATTTCCGATTTCTGTCGAGTAATTGAAGATATTTGGCAGCTGTTTCCCTCGTTGCCGAGGGTTTCCACTCCTTCCACCCCTTTCACGCCTTCTCCCCATCCACCACCTCTTCATCATCATCATCGTATGCAGTTTTGAATGAAGTCTCGAAATCTTCAGACTCCTCCTTCTTTGGCAGCAACTTCTTGATTTCATCCTTGAGTTCACGCGTTATCGTGCTGGTGGCGGTAACCAATCTTTCGAGTGGATTAACAATCGGTTTGAATGCCTTCTCCATAGTCTGCTCACTAGGGTGGGCCAAAAATCCGCTTTTTTCAAAATTCTTCAAGCAATAGCAAAAATATTGTTCATTATGCTACAAAAAAAAATCTGTGTAAAGGGAAAAAATTTTGAGTCAACATCCTTGGCTCGCCCAAGCTTGTTAAAGTTCAAAGTGTTGAAATTTTTTTTTCTTGGCTTACCTTTATTGGAAATTTAATTCTCTACAAAAAAGGTCCTTATATGAAATTATGTAAGATCGATAGTTGCTAAGATAATTGCTGTTTTTGTGAAAAATATGTCATTTTCCTCTATATTTATATTTTTTGTGTGTAAAAAAAAATTGTTAAATTTTTTATTTTATAGGAAATTCAATTCTCTACAAAAAAGGTCCTGATACGAAATCATGTAAGATCGATGGTTTCTAAGATAATTGCAATTTAGTAAAAAAATTGTCATTTTCCTCAATATTTATGTTTTTTATGGTTAAAAAATAATTGATACACACCATACTTTATAGGAAATTTAATTCTTCACAAAAAAGGTCCTTATATGAAATCATGTACCATTGATGGTTTCTAAGATAATTGCAAATTTACTTGAAAATAGTAATTTTTTTCTATAAATATTTTTCGTATAAACAAAAAAATTTCCTCCCTTTTTTCATTAGATTCTCTACAAAAACAATCTTCGAGTTTTCTTATATAATAATTAAAATATTCACAATGATTACAGACTCACCTGAAAGTAGTTTCTATTGAAAATTGTCATCGTATTAACTATTATTATCATGTAATTTATTGAGTGACAGACTGAAGTATCTGCTATTAAAACAACTTGTCGACAAAAAATAAGTTCACAAATTGGAATAAAAGTAATAATTATAATAAGAGCAGAGCATGTAATAATTCAAAGGAAATGATTTGAAAGTAACAAATTCTAGAATTATACAAATTATATAGCTTTTTATTATTTGGAACTTATATTACAGAAATTACACATTATATTGCTGTTTGATATCAAATACTGGATTTTTTCGACGAGATTCTAAAGTCGAGCGAATGAGTCCATCTTTATTTTCATAGTCACAAACTTTATTTGCAGCCTCTGTCACGAGCATAACATTACGTTCTACTGCTTGTGTGTGACAAGGAAAATTTTTAAATTCCCACTTACATCTCGGTTCAACATCATTATTTGCAAACATTTCCTTTAATTCATTTGTGCATGTATTGTTTATAATAGGAGGAGATGTTATGTTATATTGATTCCAATTTATCATTTCGGTATAATCGTTTGCATTGAGCAGAAGGGAAGGTAGTTGAAAATAACGAATGGAATGTTTTCTCGATGAACCCAAAATTTTTCTTGCTTCATAATTTGCTCTAAAGCAAATTGGCGTACATCTGATCTATCATCCATTAGCATTGCAAGAAGTAAGTTTTCCGGAAATGCAAAAAAGGCATTTCGCGAGAGACAATCAGTGACAATTTTTTTTCTTCTTTAGGCAAATATCGAGATCTATTCAGTAATTCAAATAAATGTTGCGCCTCTTGATCGATCGTATTCTTTGATTCCATTAAAAACCATACTGGTACATAAACTGTAAGAATGTAGACTACTAATTTGTTTAATTTAGTATCAGGTTTTTCAGTAGAAATGTACAATCGTAAAATTCTATTTGCCGTTGTTAACTACCTACCTAGCATGGCATAGAGGACCAGGATTATAATTTCTTAAATCATCCGAACATTTACCCGATTTAATTGCTGTAGCAATTAGTAATAAATATTTTTGATCTTTACTCAAATCAGAGATTGAAACCGACGGTATATCACATTCAACGCTTTTATATTCAACAACTGGTAGTTTTTCACAGTTCAAAAGCTGCTTTCCAATAGGCCCTTCATAAGAATTAGGACCAGATGTTGTACCATCAAGAAATTGAAATAAATGTTTCAACGGTAACTCATTTAAATACAATAAACAAATTACCCATTGAATAGACGGGTTAAATTTTTCTTCAAGACGTCGAATTATTCCCTCTTTCCAACCGGTATTAACGGGCGTCCCATCACAGCCAATCACATTTATATCTCCAATAGATTGCAGATATTTTTCCAACAGAAATTGATAAATACAGTTGGCAATATCATTAGATTGTCCAGATATCGGAGTTGCGTGTCCGATATAATTTGATTCTGGTTCTTTGACAAGAGATATATGCTCTTCTTTGATTGATTGGCGGAAATATTTAGAATCTTTTTTCACCTGAATAACAGTATCATCTCTTCTTCCATCAAAATAAATACCTTCAAACCCGATATTTTTTTCTGCACGTTTTTTTGAAACTGTTTGAACTTTGCATTTTTCTCTTATAATTATATTTTTATCCGTGACTAATTTTTCATCAGTTTTGGAGATACTTCCCAAATCTATCAGAGTTGATGTCACAAGAGCTGCAGTAGTGCGATTATTTATATTGTATCTCTGACTGGTAAGAGCAGTTTCTTTAAATTCAATTCTATTTTGATTGTGAATATAATTAGAAACAATGCCTTTTTTTGCCTGTAGCTTGGTTCATAAACTGAGGATTTATTTGACGAAGAGCTTTCAATAGAAGAAATTGATTTTTGTGAGAAATTGTATTCAGTAACCGATGAAAAAGAAGAAATACTGCGAGATAAACATTCAATATCTCCATCAGTACAGTTTGATGATTGGAGAAGAATTTTTTTTACGCGTGTAGTTCTTTGATCTATAAGAAATTCACGCTGAGTGACAGGTATTTTTTTTTCTTCTGAACGATCACATTTTTCGAATTCAGTACATTTACAGGAACTTACATCAAACAGTTTTCTTGACTCAGCTTCAAAATCATTTACTTTTTTCTTACCAGTTAATGATGAAAAGCGTTTATTGTTGAATATTTTTTTTACCTGCAAGTACTTTTGATGTTCAGAATTAATTAATTGGATAATTCGGTCATTTGAAACTACTGGAATAGAAACTACGGAAAATAATTTTTCTACATCTGAAGCTACAGCTTTAGCAATTTCCGAACATGATGGTTCAAATGAACACTTAGATTTCTTTTCTTCTCTAATATAATTACAGTACGTCACAATATCTTCATTTGTCGGTAGTTGACTATCTGATAATTATTTTGAATCCTCGAATATAGGACACGTAGACATTCCAGCACACACGATTGTATTGCTACAAATGAAATGATTTCGAAAAGATAACATTAGAAATTCATAATTGGAATTGCTATCAATTAAATAATTAATGTATTTTATCACGCATACTTACAAAATAATTGAAAAAATATAATAATTCAATTGTGCTTTTTTCTTAACGATGGGTTAAAACAATAAATGAATCCATTAAATGAGCAACGTAACACGATTTATTAAGGTTATGTAACTTTGTAATTGAAGATACACAAAACAAAGTTCACATACGCGCAGCGGCACGGAGTCCGGTCGAGCGTAAACTACAGTCTTTTTTTTTTAAGCCTAGTTTGGCTCGCCCTCTTTAGAAGGCCTGTGCCACTCACATCAACAATTTCAGGTCGGGCTGCAGTCCCGAACCTATTACACCTCAACTCCGAGCTGTATCGCAATTTTGCCGAGGGTGGAGGGGAACTGCAGAAGACCTCCACCGATACAGCCAGTAGCCTACCTAATTCCCTTGATAGCAATGCGAGAAGGCTCTCACACGACTACCAACGGTTGGTTAGGCAGCTACCTCCTCCATTGCGATCTGGTGAGTCGGCCGTTCACTCAGTTAAGAGATAGACATCCGCGTGATAAGGACCGCGCGGATGCCACCCCCGAAACCGTGTGACGACTCCCACCCATCGCAACCACCGGGGATTACAGCCGAAAACACTTGAAAAAACCCGATACATTTTTTCAGCGGTGTCGCCGGGATCGAACCCGGGTCCGCAACTTGCGATCCCGCGCTCGACCCACACGGCTACTGCTCTCCCAAACTACAGTCTTACATACAGATCCGGAAACTCGCGTTATTTTTGGTAGCGGGGCTAGGCCCTGATGCGAAGAAAATTTGCAACTGTACTGTCCGCTAGGTGCGCCACTATCTCTAAGTAGCTGGAGTGCGTTCCGAATGACTCGCCGAGCGACTTTTCTCTTTCTCCCATTATATGTTCGGAACGCACTCCTGCGGCGAGACCCGGTGCGATGGAAGAGGGGGAGTGACGGCGAGACATGGTGCGACGGCAGAGGGGCGGTGCTATATTTTTGTCAGTATCTATCAATCCTACATGATTTCATATCGGAACCTTTTTTGTAGAGAATTTAATTTCCTATAAAATAAAAAAATTTTCAATTTTTTTGGACTTATAAAAAATATAATCATAGAGAAAAATGACATATTTTTCACTAAAACAGCAATTATCTTAGCAACTATCGATCTTACATAATTTGATATGAGGACCTTTTTTGTAGAGAATTAAATTTCCAATAAAGATAAGCGGGGAAAAAAAATTTCAACACTTTAAACTTTAACGAGCTTGGGCGAGCCTAGGATGTTGACTCAAAATTTTGTCCCTCTACACAGATTTTTTTTGTAGCATAATGAACAATATTTTTGCTATTGCTTAAAGAATTTCGAAAAAAGCGGATTTTCGGCCCACCCTACTGCTCACCCTCTCGGAGAAGTCTGTATTTGTGCCTGATCGCATCTCTTGCCTTTGTAATCTGGCTGAGCGTATTTTTCTCTAAGAGGAACTGATCTGCCATATTGCCGCTTCGACCGTCCATGGTGTACTGGCAGTTTCACTCGACGCGACCGATATTTATAAGAAAATTGTCAAAACCCTTTCTGTATCTGCTCGCGCCCCGACGATCTTTGTCAATCACGAGAAATCCGTGATCATCATCGTTCCAGCATGTTGCACACAAGTCCCTGAACTGTGTTAACGGCATGTCCGTATTCACATGATCGTCATAGACATTCTTGAGATTTACATCGTCTTGGCGAAAAACTACCAGCAGGTTGACATTATGACGCACTAGATGCTTGGGAATCTGAGCGTATGACTAACACAGGTAGAAGCAATCAACGTTTTTGAGCCTTCCCATACAGTAGAAGGCTCTGACATTGTCTTGCTTCTCACACGCTATATCGTCAAATATCATGATGGAATTGGGGCGAGCATCGTCGGGTGATACAACTTGATCGTGCTCACTGAAAGCCAAGTAGTCTACCCCCTCCACGGGTGTGATGAGTTGTTCGAGAATCTTGTACTTTGGCTGACTAAGCGACTTGGAGTACACATAGACATTCTCAAACCTCAGACCATTGGGGTGCGTGATGAGAGCGAGCAGTGCATTGATCTTACTGCAGTTGGAAGGGCCGCAGAATACTGCACGTATGCTGTCAGGTAGTAGTTCACCGTGTCGTGTTCGCCTCTGCTGCTTGTCCGCGAGAATATCGAAATTCCCAACCAGCACACAGTAGGAGAAAAACCCAAAAACCTGGCCAAAACCTCAAATGACCTTTGACGGGAATGAAAATTGGCTTACAGGGGTTTTCAAGGTCGCTGAGTACGAATCTGAAAGCCAAATTATCGTAAACAAAATGGCCGATCCAATATGGCTGACATGAATGTTAAAAAGTTGCCAGATGTCGACAAAAATTGGTATTTACGGGTTTTCAAGGTCGCTGATTACGAATCCGCAAGCCAAATTATCGTAAAAAAAATGGCCGATCCAATATGGCCGACATGAACGTTAAAAAGTTACCAGATGTTGACAAAAATTGGTATATACGGGTTTTCAAGGTCGCTGATTACCAATCCGATATCTATTGTTTATAACTTGCAACAAAGAGCTTACAGCAAATTGTTATAAACAAAATGGCCGAGTATCCTGCTAAATGGATAAATTAATATATAAAAAAAATCATCATAATAAAATAAACGTGAACAGTGTATTCTACGCAATTATTATTTTTATTTCCAAAATACATACGGAACGTTTCAAAAATGGAAAATTTTATTCTTAATTAAAATCGTAATCGGAGTCGGAGTCGGAGTCAGCACCAATTGTTTGTAACCGGATCCTGTAATAAAGACATAAAATTGTAGAAAATTGGTGTTCAAGGAAAAGATAAAATTTTCAATTAATACAATAACTTGAACAATGTACATTATTTTACCAAATAAATAACCGCAATAATTGAAATAATTTTAAAAAAATTAGACAGAAAATATTGACATGGATTTGGTTAAAAGAAAGCTTTGCTTACTATATAATATATATATATTTAAATATTTTATTTGAATGTTATAACATTTCATTCATATTTAAGAAATTTTTATGTAGTTGATTTTAATATGTATATATATATATATATATATGCATACGTATATATCATAATTGAATCACAGAAAATTTATATATATATATATATATATATATATATATACACATACATATATATTAAAATAATTTATTTCAAGCGTATAACAGCCGTCTTGTCCGTTATGATGCTACTTCACCCATTCTCAGGTAGAGGCGCAGAGGCTGCTCAATAGTGCCGCGTGCACGCTCGGCTACCGCACGATGCGAAAAAAATCATAACGGACAAGACGCACGTTTTCCGCAGGTAACTCTTGTAAATTTCGAAAGCTTATACATTAAACTAAAGGCCGAGACTAGGAGCTTTGCAAAATGTGACAAAATATATAACTTTTCGGACCGTTGAAAATATAAGTTTTCAAAATTATTCAATTTTATTTATGCCGAAAGCTATACTACATTTCAATCATTTATACATAAAGTTTAGATTCAACCGATGTAAAAATATGTTCTACATACTTCCAGAAGTCGTATCCATGTTGCAGAATTGAAATTAAACCCGTCACTTTAAAGTTATGGGTTTTTGAAGTCAGCGTTATTTTCGTCTGTTCAGCGCGTGACACGTACACTCTTCACGAACACTAACTGCCAACTGACGCTGCGGCGCAGGTATACACTTAAAGGGCTTTCCCTTCCACAATAGAATGCAGTTACTAGTCCTCTACCTGAATGACTACTCAACTGACCCTATTTCAAAAATTTATTTTTTGGGGTTTTGGCCAGGTTTTTGGGCTTTTCTCCTACTGTGCAGCAGCTTGAGTGATTGCTCCCGAAAGTCCTGAGCGTTTAAATAGCGCGCTCATATACCCTCAGGCTCATTCATCATCGGGAAACCGTTGCGTAATGATCGAGGGTCAAGGTTTCCTCAACAAATTCATAAACAATCTTCCTGTGGAACTTCATCTGCCGGGCTAACAGTACTGCGGACCGGGTACAAAAGTAGCGAGTAGTGATAGGCGATACAGTATCGATATTTGGAATATCGCTACTCTTCGACTCAAATATCGATATTTAGTATCGATTCTTGGCGTCACGATATTTACAAGTATTGATACGCAATACATGAATACCGAAAGGTCGATACAAACATTTTTTATTGAGTGTGCGCAGCGGTTAGCAATCAGCGATGAGCGATAGCCAATATACCCTGCATTCGTTATGGAAGCTTACGCGCTTGTGAGCGCCACATCCTGTAACATGTTATATGTTGATGTATATCTATACATACGTGCTGGAAGTGCAGAAGCGTCCAAAACAAATGCGGCTATAATTGGAGCTCTGCTTTTTCCAAAGCAGAGTGTAGAGCAGCAATTACCATTTTGGTATCATTGCCCATCGAAGATCGGCATTTGGACTGAAACTTTTAACCTATATATTGTATTACCTTCGTGTATTTGCATTATTTTCAATAAATTAGTTGATTGAGTGAGCAGCCGTATTGATGAAAGAAATCGTAGGAGAGTCCATCTGTTTGAGGAAATCCGTTACGAGATCAATGCCATTGAGATCGATTGGAGCAAGAACGTTGCTATGACATCTCTTATGAAGGATTACGCGTCTTTGAGTCCCAGCCAGAGTGTAATAATCGAAAACGCGGGCTGGCTCGATGTCGAAGAGACTCTGCAACTGAGTACCAATAGCGGCTACTTTGACGTATGTATACCGCTCGCCATGATCCCCGGCTTCACCAAGGACTACCCGAAGATCATCATCAACACGAAGCACGAGCTCATCCTCACGAGATCGAGAAACGACACGAATGCAGTTGTGCAAACGGCACTGGCAGATGGAACCTACGAGGACTTTAAGATGGAACTCACGAGAATCGAGTAGCTCATACCGTACGTCATACTGTCGGACAAGCGCAAAATACGTCTGCTGAGCTACATCAAGAAGGATATCACTGTGAGTTTCCGCACCTGGGAGTTGTACGAGTATCCCATGCTTCCGAGCACTACAAAACACGTATGGACAGTGAAAACGGCTAATCAACTGGAGAAATCCCGATTCGTGATTGTGGGCTTCCAAACGAATCGACGAGGAGTTAAAGCGGCGAACGCAAGCCGCTTCAATCATTGCAACGTTCCGAACGAGAAATTATTCCTCAACTCGCAGTGTTACCGATATGGCAATCTCAATCTCAATGTTAGTCGCAATCAGTTTGCCATCTTGTGCGAGATGTACGCCAACTTTCAGAAAGCGTACTATGACAAGGCTCCGGAACCTATGCTGACGAGAAAAGATTTTCTCGCTCATGCGCCTCTCATCGTAAGCGACTGCTCGAAACAAAATGATGCGCTGAAGCAGACCCCCGTCAACGTCCGTCTTAAACTGGAGTCTGAAGGCAATTTTCCCGCGGAAACTACAGCCTACTGCCTGATCTTGCACGATCACATTGTTGAGTATAATCCCATAAGTGGGGGTGTAAGGAGGCGCGTGTGAGAAGGATTGGGGGAATGTGCAAGAAGAGGGCAGAACCACCTATAAAAGCGCCACTCGAATCGAGCACGCATCACAGTCACGATGAAGTACGTGTTGGATGCACAGGGCTTTCAGCTCACCAACAACGAATTTATCGTCAAAGAGCTGGCAATTGTTCCACTCAACTTGGGCCACAGACTGACAGCCTTCCTATTCAAACCGCCATTGAGTTGGCACGATTTGCCGGCCAGATATAAGAGTATAAATCTCCGGCTGGAACGCAACCATCACCATCTATCCTGGAGCTCGGGAGATCTGCCTTACGATGAAGTGGAAACCATTCTTCGATAGATGATGCGCGATGCGAGCGTCATCTACGTGAAGATCGAGCAGAAGAAGCGGTCGCTCGAACAGTTTGGCTTCAGCGTGCGTGAGTTCACGCCATGCCCGTCGCTGAAGATGCTGAACATGGAACAGATGGCAGCACCTTGCTATCATCATCAGCGAAATTCGCAATTCTACTGCGTACTCCGCAATGTCATACTGCTGGAAAAGTTTCTTCGAGACAATATTCTATCCATCGAGCGATCATTCACGATATTTTATCGCACTGGACTCTTGTCATTCATGGAGTCACAACACATAGCGCAACTACCGAGGAATTTTATGATCAACATTGCCGTGAGTAGTGTTGAACTTGCTTGGGGTAAGCTACCCGCGTCCCCGAAGCAAGACCCTGAAGTTGCCGCGTGTCTACAATGTCGCGAACACGGACTCATTGGTGCGCCAATGAAAAGAGAATGTATTCAATGTCGACGACAATGAATGGAAAATATTTTAATTGAGAGTTTACTTTACTATCCTGCACGATACCCTGCTGCGATTTGAATTTTCCCGCCATTTGTTCAAAATCAAATTTCGCGCCATTTTCTCGAATTCTATACATGCGCGCATTAAAGTAAGGGTGCCTTCAAATAGCGCGTACATTGCGCATCGCGTAACTTGCACAACCAATCAGGTGATCGGATTAATTACGCACAAATTGGCGCGGAGTGAATCGGACGATCCGATTGATTGCGCAAGTTACGCGATACGCAAAGTGCGCGCCATGTGAGTACAGCCTAAGGAACATGGCCAGTCCGCGCACACGTGAGAATCACCGCGGGAAAATTCAAACAACTTATTTCTACAACTTCGCGATTCGAAGTAGAACAAGTACACTTCACGTACTCGTTGGGGGGCTTCCCTTTCCAAACCCCCCCGCGTTTCGCGCGCCGTTATCGTCGCGCTTTGCGCTCCGTATTCTTGATCATTGTCTTGATTGATTCAGTATGGAAATACTATATTGTTTTCATGTCACTGTACATTGTTTTTGATAATATTGAGTTGAATGTTTCTTCCTTCATAGGAGCAACTGTTCATAAAGTTGGTGATTGAATTTCAATAATTATATTAGTGGGCACTCACAACTTTAGAATATAAGGATCATACATTTTGCTTTTGTCATATATTTTGAATGTTGGTTAACATGTCCCTTAGGGACGTTTTAATAGGCACTTATACCGTAATTTAAACTCCTTGATTCATTGTGAATATCAAGTAGTCGTATAAGTTCTCTTAAATTTGAATATAATCAATATGATATAAGAGTATCTAAACAATCATATCATTTAAATGTTTTGATAAATTATATTCACAAAATTGTTACAATATTAGGCAGTAATGAAGAATATTAGTGACATTTGAGATGGGCATGTTTATCATAACACTTTAATCATTCAATGATTATTAGTCCATTTATAATAAGTAAAAAAAGCTTTAGGTTATAAATCAATGCTCAGATTCTGTTTTTTCACGTTTGAAACGCGTGGGTGATCACCATATTGCCAACGGAGCGCAAGCACACAAAATAACCATGTACTTTTTATAAGAGAAATATGGGTTTTGAATTTGGGACGCTCAGGCCGTGTTTAGTTCCTCTTTTACTCTGTACGTGGCGTAGCGGCGTCGTGACGTACGTGGCGACGCCGCGTACGCCGGTCTATGCTTTACGTGGAAGTGGTGAGAGTGATAGGTGCTTGTTTACAGTCACATCGAAATTCTGTCAGTGAGAAAAATAGTATTTTTTTGTTAAAAATATTGTTTTTGTGCAAAAGTTATTCACTTAGCAATGTCTAATTGGATTGAAACTTCATGGGGCATTTGTTCATAATCATATACAGAAATTCTGTGAGTTAGAAAAAAATTCGTCCGTGCACTTCGGAGATCTAAGTGCATATGGACAGAAATTGCTTTTTTTCGTTAAAAATTGAATTTTCTTTGCACAAATTGTAAACTCAATGGTGTCTGATCGGATTAATACTTCGTGGGACATTTGTTAACAATCATATACAGACATCGTGTGAGTTAGAGAAAAAGTCGCTCGTGAACTTCGGAGATCCAAGTGCATACCCTAGCGGATTCGACGACTGTACATACGGTCGAAAATGATCGTTTTGTCGACCGTACTTTTGTGGTCGTCAGAAAAAGCAACGCATTTTGCTTGTGGGTCGTTACGACCAAAAATTATTAGCCGTAACAACCCGTTCCTGGGTCCGTTTGCTGGTCATTACGACTGAGAATTATTAGTCGTAACGACCCGTTCGTGGGTCCGTTTGCTGGTCGTTACGACTGAGAATTATTAGTCGTAACGACCCATTCCGGGGGCCAGGAGGCTGGTCGTTACGACTGAGAATTATTAGTCGTAACGACCCATTCCGGGGGCCAGTTGGCTGGTCGTTACGACTGAGAATTATTAGTCGTGACGACCTATTTCGGGGCCCGTTTGCTGGTCGTTACGACCCGAAATCCTTAGTCGAATATTTTTTTCTCAGCGCAAATTAATACAAAAATTTGTATAGTTTATTCTAAAAAGGCACCCATGCAATCGGAACTAATAAAATTGTACGCCCGAGATATCCACAATACTTAGGGATATTCGCAAGGGTCAGCTCGACCGAAAGTGCAATGAAAGAGCTTTGTCCTGGAGAAACCGCCTTAATCATCACGGTAACCTATGTGCTAGGTAAGTACTTGGCTTGGCACGCAGGCTGTCTGGTATATAACATCGTCATATGCCTATTTCGTTTGGGCACAGAGTTTTGAGCGCATGCGACGCGTAGTGGTGGACGCGTCAACTAGCGCTACCTAGCAGATTTGTTGACCAGAATTTTTCGGTCGTAGTCAATGTGGTGGACGCGTCAACTATAGTTGACGCGTCCACCACTATGCGTCGCATGCGCTCGAAACTCAGTGCCCAAACGAAATAGGCATATGATGGTGTTATATACCGAACACCCAGCGTTTCAAGTCAAGTACTTACCTAGCGCCGAAGTTCCCGTGATGATTAAGGCGGTTCCTCCAGGGCGAAGCTCGTCCATGACACTTTCGGTCGAGCTGACCCCTCCGAATATTCCTAATGTGGATATCTCGGGCGTACAATTTTATTAGTTCCGATTGCATGGGTGCTACTTTGGAATAAACTATAAAAAATTTTGTATTAATTTGCGCTGGGAAAAAAATATTCGACTAAGGATTTCGGGTCGTAACAACCGGCAAAGGGCCCCATAATGGGTCGTTACGACTAGTAATTCTCAGTCGTAACGACCAGCCAACTGCCCCCCGGAATGGGTCGTTACGATTAATAATTCTCAGTCGTAACGGCCGGCCAACTGGCCTCCGGAATGGGTCGTTACGACTAATAATTCTCAGTCGTACCGACCAGCCAACTGGCCCTCGGAATGGGTCGTTACGACTAATAATTCTCAGTTGTAACGACCCACGAGCGGACTGCGACGATCCTTCATACGACCAAAAAATTATGGTCGACAAAACGACCACTTTCGACCGAAACTGTTTACGACCCTAAATTTAGGGTCGACGAATCTGCTAGGGTATGGACAGAAATAGCTGTTTTTCGTTAAAAATTATGTTTTCTTTGCAAAAATTGTAAGCTCAATGGTGTTTGATTAGATCCATACTTCGTGGTACATTTGTTTCCAATCATATAAGTTAAATGTCCCAATACCCGACCACGTCCCAGTACCCAACCACTCGAACCAATATATCAGTAAGTTAAGCGTTCACTTAAGAGAAATCTTAAACTGTGAATTGATTTAATATCCAGGATTCATAATCTACGTATATACACTACTTTTAATCGTTCAAGAATCGTCTGCAATTTAATTGTGGATAAATATGACAGCACGCGTACTTTTCGGGGCACGAAAGCCATTATCAAAGCTGAAGTACTGAGGAATCGCGATATCTTATTGAAGCGATTTCGAAGTGGTTTTTATTGTTTTCGAACTTAGCCTTAGCTGTTTTTATTCGGAAAGATACTACTAATTTGATCATGTTGTCTCAATTAGCCAACAATGCGTTTTAAGTACTTAATTTCCATGTCCGGTTATTGGTACATACGAAATGTATCTTGTACCGATAACCGACCATGTGTCCGGATATTGGTACTTGCTCGCGACTATGTTCAGTCCCAGTAACCGGACATCTTCTAACATGTATATTATTCGTGCATAACCTCAAAATTTCGGTGACACATTCTCTGAGCAGCGACGCATTTTTCTCAATTCACCCCCTCCCTTCCCCCCGCCATAGAGATGAGTGATCGGTTATAGGGTCATAATGTGTGGTCGGATATTGGGTCATATAGAAAAACGGGTGGTCGGGTACTGGTACCCTGACTATTTCGCTACTCATTTGGTGAGTTGGAAATAAAAAAATTCCAACCAACAAGCGCTAGGTAGACTACCCATAAGACCCAAGAACTTCGGTTTTATGGGTACTTTACCTAGTGTCCGTTGGTTGGAATTTTTCCATTTCCAACCTACATGGGTAGATTACCCAAAACGTGGGTAGAGAAACAGTCAGGGTACATTTACATTTCTCAGTATTTTCGGTTATTATGAATAAACGACTAATTATAGCAACAACTTTACCCTGTGTTTTGGAAACCAGAGACTTCAAGCTTTCCAATCGTCATAGTTGTTATAGAAAATAGTTTATTTTTGAACGCGATAAACAAGTTAACTTTTTCGTCGCCTCTTAGATGGTCGGGTATTGGGACATTTACCTTACAGACATTGTGTGAGTTAGAGAAAAATTCGTCCGTGAACTTCGGAGCATTTTTTGGTTAAAATGGTGTTTTTTGCCAAAATTGCAACCTTAATGGTGTCTGATTGGATTCATACTTCGTCAGACATTTGTTTATAATCATACACACACATTCTGTGAGTTAGAGAAAAATTCGTTAGTGAAATTTCAAGTTTTAACTACATATGGTAATAATACGACTTTTTTGCTTAAAAATGGCTATTTTTTTCAAAAATCTCTGTTTTACAACATCCGTTTGGATTTAAACTCCTTGGGCATAGAGATTACAACCATACACAACTACCCTCCAAAGAAAATTGAATTCCGTACACCGGTTTCTGAGATCTGGGTCTGGACGGACATCCGACGCAGATTTCGAGGCGATTGCAATAGGCACTTTCTGTCATAAGTGAGTGAGTGCCTAAAAATAGACAAATTCTCATTATTTTTTTTTGCATTATATGCAATGAGCAAATTAAGGGGGTTCAGATAATTCTATCAGCAAATCAAAGAACTATATGTCAGCAGTCATATGCATAACCTCAATTTGCTCATTGCTGCAGTCAGCGTTTTCTTTGATATCACAATACTTTATCGAATTCACGTTGACAGTCAAATTTCAATATGTGAAAGTGAAAATTATGATATTATATATGAAAATCATGATATCGTACACGTGGCCGGATACACGTAGCTGGAAGTGAAAATTGCGATATCGTACATGAAAATTACGATATCGTAAGTGAAACTTAAAAAAAATGAGATAGTCCACCACGCAGAGGCCGGATTAATGCTATTCAGCTGTGTGAAGGCGAAAATTATTATATTCTACCATGCAGAGGCCAAGGTTATGATGTTTTGCTAGTCAGAGGCCAAATCTGTGACAATCTGCTGCGGAGAGGCAAAAATTGTAATATCCAGCTACGCAGTGGCCAAAATTGAAATAATCAGATATGTAGAGGCCGAAATTATCATTTCGTGCTACGGAGGGACCAAAATTCTGATATTCAACTACGCCGAGGCCAAAATTCTGATAATTAACTACGCCAAGGCTAAAATTCCAATATTCAGCTGCACCGAGGCCAAATTCAGATTTCCTGCTACGCCGAGGTCAATATTTAGCTGCGCCGAGGCCAAATTATGATTTCCTGCTACGGGGCCAAAATTCTCACATTCAACTATGTAGTGGCCAAAATTGAAATATTCAGGCACGTAGATGCCAAAATTGAAATATTCAGGTATGTAGATGCCGAAATTATGATTTTTCCGCTACGCAGTGTGCGAAATTGAAATATTCAGCTAAAAATTGTGATTTCCTGCAAGGTAGAGGCCAAAATTCCGATATTCAACTACGCCGAAGACAAATTGAAATATTCAGCAACGCTGAGGACAAATTATGATTTCCTGCTACGCCGAGGTCAATACTCCAATATTCAGCGACGAAGGGGCCAAAATTTCAATGTTCAGTGACGGGGAGGCCAAAATTTTAATGGTCAGCGACGAAGGGGCCAATATTCAGCGACGGTGAGGCAAAGTCCTTGAAATTCCAATAATTTTTTTAGCTTGGACGCGAACCACGGCGAAAAAAAGGGTAGCTCAGACACGAACCACTAAAATGAGGTTTGGGTTTCGAGAATAGGAATTTTTCGAAAAGTTTGGGTTTCAGTTTGGGTTTGGATACCTACCTTACCGACCGCGGTGCAGAAATCTACCATCCCGATGGTTTGGGTTAGGTCTGGGTTTGGATCCCTTCCTTACCGATGGTTTGGGTTTGGTATCATGGTCAACTGCGCTCGAACTCTCATAGCTTAACTACTGACCTCAGAAGCCTCAAATGTAGTTCTTAGGACACTAATTTATAATATACAGTAAATGATTACAGTGCCGTTAGTGAATAGCAACACCAATGGAGAAGAAGACAGAGAGTGAAAAAGGACTCACGAATTTCCGTTACTATTGAGGTCAGTATAAACGTAACAACTAATTGCCCCGCAGTTCAGCAGTAAGTGGCTCTCTGTTTACTCATTTTCCTTCTCTATTTCTGTATTGTAACGATTCATTAGCCTTGGGAGCACGGAGAACCACGCGTTCCCGTCGAAGGCGACAATCGACAAATTAATAGATCATGTGTAAAAGCACGTCCACGCATTTTCGCGCTTCACGTTCACACTTTATATTTATTAGGGTGGTTCTTTTATGTAGTACGTATGAATATCTTTGTCGCTGTGACATTCCCCCCCTATCCCAACTATGCTCTGTCTAAATCATGTAAGAACGGTCTAACATTGACATAGATTTTCCTTTGGATCATACTTTTTTTTACCAAATAGTGTGGCAATAAATTGTAAACTTTACTCACCAAAAACCTGTACAGCGTTGTCCGTGAATTTGGCTGGGCCATGGTTAAATTTTATAAAAACGATTCTTGTACTGAGTTGTGCTCAATCTGTGCTACGTCGTGCCGCAAACCATAGTTCAAAATCTCAAAAAACTACCTAGCAATAGAAAAAACAAGTTTTTTCTTCGAGCTCAGTCGTTATGATTAAGTTTAAATCTTATGATTATGCTGAACTCATTGGAAAATGTGTCGTAAAAATATTTATTGCACTCCGTGCGTAAAATGGCACTCTCCGCACTCGTGCAATAAAATTTTGTACGAAACTCGTGCGAGAAACATTTTTCTGACTCGTGTGATTGCAGCATTCGCCTTCGGCTCATGCTGCAAACTCACACTCGTCAGAAAAAGTTTCAACGCACTCGTATCGTAATGTACTATTCCTGTACGTGCAAGGGTTTTTGGTATAATCAAATTAGAAAAAAGAACATAAGCTTCGCCATATCCAAATTGCTTAAAAAAGTCTCTTGTGCCAGAAACCGAAGGTTGGTACCTCGAACCGCCTTTAAAGAAATTAAGCAGAAACGGTTTTGCGTGAGTCAGAAATTCAAAAATTCAAAAACCATCGAAAAGTGTAGATTTATTGTGTCCGATCGTGCTAGCCGGGAAGAGCAACTTAATCCTCTGATCATTTTCTTAAATAACCACAATAAATAAATTTAGATTTTTTGATGTTTTTAACACTTTTGACCCCACCCTATTCTGGACCGTATGGTTCTCAGAGAAAATGTTCAGAGGATAAAGTTGCTCCGCCTGGCTAGCACAATCGAACACAATAAAAAATCTAGACCTTTCGATGTTTTTTTCATTTTTGAATTTTTGACCCCACCCTATTTTGGACGGTATGGTTCTCAGAGAAAATGTCCAGAACGTAAAGTTGCTCCATCTGGCTAGCACAATCGGGCACAATAAATGAATCTAGACTTTTTGATCTTTTTTGAATTTCAGAATTTCTGGACCCTCCTCATTTTGGCCGGTATCAGAGAAAATGTTCGGAGGGTAAAGTTGTTCCGCTTGGCTAGCACAATCGGGCATAATAAATAAATCTAGACTTTTCGATGTTTTTAGAATTTTTGAATTTCTGACTTACGCAAGACCGTTTCTGCTCAATTTCTTTGGAGGTTGTTCGAGGTATCGATCTTCCGTTTCCGGCATAAAGTCGGACAAACCAACATCAACTCGGCACAAGAGTCTTTTTTAAACAATTCGGACATGGAAAACCTGATGGTTTTTTTTTAACTTTGATTATATCAAAAACCCTTGTACGTGCAAGAAATATTTTTACGACACAATATTCAATAAGCGGACGCCTGCTCAGCACCATCATTAGATTAAAAAGGTACTGGTACCTAATAGCGGGCTCAAAAAATCGAAAAAAAAATTAGCGCGCGCCGAGCAGCGCGCGCTTCGACCTAGCCGTCAAATCATCACTAAGTGAGGAGGTTCAGGAGCTAGTAAAGCCAGCCTTTGAAAAATCAAGTAATGACGAATTGCTTATACTTTGTATAGAGAAAGAACACGCAAAACAACAACGATTGCTACAACAGTACTCTTTGGGCGATCCTTCCCAAACACACGTTTGTACGCAAGGAGGTCGTAGAACTGGTTGCTCACATTTCGTTGTCCATTTTTAATGAGGTTCTCATGACCTTCTCAAAAATAACGGGCTGCAATATAGATATTGGTGCTAATAATTATGTAGACGTGAAAGATGAACAGCGGATTGCGATGGCGAGAAAAGCTAGCAGGGCGGCAACCAGCGAAGGCCATTTCACAAGAAAAAATGCCCAACAGGGGGAAGAGGAGGCTGATCGGGATTCAGGCGTACTTTTTTACGGTTCAGGGATTGCGGATTAATTGAACACAAGATAGCTGAAAATTCAAGTGGTCATAGCGCATAATTGAAGTAGTTAAAAACAGTTTTTAAAATTCGATTGTGCTATTTATTTCGTTCATTTTGTTTCATCACCAACTATTCTGGCTTTCCAAACAATTCAATATTACTTTAGTCACAAGCAACACTGTTTTGTTTGTTATGAGTAACAAACAAAAATGTTGTTGTGGTCAAAATCACAACATTCACTCGATTATCGGCTCAACTAAAGACAAAATTAACATCATGGACAAATCCAACATGATTTTTAAAATAGAATGGAACGATTGCGAAGCATTATACATCGGACGAACTAAAATTATCTAAAAACCAGAGTTAGAGAACACATAAGCAGATTACGACACAAAGACATACAACACACATCTTTAGCAAATCATGGAATAGAATTAGGACATATTTTCAAATTTGACGATATTAAAATTTTAAACAACAAACTTTTCTTTGAAAAAGCCTGATTTTAGAAATGATCCAGATCAAATCTCACAAAAATCTATAAATTATAGGCCTGACATCGATAAACTAAGCAATATATGAGGTATTCCCCCTCATCGGGACTCCCTTTAAGGCCAACCTGTTTCGAATTGCTTGAAACTTGAGTATGTTTTAGAGTTGCCTGAATTTATATTGCACACCAATTTTCAGGTCTCTAATTATTATACTCTTTATAATACACCAAACGTTATATTTCAAACTTTTTGCGTATTCAGCTCTTCGGAGCTCAGGCACGGCGTGAAATTAAATCGAAAAAATTCTTTTCCAATAGCTTTCGATCGAAAATTTCCTGCGCTTTCCGAAAAAAATATCAGCGATTTCGAAAAAAACAAATTCATTTAAATTTTGGCCAAAAACCGAAAAAATTGATTTACAAAAAAAGAGCATAATTTAATTTGGCGGAACAATTTTTTTTCATATTTTGTACGTATCTAAAAAGTCATGATATAAATTTCAAGTTGGAACTCATATCCGTTTACTAATGCCAAGTCTTTTAGTAGGATGGAAATGATTAAATATCAGGTTTTTCGTATTCAACAGTTCTCTGGTATATTATATAGCGTTTTTTGAACAAATTTTGAAGTTAGTAAATTAATTAAATAAATTAAATTAAATTTATAAAATCATCAAATTTATTTAATTAATTAAATCAAATTTATAAAATTTTCAATTCAATAAATTTATTGCATTTATTTAATTTTCAATTTAATAAATTTATACAATTTGAAATTCGTAAAAAAACTATATAATATATCAGAGAATTGTTGAATACAAAAAAAACGATATTTAAGAATTTTTATCCTATTTAAAGTCTTGGCATTAGTAAACGGATGCGAGTTCCAACTGGAAATTTATATCGTGACTTCTCAGATATATCTAAACAGTAAAACAAAATTTCCTTTGAATTAAATTATGCTCTTTTGTTGTAAATCAATTTTTTTTGTTTTGGGCCGAAATTTAAATGAATTCGTTTTTTTTTCGGAATCGCTGATATTTTTTTCGAAAAGCACAGGAAATTTCCGATCGAAAGCTATTATAAAAGAATTTTTCCGATTTTATTTCGCGTCGTGTCTAGGCTCCGAAGAGCTGAATACGCAAAAAGTTTGAAATATAACTTCTGGTGTATTCCAAAGAGTATTATAGTTAGAGATCTGAAAATTGGTGTACAATATACTTTTTGGCAACGATAAAACATACTCGAGTTTCAAGCAATTCAAAAGAGGTCGGCCTAAAAAGGGGTCCCAATGAGGGGAAATACCTCATATACAACTTGATAATTTTAAATTATCACAACTAAATATACCGTTACATTTATACAACCGACAACCATTTTACTACATAAACGATTCATCACACATACCAAAAAGAAGAAACTGATAAATTTAAATAGCCAAACAAACGACACCGCTCGCAAATATTAAAGAAGCAAGAAAAATTTGCAAATTTTTCGGTGATTTTTGGCAGGCTGTATTCAAGTGAAAAATGGTCAGATCGAGATTATAAATGAAGCATTTCGAAGTTCCGAAATTCTTGTTTTCAGATCTTTTGGACAACAATTTTTAGGAGCTAGGTTCCTCACGCTAACCGAAGAAATACCGAAAAAAAATGTTCCAAATTTTCTACATCTTATTTTTTAGTCCACGGGCTCGGAATTTTTTTTCCTGCTAAAACTATGCATTAACCAGATAGCCTGTTCACCCAGCTTCAATGTCCGTTTTTTATTTCTTTTCTACGCTGATTTCTCGCGAAGATATCCGAATTTGAAGAAAAAGGATCCTTTCGTCTTTAACCGGTGATATCTCAGCAACCAATGGTTGTACAAAAAATAAAAGGGCAGTTTCGGAAACTGGAATAAATTTCCTCCAAGATTCTTCCAAGATTATTTAGAATTTTTTTTTCTACCCTCAATATTGAGTTGAAAAAAGTACAAAAAGAGACTTTTTCCTTTGTTTTGGTAAATCGACAGCAACTTTGCTAATATTGATGGGAAGGCTAATGTTTTTAGACATTTTTTCAGCTCAATGTACTCCCAATAATCTTATAGGTTTGCAGATCGATCGATCGAACGGTTTTCCCGGACCGATTGACGAAATTTAATAAAAAAATTAAAGGAGCAGGGTTTTTGTTTCTAATCAGGTAATTTTCTCAAAAATGGAAAAATCGATTTTTTTCCCACTTTTCTTACAATTCTGCATCTGTTACCGATAAAATTTGAAAAGAAATTCAAAAATTTTCAATTTTTCTGACTTTTCTTCGACAATTCTGAATCTATTACCGGTTAGATAAAAAAAATGTAAGCATTAAGAGATCCAGAATTGTACAAAAAGCCGAGAAAAAATCAATTTTTCCATTTTTTAGAAGATTACCCGATGTTTAAAAACAAAAACCTTGCTCGGTTGATTTTTTTTTATATTTTGAACTGGAAAAATTGATTTTACCGACTTTGCTTACAATTCTGCATCTGTTACCCGTTGAATTGAAGAAGAAAAAATAAAAATCAAAAAAAGTTAAATTTTTAATTTTTTTATATGTAATTTTACCGGTTATAGATGCAGAAGTGTAAGAAAAGTTGAAAACGAATTAATGCTGCTTCTTCATAGAGAAAGCTTTGTTTTCGTGAAAAAAATTTTCTCGCGATTTTCATGTCAGTATGTTCAAAGTGTCCTTAAACATCGAGAAATCATATTTTTTTTAAATGTCCGGATGTATGTATTGTAACGGGACGACCCGGGGCCTGTCACGATCTCGGCATTTCGCCTGAGATCCGTTAGGTGGCGGCGAGAGAGCCATGGAGCACCGATAAAGGTGCAGTCCGGTGTATTACCAGTATCAAGGTCCTCAATGAACAATCAATTGTTGGAACATTACCCGCGCTGTGTAGTCGCACACCACATTTTTATTTTATTAAAATAAGTTAAATAAAAGTCCTCGTAGCCCTATGAGCCTCGGCGAGGATAAATAACGGTTTATTGCAATATCTGTCGGCCCAGTACTCGAACCGACACCTCTCGCAAGAGAGAAGAGGATATCGAAAGTCCTAAATTCGATATTTGAATAGATTTGAATTTATTCAAATATCGAAATGTTTCAGTATACGTGTGTGTATGTGTGGACCTGCCTCGAAAAATTCGAACAGCTATATCTCAAGACCACATGGGAGTAGCGCGTCAAAATTTTGCACATAAGCTGAGCCTTTGCCTTTGCCACAGCTTCTTTGCTTGCTATGAATTTTGCAAAAATTCATTGATGTTTGGGAATATTATGCGACTTTTAAATTTTCGAATAAGGGCGTGGTAGCGTCCGCCAAATTTGCGATATCAGGTTGAAAAAAATTATACGGGTAGTTTGAATGACAAAGATTGTTAGTATTCAACTTTGCCAAAATCTCTCAAGGGGTTCGTGATTCATAAAATTGTGAATTTTTTGCAAAAACGGCTCGATCGTTCTAGCTTGCACATATTTCGTGATATCAGGCTCAACATTTCTATAAAGATAGTATAATGGAAGAAGATACTTAGTATTGAATTTCGCAAAGATCGCTCAATGGGTTCGTGAGTTATGAAATTTTGAATATTTTGTCAAAAGCCCGTGATCGCTCCAGTTTGCACATATTTCGTGATATCAGGCTTAAAATTTCTATAATGATAGTTTAATGGAAAAAGTTACTTGGTATTCGATTTTGCTAAAACCGCTTGAGCCGTGCAAATCTTATGCGATTTTGAAATTTTCAAAAAAAAACTTGATCGAAAATTTTACTATACAAAGCTGCAGTTTTACTACTCCGATAACCAGAATTAATGAAAAAATTTGCAATATTCCAGCAATTAATATTCCAACAATTGATTGTTAATTGAGGACCCCGACGCTAGTAATACACCGGACCTTTATCGGTGCTCAGTGGCTCTCTCGCTATTAGGGCGATTCCGTAACTTGTTTTAGTTATAACGATTCGAAATGTTATGGTAACGATAGCGACTTTCGCCGCGTGTAACGACAGACGGATAACGATGGTATGATTCTGTAATTCCGCATAGCGATGTTCGACGTTACAGAATGCGATAACGAAACGTCGTTATTTAACGTCGTCATTTGCGTTGAGAACCGCTGGCATTCAGTAACTTCTCGAAAGTCACTAGTAATTACCCAATGGGATGCATTGTTGACTATTTTGTGTTCATCCTTTGCTTGCGTACTTCAAATGTGACTACACTAACCGAAAAAGAAAATTGAATTGTTTCGACAATGGCTTCGTAATCGCAGTAAGTAAAAACATTTGTAATATAAATATTAAACAATACGTACCGCGCTTGCAATATATCAAACATGCACTGAAGTACATATCTCACAGCGTCGCACCGGTGCCATTAGAGGTTATGCTTGCACATGCAAACTTGAAAACATCAATTTTTTGAATCTATTATTTCCTTTTCGATCCTTAGGTGAATCGATTCTTGGCCTTGAAAATAAAAAATTCAATTTTACATTCAATTCATTATGTATCAAAGATTGGAAACTAAATAAAGATTGACAAAAGTCTATGAAACATCAACGTCAAGGTTAAAAGAAAAAAAAGTATGTGAAGATGTGAACACGTGGGAAATAGAGAAACTTATGTAGTAGAAAAAAAGTCTAATCTGTTAAATATATTCATATTATTTTGAAGAATATATTAAAAAGTCCAAATGTGTAAAAGAATCAAATTCTGTTCAGCCAGAATGAAAACTGCTTTATACATATCTGTTAGTTTGTATTAATCATTTTTTAGGTATTCATCATTTTGTAATAAAAATAATTTAATCCAATTCAATCATTTTCCATAGCAAAAACTTAATAAACACTTACATAAGCTTTAATTAGCAATTAATTTTTTTACGATTTTTAAAAATCGATTCTTTGTATTCGATTTTTCAAGAAAATTGAAAATTGATTCTCTTGATTCGATTCCGAATCAAATGGAGAATCGATTTTTTTCAAAGAATCGAACATCCCTACTAAGTTACCTTACGGCCGTCTGTATAAGCCGGGCATAAAGGTAATATTTCAAAGTATTCACGTCAAGATACTTCTTTAATTCTTAATAATATGAGTCTAAAATATTTTTCTAGACGTGGCGTGACAACAAAACACTGGTGTCACAAAAAGTAGCAAAGATACGCGCAAATCGACCCGCGACAGGAAACATTGGTGGTCCTCCAGTAAAACTGACCGAGCAGGAACAATTTTGGGACCGATGGGGTTTGATTATGTGGAAGGAGTTGAAAGTTCAGATTCATTTCCTGAAGAACAGGTAAAAATATATTCTCGAATGCAATTGGAATGATCTGAGTACGTAATAATAGAAATGATCTGTGTAACAGGTTGTCATCCACTGTAGAAAAAATGTGTAAACGACAATACTTTATTTTGCATTTTTTAAGTATGTAGATACTGTAAACGTGATGCTGTCCAATATATACGTGATTTTACTGCTTAACTGTTTCAGGCCAATGCCAACGGGTTACTTGCAGAAGGGAACGAAGATATTTTAGACATCGGTGTCGATTCCTTAAAAGTACGGAGCACTAGTGACATCAGTGGCGTGACTTACGCTGGCTAGTACATTTTTCTTAATATTCCATTCGACAGTGTATCACATGACATTACATTATTTCCCTGGTAAAATTAAGATTGTACTGTTTTATTGCAGATTATGAAATGTTAGAGGAAGTATTGGGTGGGGTCGACGATACCGAGTCCTCTTCCATAAACGAATACGGGGTTACAAGAGAAATATCGCCACTTGCAGCACTGAAAGATGGAGCTGCTAATTCTTCCAGCCGGGCTGTTTCCACACGAAGTTCTACTCGACGCACTCGTTCAACAAGATTCGCCATTTCCAGAGCCAAGAAATCCAAAGCCATGTTTGCTACAATTCACGGAGACTGTTTGATATGCATAAGTCAATGTACATACATTTAATACTACAGGGCGACAGCACATGATTCAGCGATTTTATGAAATTAAAAGTTTTATTACAGTATTCAAAGAGAGTAAATTTTTTTTCAAGAACCGTTTTGTTTGAAGAACGGAATTTATATGTTATGGGCATTTTGAATAGCTTACAAAATATCTAATTAGCATTCCAATCTGTTGCATAAATTATTATAAGAACCTATTTTACTTACGGATTTTTCTCAACGTAATAAGAATTATTGGATTGCGCCGTTTTACTTGGTTTCAAAAAATATAATGCTACAAGTGGCATTTTCGGAGTATGCGCCGCACTATGGTTCACCGTTTTACACATTTACACTCATGACGCTTGCGATTCATGAACATCACATAACGACGTCGCTATGCCATAACGAGGGGTAAGCCATGCCTCGGTATATTAGTGACCTATAACGACATCGCAACGACGTTTGTCGGTATGAATAACGACAAAACTGTTTTTCGTATCGAAAACTGTTGCTATGAGCGCATAACGAGTTAGGGAATCGCCCTACAGCGCGAGAGCGTCCACCGACCGCCGCCAAGTAACGGATCTCAGACGAAATGCCGAGATCCAGGGGGTCCAAGCACACATGGGGATGAGTGAGGCAAAGTTTCGCCTTAACCGTCTACTAGGAGCGCTAGTGTCGCTACCTATAAGCCATTGCGTCGATTTTCCATCTCGCTCGCACGCACTCACGGCACTCACCCATGGTATCCATGGCAACGAAATTTCCGCCATCTTGGTTTGTTGCGTATTTCGCGTCTTCATAGTGCGCTTGGGTGTATCTATGGGTGTGTTTTTTGAACTGTTTTTGTTATCTTTTTGCAAACATGTTGTGCAGTTTGCAGAAAAGTTGAGTGCATCGTATTGGACGATCCTTTTAATAATCATTTTTGATCTTCACCGAAGCAAGGTAAATACATCTCGTTTTGTTATTAACCTAAGCTCTTCTCGTATTTTAATCTCAAGTTGAATTCTCAACCGAATATTTGTTAATTTAAGCAAATATATAATATTGAAGGTGGACTGCACTATTTTTATAAGTATTATGGATCTAAAAAAATCCTTTCTACTTTTTGTTTGTAACAGCTATGTCGAGGAAGTGTTTGGTAGCGGGATGTTCGTCGGAGGCACAAGCTTTTTCAAATTCCCAAATCCCATGACTGAGTCTGATCAGTTTTTAAAGTGGCTTGCTGCAAGTGGAAATCCTAAGCTGCTGAATGTTTCTCCGGTACATGTGACAAATCGACATTTGTGTTCGGTTCACTTTGAACAAAAACATATGTTGGCGAAATATGTTAATATTGTTTTATATATAAAAGCTCGTTAAATATTTGATGTAAACGCTGGTTGTGCGGTTAAAACTTTGCAAAGTTATAGCTGATTTATTTTATGTGACACGCGAATAGAAAAAGATTTTATAAGTTTATTTTACATATAAATGCTCGTCAAATATTTAATGTCATCAGTGGTTATGCGGTTAAAGCTTTGCAAAGTTATAGCTGAACAATTTTATATTATACGTGAATAGAAAAACAATTTTTAAGTTTCTTTATAACATGAAAGCTTGTCAAATATGTGATGTAAAAACCGATTGTGCAGCTGAAACTTTGCAAAGTGCTGACTGATTAATTTTATGTGATACGCGAATAGAAAAAAATTTCATAAGTTTGTTTTACATATAAAAGCTCGTCAAATATGTGATGTAAAAACTGATTGTGCAGCTAAAACTTTGGAAAGTTGTGACTGATAAATTTTATGTGATACGCGAATAGAAAAACAATTTATAAGTTTCTTTATAACATGAAAACTTGTCAAATATGTGATGTAAGAACCGATTATGCAGCTAAAACTTTGCAAAGTCCTGACTGATTAATTTTATGTGATACCCGAATAGAAAAAGATTTTTTAAGTTTGTTTTACATATAAAAGCTCGTCAAATATTTAATGTAAACACTGGTTGTGCGATTAAAGCTTTTCAAAGTTATAGCTGAATAATTTTATGTGATACGCGAATATAAAAACAATTTTTACATTTGTTTATAACATGAAAGCTTGTGAAATATGTGATGTTAAAACTGATTGTGCAGCTAAAACTTTGCAAAGTTCTGACTGATTAATTTTGTGCGATCCGCGAAGAGGAAAAGATTTGTTAAGTTTATTTTACGTATAAAAGCTCGTTAAATATTTGATGTTAACACTGGTTGTGCGGTTAAAACTTTGCAAAGTTATTGCTGAATAACTTTATGTTATACGCGAATAGAAAAACAATTTTCAAGTTGGTTGATAACATGAAAGCTTGTCAAATATGTAATGTAAAAACCGATTGTGCAGCTAAAACTTTGCAAAGTTATAACTGATTAATCTTATGTGATACGCGAATGGAAAAAGAATTTTTGAGCGTGTTTTTTTATCTAAAAGCTTGTTAAATATTTCGATGTGTAAATATGAATGTTGTGAATAGTCATATATTGAGATGAATAATTATACAAAATATTTGAAATATATTAAAACACAAATATACTGGCATTTTTATTATATTTTTGTATCCTGGGACATTTGAAATGAAATAATAATAATAATAATAATAATAATGAACCTGCCTCGGGGGCCGTGGAGAGGGGGTAAATCCGTATATTTATATATGTCATACGCATATATATATGTCATAGGCATTAGTTCTCTAACCGTCTACTACGAGCGCCACCAGCGCAAACTTTGCCTCAACATTTACTATGGTGGCTTGTACACCCTGCCGAGATCGTGGCAGGCCCCACGCCATCCCGTTACAGTATATAGTCATATTTTACGGATAAAAATCATTCAGAAATAAAATACATTTTTGTTTTCTAGCTTTTTTGATATTGAACATTTTTTCAATACGAATATCACAATGTCTCATTAATGTCAAAAACACAACAAAATGTTGAAAAGAAATATGAAAAAAGAAAATGACGTGAAATTAATCGTTATTGATGTTTTATAAGGAATAAATGAATAGATCTTTTCAATCGATCTTTTTCATATTTATCATGCTTGTGTAGTTGTAAAATTTGAAGTTCTATCTCACCAATATAACTGCAATTTACTCGCAACGTTTCAACAAAATATTGCAGCAATGTTGCTTAGAAACATTCCGGAAACATTGCTGAGAAGTTTTAGTGCAATGTTGCGTAGCAATGTTACCACAGCATTTCTGCAATATATCATTGCGCGTGCAATATGACAACATTGCAGCAATGTTATCTGCTGTAGGGATAGTGGTTTGGGGTATATTGAGCTGTAAAAATTTCTGAAAACATTAGCCTACCCGTCAATATTCGCAAAGCTGCAGTCGATTTACTAAAACAAAGGAAAAAGTAACTTTTTTGTACTTTTTCAACTCTATATTGAAGGTAGAAAAGTTTGTTTCAAAAAATCTCGAAAAATTCTTGTTGAAAATTTATTCCAGTTTCCGAAACTGTCCTTTTATTTTCTGAACGACCATTTGTTGCTGAGTTACCACCGGTTAAAGACAAAAGGATCCTTTTTCATTGAAAGTCGGATATTTTCGCGAGAAATTATCTGAAATTAAATAAACGTAGAGAAAAAATATTAAAAATAAATTGAAGCTGGATGAACAAGCTATCTGGTCCATGCATTGGTTTAGTTCCAACTAACAAGTGCATTGGTTTAGTTCGGAAACAAAATTTCCGAACTCATGGACCAACAGATAAAATTTAAAAAATTAGCTGAATTTTATTTTTGCGCTCTTTCTTAGGATTGCGGGACAATCGTAGCTCCTGAAAATGTTTGACCAAAAGATCTCTGCACTAGAATGTTGAAGCTTCAAAATACCTTTTTATTTACCTCAATATGACTACTTTTAACTTCACTACAGCCTGTCATCAAATCACCGTGTTTGGAAGAGACCATTATTCGGGGGTCAGGTGACCGTGAGGAAAAATTCGAGGGACTTGTCAAAATTCGATGAGGCCGAGGAATAAAGAAACACGAAGAAAACCTCACACTTTTAGCAAAAATATATATATTTTTTTTTTTAAATATTTTTTCCAGAAGCCCGGGGTCCCACCCCTTTAGCCAACCCTACCCCAATCTTTTACTTCCAATATTCCCCAGTTCCTCCCCCCTTCCAATATTCCCCACCTCTTCCTCCCCCCCCCTCCCCCGAGTCGGTCCTGAGTTCGTCTTCTGATGCCGGAGCTACGTCGCACCTCGTCGAGAAATTGTAAACATGGACTACAGCTATATACATGTGACTCACACCTGCACGAGACTTGTGTATGCCACATATATATATATCTGGAGCTTGTCACGCCCATATTTTTTATTTCTCGACGAGACTACGGCACAGGGAATCGAACCCAGGACCTCCCGATGCTCTGGTTTAGAGGCAAGCACGCTAGCCACTACTCCAGAGTACCGGTTTTTAGCAAAAATAATAACAAGTCAATCTTTATTTAATTATCGCTGAACGGATGTAAGCGTGAGATCAGTTTATAATAATCGGTTTTTGCACTCGCGCGGATAATGGCGTGCACGTCGACACGTATGCGAAGCGATCCGGAGAATGTCTATCGAAGTTCGAAGTGTCCGAAGTCAAAACCCACGATCGCGGAAATCAACGCGGGCGTAAATCGCGTCAACTCGTTTATCAGAAGCCGAAAAATACATAAGAAGAATACCGTGAAAATAAGCAAAAAACGAAGAGGTGAACGCTGTTTAATTATCCGTGCGTAACTCGCGAAGACCGGAACAGAAGTCATGAAGAAGACGGAAATTGAAGAAAGTGTTGATGAGAAGGGTAGGAGAAATTTATCGATGCTCTCCGAGTTCAAGCGAATGACTGGGCAGAAGCTGCTGACCTCGCGTGAACGATCAAAGCTCGACGTTTCCGTAACACACCAGAAAATTTAGAATTTTTTTTTGCTTCCTTAATTTTTGCGAGTAGTATGGATCAACCTATTTAAAACTGGAGAAACTGGATCAATAACCACCCCGAAAGCAATCACGTTTAACCACTTTTCACAAAAACTAGTCACCTCCTGGCATCCACACGAACAAGTGGCTGTGCGTGGTCGAAATGAGCAATTATAAATTAAAAATCCGTGATGTATTGGAGATATACCACGAACATTTATAGCAGACATAACATTGAAGGTTATGTTCAATGGTACAATAAACCGATGACGTCAAACTATTTATATAAATTCATGAAATAAGTGTACAATCATAAGATATGTGTAATGTTCTACAGATTGAAAATAAATTTGAATCGAAGATGTTCCGAATTTGGATCGAAACGTAAAAACAAATGGATACATTATTGATCCTGGGGGCCTTTTACGGTTCTCAGATTGAGTGAAAATGAAGAAAGTGAGCAACTGACCCTATTACGGACGATCTCACTTTGTGAAAAGACGAGATTATTCACGTGAGTGAGCTCGACACAAAATTTAATGCCGGAAGCCACATTGCGCATGCTCAAGCGTGATTTATCCCCCCTCAATGCGACGGATATCGCTCGATTTTTGTTAATCAAAATAATTGCAAGTAATAACAAACGAACAATAAATCTGAAAAGTGCTATCCGCCTACAATGAATAATTTGGTGTTTGTGATGTTTCTGCGAGATCGAGAGTTTTACCGGTAAACAATATATATACTTGGAGGGATTATATTTTCCTGCAATTTATACTTACGATAAAATTCAGAAGCATAATTAAAATAAGTAAGCTTCGATTTGTTCGTAATTTGTAGTAAAAAATCATCCATGAATATTGTATGGGCATTTCTGTATTTGGAGGTTATGTATTATAACCAAATCGATATTTCGTATCGCCGAAATATTTGAAATAAATCAATTTTATTTCAGAGAGATCGAAATTCGTCTTTAATGTCTCTCTCTTGGCCGTGGCCTCGAGAGTGGGAGAAGTTTATGTGTGTTCGGACTCGACGCCCTGAGGGATAGCGAGTATATGCGTGTATGTGTACGAGTAGATATTTACGCCGGATAGGACTGTGATGATCTGACAATAAATATAAATTTTATTTAGTAGATCCCTCAGATTTGGTTCAATCTTTCATACAGCGTGTTACGGCACGCTAAGAAAGTCAGACCTTTCATCACCGGGACTCAAAGAGTATTTAGGTCTTCCTAGCACCGCTCGTAAAGCGAGACGTTGGTAGAGAAAAATGGCAAAAGGGCCAATCTCGTGAAGCGAGGGTAAATTTGACTATGGCACTCGTAAAGCGAGCTTGGAGCAAAAAGATTTAGGTTCAACAATTAGGAGCGGCTTTGCCGTGATGAATTCGCAAGCTCGTATCGAAGGACTCGACCGGAGGTTGGAGGGCCTTCGTGATAAGGAAAGATGATTTCACAAGGAGACGAAGAGTATGTGTCGTGTGCAGTCGGTGTGTGAGTGTATGACGCACGCTTGTGTGGTGTCTATGCTAATCCGGTCGCGGGATATAATCCCGGATTAAATGTGTGAGAAAGACAGAAGGTCTTTCTCCAAATGAAATTTCGAACAGAAACTCGCAAATGCTTGATCTGAAATAACTTTTCGTTTTCGGATTATATTTCTCAAACGGCGTCCTAGCGATACAATTGCAGCCGATGAATTTTCATTCTATTTCAAAAAAATAGTACATTATGACCCGAGGACAAAAAAAATTTTTCTGACGAGTGTGAGTTTGCAGCATGAGCCGAAGGCGAATGCTGCAATCACACGAGTCAGAAAAAGTTTTTTTGTACGAGGGACATACAATATTTTATCGCCCGACGGCGTAAAGTGCCTTTTAAGCCCACGAAGTGGGCGTAAAAAGGCACTTTTACGTCCGGAGGGCAATAAAGGAATTTATTTACCACGAACGCTAAACGCGTCGTGGCAGAGCTTTGCACTCAATTTAGAATAATGAATTTAATTTCCACCTGGAAATTCGCCGAAAAGCTGACCTCCCTGCCCGTGCTCCACGTGCTACGCAAGTTGAATTCATTCAATGAGTTGAATCGTTGAATTTTGCAAACGTTATTAATTAATGAAAAGAAAAATGCACAGAGCTGACGCACTATCCTTTTTCCAAGATCCAACTTCCCAGCGCAATGTGGGGGCTTCACTTAGAAAAAGGTCCCTGAATATAGTGAACGCCAGAAAATGCAAATGATCGCCGATGATAGCAGATAAACGGAATTAAACGCAAGTAAACGCAAATGATCACAGTAAACGCAGTGAATCGCAGTAGGTGCCTATAAGGCTTTTTGATACGAAGTATCGAGCGGAGCTCGTTACGTGACTCAAACTTTGATGGTTTGAAAGTAGAGTGTCCCGGCTGATTTTGGTCGCGCTTTTATATGTTCTCAAAAGATGATGGCGGGAGTACCCCTTCTCCCAGCTCTAATGGATTTCCATCGAACATTCGAGATTTATCGAGAACGTTCGATGATGGGACGTATTTCCGGCTCGCGCTTGACAAATTCTTGCGATCGTCAAACGTGCCACTCGTTGCAAATGAGGAGAGGGAGAGTGGGCAGTTATACGAGGCGTGGTTCAACTTGGGGCATGACACCTGGCCTAGGTGTCGTGGCCCCACCTCTATTGCGATTATTGAATTTGGTGATGGGGGGAGCCGAGAAGGCTGTCCCGTTACAGTATGTATTCCTTCAACGATGGTCTTTGTAATTTTTCCCACAATATCATTACTTTTCTGGGTTCCCGTTATTGCCATATTTGATGACGCCAATAACTTAACGAACCTGAAGGAACACCATCAGTAGCAATACACAGTGTCATGTCCGGACTCGCTCTTGCATGGAACGATGTATAGGAGTATTAAAAGGAAGGTAGAGGTGCCTCAGAAAAGATAGAACTCTGCATTATGCACCAGAAGTTGCAGGTATAATTGATACGATAAAAACGTAATTCATAACCAATGTAAAGATGTAAACATATTTTAATGTTTAGCCCGGATAGTGAATGCTGCTTGTGTCTTGCACAATATTGCTCTACGATGGAGACTCTCAGATCCGGCGTTGTTTTATGATGAAATCAATGAAGACGTACCAAGAGTTAATGAAAATGTAGTAGAAAATGGTGAAGTCCGTCGATGAGTCATTAACACATATTTTAATGGATGAAGTTTTAATAAAAATATTTGATAAAATTTATTCAATATTCAACAGTATTTAAGTCTTTGGATTTGGTTTATTAGTGTGTGTATTCATTTTAAAAAATAATTATTTTAGATATGATGGAGTCATTTTTTCGACTTCTGTTCTCAGAAGTATGAGATTTTCAGTGATTTGTCCAAAAATATTTTACCACTCGGTATTAGCATTTTGCATAAATTCAAATTTCATTTTTTTTTTCAGGTGTAATTTTTCTTTTGAAATTCTGAGTTTTTCTTGCTGAATTTCCCGCTCTTCCTGCATAAACTCTATAGCCATGGTATTTACTTTGTTCCTTCTGTTAGTCTTGATGTTTCCTGAAAAAAATGAAAAACAGTTATGAGATTTTTTCAACATGATAAACAATTCTATAATACATCCTAATTTGAGAAGATGTACCTCTCAAAGGTACTTCATGCGCAACCACATTTTCCTCCACCTTTGGTAAATGGTTGTTTTGATATTTCTATATATAACATGAATATTCGTTTCACTAATAAACATGAGGAGAGTTTACATACTTGTGCCGTAAAACTTGGTTCCTTTAAAATACCACTTGTTGAGGGTGAAGGGATACCTTCCGCATAATTCAGTTCGCAACTCCTGCACTTCCTGTTAATGAATATTCTGGAGTATTCGACAATCCTGCCGATGATGCTGAGTTTTGTTTCGATATATCTTTTCTTAACAATGTTTTCTGTTTAAGGCGATTGAAATTTCCTCCCTTCGGTATATCTGTCAGGCTTGCTGATGCTGGGCCTATTATAGATAATAGGTCTTTTTCCAAAGCTGTTAAATTTAAACTTTTGGAGGACCTCCACCTGTACAGGGTGTATAAAAATGATGTGTCGCCACTTCGCCCAGTTGAGATCGGTGGAGATCTATCAAAATTTGTAGCCGCAAAATTGACCTTGACCCTGAAATTCAAGGTCAAATTTTTTTATTGGCTTAAAAAATTCTACTTCTTAAGAGGAACAAAAGTCAGAAAGGAACCATAGGTCGGAGATGCGTCCTTCAACCCGAAACGACAATGTCAATTCGAAAAAAATCGAAAAAGTGCGTTCTTACAAAATATTGTTCACAGAAACACGGGATAAGAATTTTAATAATTATAAAAAAAAGCTTTTCAACGCAGACACTTCAATATTTATTAATTGGAATCAGGAAATGCTGCAATTGCATGACGCTGACCACACTAAGGTGGATGAATCGGCATGAGATGGGTAACACAGATCTTTGCGATATCCTTTTGTCGCGTTACCACTACGAGCATCTAATTCCCTAGCTCATTGTTGCCGAAAATCAATTAACACACAGTTCCGCTGAATTAACCTTGAACCTAAAACTCAAAGTCAGTTTCAAAGTCAATTCATCTCGTTAAGAGGCATCTAATTCTCGTCGAAACGACGAGTCAGGAATGAACCTTTCAACATCAAGCCGTCAAAACATATAAAAAATGTGCGTTTTTCATTTAGTTCGGAGGGATAAAATTCGGAACTAAAGAATAATTATAACGGCAATCAATATAACTAGAAAGACTTTATGACTGGCACACAGCACGCCTGCTATTCTATGAAAACAAAGCTTTAGATGGCCAGGTTTGCGATAAACGAATTTGATCTTAACAATAGTTGTTGTCACCTACACATTTCAGAGTCATATCGTGCTTGTGTGACCGTGCACGAGTTGCTTGAACATATTCATCAGCAGCACACCATTAGCGTTACCCGGAATACACCACGTGGAGGTTATAAAAAAACCAACAAAAAACTGTGTTCTGTCGTCGCAGTCCCATTGATCTCCATCATCGTCGAGGTCTTTATCATCGCAGTCTCGGTCATCTCTAGGATCGTCGCAGTCTCGGTCAATCCTATCATCGTCGCAGTCTTTGTCATTGCAATTTCGATCAACTTTATCGTTGTCGAAGTCTATCGTCGCAGTCTTGGACAATTATATCATTGTCGAAGTCTGTCGCCGTAGTCTCGGTCAACTCTATCATAATCGAAGTCTTTAGCGTTGCAGTCCAGGTCATTTCTATCGCAGTCAGTCTTTGTCGTGGCAGTTTTGGTCATCTCTAGCATTATCGAAGTCGTTGTGGTCGCTCCATCGGTGATCGCCCTCACTACCTGAATCTTTGTTGGCCCTATCACTGTCGTCACTGTCGTAATAACATGAATCGTGGTCGGCGACCACATCGTGGTCGTGGACGAGATGGACGAGATCAACGTCTTATGTTGCGCGCTATTGATCAAGCTTTCGGAAACTTTGGAAGAGCTCGCAAAATTTATTGTCAGTTACTTCTTGATCGGGCGAACGGTCATCCTCTACGGCCGGGGGCAATTCCAGATCGTCGTGAGTTTCAACGACTCGAAGAGCGGTTCAACGATCAGGAGAGGTTTGAGGTGCGGAACGCTGGATATCGAAGAGCCGGTCGTCCTCGTGTTCATTGGAACATTGAAGAGCGTGTCATTGCTCCTGCACGAGCTTTTCCCGTCATGGGTTTACGTCGAATAGCCGCTCACGTTGGTATAGCGCACATGACGGTGCGTCGCATAATTCGTGAAGAGGGCCTACGACCTTACCGCGTCCAATCTGTTCAGGCACTATATAATGGAGATTACCGCGCTCGTCGTAATTTTTGTCGATGGATGCTACAGAAACTGGAGGGAGATCCCCATTTTTTTGAACGCATTCTGTTTACCGAGGAGGCGAGCTTCTCCAGCACCGCAATCGTGAACTGGCAGAACTTACGCATCTGGGCTGAGAGGAATCCTCGTGCGATGTTGCAACGAGTTCACCAGGGACGTTTTTCAGTAAACGTTTGGGCAGGTATCATTGGGAACACCCTGATAGGTCCAGTCTACCTTCCACTGAGATTGAACAGTCGCAATTATTTGCACTTTCTGCAACGCGATTTAAAGCCGCGTCTGAGGGACATGATTCCACGACATGCTCGCCATCGCATTTTTTTTATGCACGACGGAGCACCACCTCATTTCGGTCTTCAAGTCCGTGCATTCTTAAACGAAATGTTTGGATCGCGTTGGCTCGGTCGTCGGCCTGCTCCGCATCTCTGGCCACCACGTTCTCCAGACCTAAATCCCTTGGACTTTTTTTTCTGGGGAGCACTCCAGGCTATCGTCTACAGAGAAGGTCGAGCGATTAGGACGCCGGTAGATCTGAGACGCCGAATCGATGAGGGAGTTGCCAGGTTGATGCGAAACCGAGAACTTCTTCTCAGGGTTTCGAGAAACTTGGAGGCACGGTTGCAAGCGTGCTTGCGTAATGGTTGCCGGCATGTGGAAGCTGGAGAACAAGCTAGAATGCTTCGAGCGACTGGACATGATGGTTCGATTCTCTGGGTTCCTCGACGCCGCCGCCATCAACGACCGCGTCATAATGAAGCAGGAGACGACTAATCCAACATTGCATACGCACCCGACACACAGTCGTCATTGAAATTATTTGAAACGAATCTTTCGAAACGGACAACAAAACACAACGGCCCTTTTCAGGGCCAAGGGATACCAGGCGGACAACCTCCACGTGGTGTAGTCCGGGTAACGCTAATAGTCTGCCGCTAATGAAGATGTTTAAGCAACTCATGACAACAACTATTGTTAAGATCAAAATCGCTTATCGTAAACCTGGCCATCTAAAGCCTTGTTTTCATAGAACAGCAGGCGTGTTGTGTGCCAGACATCAAGTCTGTCTAGTTATATCGATTGCCTTTTTAATTATGTTTCAGTTCCGAATTTTATCCCTCCGAACTAAATGAAATACGCATATTTTTTATGTTTCGACGGCTTGATATTGAAAGGTTCATTCCTAACTCGTCGTTTCTACGAGAATTAGATGCCTCTAAACGAGATGAATTGACTTTGAAACTGACTTTGAGTTTTAGGGTCAAGGTTAATTCAGCGGGACTATGTGTTAATTGATTTTCGGCAACAATGAGCTTAGGGAATTAGATGCTCGTAGTGGTAACGCGACAAACGGATATCGCAAAGATCTGTGTCACCCATCTCATGCCGATTCATCCACTTTAGTGTGGTCAGCGTCATGCAATTGCAACATTTCTTGATTCCAATTAATAAATATTGAAGTGTCTGCTTCAAAAAGCTTTTTTTATAATTATTAAAATTCTCATCGCGTGTTTCTGTGAACAATATTTTGTAAGAACGCACTTTTTCGATTTTTTTCGAATTGACATTGTCGTTTCGGGTTGAAGGACGCATCTCCGACCTATGGTTCCTTTCTGTTTTTTGTTCCTCTTAAGAAGTAGAATTTTTTAAGCCAATAAAAAAATTTGACCTTGAATTTCAGGGTCAAGGTCAATTTTGCGGCTACAAATTTTGATAGATCTCCACCGATCTCAAGCTGGAGATTTACTCGGCGAAGTGGCGACACATCATTTTTATACACCCTGTACTTCTTATTAAAGACTTCTTCAGACTAACGTCTACGAGATATCATACGCGTTGCTCTAGAAGTATAGTCTTGGAAAAGAGTTCGCGAGGAAGTATTTCTGACTTTTGTATTGGATGACTTTTACGAAATATCTTGAAGATATCTTCTGAGGACATCTGACAGTTGATTTCATTTCGAAGATCTCTTCAGTAATTCTTATTTCAGACTTCTTTAAACTGACGTCTGCGAGATATCATACTTGTTGCTCTAGAAGTAGTCTTGAAAAAGAGTACGCGAGAAAGTATTTCTGACTTTTGTGCTGTGTGGGAAGGACGTCAATGAAAGATGAAGGAATTACGAAAACGTATATACATCCCAAATATGTCATATTGATACGTCAAGATCTCGTCACTGTTATGAGATATTTACGTATACTGTAAACCTGTAAAATCGTTACGAGTCGATGCTGTAACAATTATAGAACATTGGTGATATTATAATCTCGTAGTATAGGCTACGAAACAAATACGTATAATGTGTTACATCAATGTTACAAGACATTTCTTGTAACAAACCCGTAACAATTACAGAACATTGCTGTAACAATTATAGAACATTGATGACAGTATAATCTCGTAGTATAGGTTACGTAGCAAATGCGTATGATATGTTACATAAATATTACAAGACATTTCTCGTAACGAACCCGTAACAATTACAGAACATTGCTGTAACAATTATAGAACATTGGTGATATTATAATCTCGTAGTATAGGCTACGTAGCGAATACGTATAATGTATTGCATAAATGTTACAAGACATTTCTTGTGTCAAATTTGTAACAGTTACGGAACATTAGAGATATTATAATCTTCGTAGTATAGCCATATAACCCAAATACGTTTTATGTATTACATAAATATAACAAGAAATTTCTTGTAACATATCCGTAATACATACATATATACATATACTATCAGAAATGTCTTGAATCATTTTGAGGTTATGTTGATTAAGAAACGTATATGATATATGAGTGTAATTATGTGAGCGTAATTACATGGGGATTTGTCGTGACAGAAAATCACCCTAGTAAAAACTGTCTTTGAACGACGAATTTCATGAACTCGACTCGAAACCTGTTGGAATAAATTTCTACTATGATTTTCGATGCTATTTTGGCCCGCCGTCGGTGCGGGCTGGCCCCTTAATATTGATCATTCGTCAATAATTTATCAACTTCGAATCTTCTATAAAGAATTTGTTCGATATGTAAAACTGAATTTTAATGACCCACGTACCCCAAATGTAATATAAATATCACGGGCTCTTAAAAAGATGATAGCGTAGTAGGTAGCGTGTCAGCGTTAGATCGTTAGAAAGGTTCAGTATTCAGGCAGGTCTCAACCCCCACAATCGGCAAAAGAACGTTCTTGGATTCACGCAGAGTTGAGGAGCATATGTCAAAAAAAAGATATAGCTAATCAGTTAAATTTAAAAAGATTTAATTTAGCCTAATTTTATCGGAATTATAAAGAAGTATATATTGCAAATAAAATTAAAATTGAATGTTTCGTAACATAACAGTAACATCAATGAGCTTTCCCCCGCGCCTTTCCGCTCTCGTAAGATTGAGAGAGATAGAGCTAAAACTTTTAACACTTACACTAGTGGAAAAAATTAAAAGATCAAAAAATTCTCCCAGATTTTTAGTGGTTTTTAATAATGCTGTATCACAGTGAAAAATGGTCGTATCGAGGTCTAAAGAAAAGCATTTTGAAGCTTGAAGTTTCTAGTTTTTAGATCTTTTAGCAATCAAATTTTCAAAGCTACAGGTTTCACGCAAGTATGAGAAATACCAAGAAAAAAAAATTTGCAAATTTGCATCGCTTTTGTTTTGGCTGTAATTTTTGAGAAACATTTTTTTTAGCTAAAACATTACAAGGACCGGATCATTTATCGGATCGGTTCATTTAGCTTCAATTTGCTCTTTTTGAGACCTCGCTGCGACCATTTTTCGCTGAGATATCGAGCTTTTACGAAAAAAGACACTTTTCTGTTTGACCATTGATATCTCAGCAACCAATGATCGCACAGAAATCAGAAGGGGCGTTTCACAAATTTGAATCAATGCTCTATAAGGATAGGCAATGGTTTAAAAAAAAAAAAAAATTTTCTATTCTTGCCATGAATTTAAAAAAACAGAAGAAAAAGGGCTATTTGTGGTTCAGAAAATCAACGGCGAAATTAAAAATATTGACAAAACGACTAATGTCGAGCGTGACTGTCCAATATACTCACAAGATCCCTGTAAGGTTTCAATTTGATCTATCTGACGGTTTTTTTGTTTCAAGCAATCAAATTTTTGAAAAAAATTAAAGGATCATGTTTCTGCCCCTAAACGTCATAATCATTAATAAGGGGAAAACAATTTTTTTTGTGGCTTTTTTCACATTTTTATCGCAAACAGCGTTCAAATGTACAGAAAAAAAAATTTCGAAGAATTTTCGATTTTTTTTAAAATTTTGTCGATTTTTTTAGTCTTACATAAATTTAAACGCTGATTGCGATAAAAGTGTGAAAAAAGCTCAAAATTTTTTTTCTCCTTTGAATAATGATTATGGAGTGTTTAGGGGCAATAAACATAATCCTTGAATTTTTTGGAAAAAAAAATTTCAAAAAAATCATAAAATTTTTTGAAAACATTTTTTTGATTTTTTTTCATAAATTTGAACGCTGTTTGCGATAAAAATGGGGGAAATGCTCGAAATAAAGTTTCTTTTTTCCATTTTCATAATGATTTTGAAGTGTTAAGGGGCAATTAACATGATCCTTTAATTTTTTTCAAAAATTTGATTGCTTGAAACAAAAAAACCGTTGGATAGATCAAATTAAAACTTTACGGGAATATTGTGGGTATATTGAGCTGTAAACGTCACGCTCAACATTAGTCGTTTTGTCAATATTTCTAATTTGGCCGTTGATTTTCTAAAAAACCATAAATAGCCCTTTTTCTTCTGTTTTTTCAAATTCATGGCAAGAAAGGAATTTTTTTTTTTTTAAACCATTAACAATCCTTGTAGAGCATTGATTCAAGTTTGTAAAATGCCCCTTCTAATTTCTGTGCGATCATTGGTTGCTGAGATATCAATGGTCAAACAGAAAAGTGTCTTTTTTCGTACAAGCTCGATATCTCAGCGAAAAATGGTCGCAGCGAGGTCTCAAAAAAAGCAAATTGAAGCTGAATAAATAAGCTATCCTTTTCTTGTAATGTTTCAGCTGGAAAAATTTTTTCCCAAAATTACAGCCATAACAAAAGCGATGCAAATTTTCCAATTTTTTTTCGTGGTATTTCTCATAATTGCATGAAACTTGTAGCTCCAAATTTTTTTGTGCTAAAATATCTAAAAACTAGAAACTTCAAGCTTCAAAATGCAGTTTTTTAGACCTCAATACGACCATTTTTCACTGAGATACAGCATTGTTAAAAACCACTAAAAATTTGGGAAAATTTTTTGATCCTTTGATTTTTTCCACTAGTGTATTTCTCGAAAACGACTTAATGGAATGAAAAAAGAATAGTGAGGCCACCTGTACAAATTAATTACGCAGGTCGCCCCACTCTTCTGTTTTTATTCTATCATGCTATCTTCGAGAAAAATGTGTTTACAAATTTTTGAGGTTATGTTGACCTTTATGGCTATGAGATGTTTGTTACGTCAATGTGCTGAGTGTGTTACATCTATATGAGCTAAGTGTGTTACATCTTTGTGCTCAGTTTGTTACATAACAGTTACATCTATGTGTTGAGTATTTTCCATAAATATAATTCGTAAATTTTCCGTAACGATAACGTTCTAACGGGACTACAAATTTCTGAATAAGCACTGCTTCATTTACGGTACTTGTGACGTAACTGTTACATTTAATATAACGTCCGTTACAGAACATTTTCGTAACTATTCTGAAACTGTGTTTGTTGGGTATGAGGCAATCCACGCCATTTCGCTTGGCCCTGACCCTAACCATTTTTAATTTTTTCCATTTTTTCTTATAAAATAGTATACTATGCAAGCAGTATTTTGACGAATTTGTTAATTCCTATCGCATGTATTTCAGAAGTTACCATTTTCCGGAAAATCTGGATTTCAGAAATTTCGGAAACGTTCTAACGCCGATATCTCTTAAATTAATCGATATATCGAAAAATGTTTAGAGATCGATTTTCTTCATATTAGCTTACACTTTCATCAAAAAAAAAGGAAAACAATTTTAAATCATCGTTGTCAACATTTTTTCAGCGTGTAAAGTGAAAATTATTTTTTTAAACGATGATTGCCATTTTTTATTTTTTTCAAAAAATTCTCTAAAATAATGTGATGAATTATATGAATTTTAACGCTAGTCCCGTCGTGGGCACATTTTTCCTTCTATTTTTTAAAAAATGAATTCAATTTTTTTTCACGAAAATTTTGAGTGTTTCGTATGAATTACGATAATAACCTTTATCCCTAATAATACACGTAAGTAATAATTATTGTACTTACTTACAATTAGTAATTTTAGTGATAATTTTATAAGTAGTAGCCCCATCTAATATGTTGAAGAATTATTTTTCTATTACTTTCCTATAGAAGAAACGTATGCATTAGTAGGAGAATATATGAGTGAAACACTTGCAAATTTTTTTATGTTGAGAGAGTTATAGATATTTATTCTGTCACTCGTTTAAAAAGTTTACACAATCGAGACTGATCCGATTTTGAAAAATCTGTTACTCTTAAGGCACCATCATTATCAGGCACAACACAGTGCAATTATTGGGTACCCATTATGGTTCTCACCCGTTTATACCAGTCGTATAGTTTTTGTGCTATACATTTTGATATCTCATCAGTCTCGATTGTGTAAACTTTAAATGAGTGAGAAAATAAATATCTATAACTCTCTCAAGATAAAAAATATGTAAGTGTTTCATTCATATATTCTCCTATAATGCATACATTTCTTCTATAGGAAAGTAATGGAAAAGTAATTCTTCAACAAAGTAATTCTTCTACTAATTGTAAAATTATCACTATAATTATTAATTCTAAATAAGTACAATAATTATTACTTACGATTATTATTAATAATAAAAATTATTATAATAATTCACACGGAACGCTCGAAATTTGCATGAAAAAAAATTGAATTTATTTTTTAAAAAATATAAGGAAAAACGTGTCCACGATGGGACTAGCGTTAAAATTCAGATAATTCATCATATTATTTTAGAGAATTTTTTGAAAAAAATAAAAAATTGCAATCATTTAAAAAAAAAAAAATTTCCACTTTACACGCTGAAAAATTGTTGACAATGATAATTTAAAATGTTTTTCTCTTTTTTTTAATGAAAGTGTGAACTAATATGAAAAACATCGATCTTAAAACATTTTTCGATATATCCATTAATTTAAGAGATATCGGTGTTACAATAGAGACAGCTCCTGCGCTCATCTTAGAAGTGTATGTGTAAATAAACTCGCCAAGTGCTCGTCGAACTCGCGCCAGAAGGGTTCCGTACCATCTAGCCCAGTCGAGTTAGACAAAAAGAGAGACTGTTTGGAAAAATGCCTGAATTGACGGGTTGGGAAATTGGGTGAAAAGGGGGAAGATTGAAGGGAACGAAGTGGCCGGAAATTCGTTGCGGGTGACGAAAAAACTCACTCGCGTGCACACAATGTTTCGTAGTTTATTAACAAAATGGTTTCAATCAAGGAAAGGTATATAATCAAAGTTCAAAAAATGTTCGAGAGTCTCGCCTCGGCGATGACTAGGCGCGACCGAAGCGATGCCGGAAAATGGCGGTCGTATCGCTCGACGCCACGTGTCGCGTAAACAACCTTGTTCATGTAAATTCGCGAAGAAAGCGAACCGAATTGAAGTTGAATGGTTTCCGTGAGGTGATCGCGTGAAGCCGAACCGTCATCGCTCTTGGCCGGTCGTAAATCGATCAACAGCTCGTGAAAAGAAAGAATGAAACCGCGGAGTGAAAAATGGCCGATAATCGATGCGAATCGAGGCGCTGGCCAAAACGAAGTCTTTTCGAAGAAGTCCACTGAAGTTATGGTTGGAGAATTCCGGTGAAGTTATGCACGAGGAGACGGCAAGATCGAAGAGGAATCGGGCGTACATCGATCACTCTTCTTTCCCACGGTAAAAGCCCGCGAAGATGAAGGAAAGAATATGTCGTGAATCGATTTGTATCGAAAAGATCCCAGAAGCCAACTGATAAGAAGCGTCCGTTTTCGCGAGCGAGAGCTGCTATGGGGAGGGGAGAGAGTTGCGAGAGCCACGAGCAATGCAGAGTCCAGCGAGAGCTTGACCGTTCACGGAGGGTCTCTCGCGGGACATCTGACAACTACGCACTTTTCTGAACAGAGACAAACGTATACATTCATAGGGTTTAGCTAGCGAGAAATGAGATAGAATACAGATGTACAGTCTTTCCCATTCTCTTCGTCTCCTCTTTGTGCGGTGCTTCGTAACCTCCCCACTCTGTCGAACCAAGAGAAAAGGCGTCGTATAGTGAGTATAGTATGTATGTATATACTCCCACCACTAGGAGTTTGAAAACATGAATAGAAGACCCCTTTATTACTAACTTTATTTTATTTTTATTATTTGTTGTTATAGTGGCAATAGAAATACACATTCTGTGAAAATTTTAACTGTCCATTACCGTTCATGAGATAGAGCCCTGTGACAGACCGACGGACAGCCGAGGCTTAGTAATAGGGTTCCGTTGGATATCCTACGGGTACGGAACCCTAAAAAAAAGGTTGTTTACGACCCGGTGGCCTGCTCGGTTTGTCGCGTGGTTGTTTCGATACTTTACTGTCTTATGAGATTTTCAATCTATGCTACAGTTTGGTTCAAAACTTGTTTCCGAGACCTCCCTTTTTACCGGACGTTTATTGAACAAATCTGTTTCTTGTAACTATTTGTTTTGAAACCTCGTTCTTATTAACTATTCATAACTAGACGTGAGTTGCGGAAATCAAATGTTCATTTTCTTTTATATTTGTTTTGCTTCTACTAGATAATATTTTTGAGTCAAAATTTATTCATCGAAGAGGTGAGGAGGTGGGGAAATTGATTTTACTGATCTTGGTCAATCCACGGAGTAGCGTTTCTCGACCTCCTGTCTGATTCTTCAAATTTTACTCTTTATTTTCGATGATTATAACTGCTTATTGGTAAATAAGGAAAACTGTGTTTGAACAGTTTTCCTCTCCCAAAGGCATGTTTTGTTATATTCCTCTATCAACATATGATTGGCTCCGAAGTCGAAGTGGTTTCTACCATGAGGTTACGTGGTCGAGAGATTCTTAATAAAATCCTGCATCCCTCCTTTCCTTCGGATCAAAAATAATACTTTTGCGAGAGGGTGTAAGTAGTAGGTGTACCACTCTGGCGAAAAAGTGGTGGGGGTAATCCTCCCCACCACTTTCGTCAGAGCGGCATTATTTCCCCCTCCACTTTTCGCCGGAGATATTATTATTATTATTATTATTATTATTATTATTATTATTATTATTATTATTATTATTATTATTATTATTATTATTATTATTATTATTATTATTATTATTATTATTATTATTATTATTATTATTATTATTATTATTATTATTATTATTATTATTATTATTATTATTATTATTATTATTATTATTATTATTATTATTATTATTATTATTATTATTATTATTATTATTATTATTATTATTATTATTATTATTATTATTATTCCCGTGTGGGGTTTTTCCGACCCCCATCGGGCGCGTCCCCAGGTGGCGGATAGGGGAATGCTGGGCAGATGTGTCGGGTAGGTGGGGCATAATATACCACCCGCGGACCAAAACGAAAACTTGCATGCAGAAGAGCACACGTCTGTTTCCGCTTCGGGCGGTGTGTTCGCCAGCGTCTGTCATCATGTTGATGCGGCTGGGAGTCATGCATTGATCGGTACACACCTCAGCACACTGGGAGTGCCCTTAACCGACGTAGGCGTTTCCTCTGCGCCGGTGAAGGGGCTGCTGTGAGCTTGCTCTGCCGAGGTGGCAACTGGGGTGTGTACCTGGAACCAGCCCCTTCAGGCCCTGATCAGGAAGTGTGCATTGAATGCAGCTGTCGGAGGCTGCATTGCTACGGGCGAGCGCTGATCCGTCCGTGTTTTCCGGGATCAGCTAAGCGTAGGTCAGGCCTCAGGGAACTGGGGTAGGAGTCAGAGTACTCCGAGGGTATACCCGTTCCTGACTATTACGGCCCGCCCCTTTGCACACGAAGCGCTGGTTCAACCCTAAAGAAAAGGAATGTTAAATCAAAAAGGAAACAATGAAGGTTCGGCGGGTGACGAGGCACCTTCCCTCGTAAAGCTGCTTATCGAAAGTGATAGGAGGGTGGCGGCAGGCCTTGAGAAAATGCACAGGCTCATCAAGACCATGATGGAAGCCTTATAAAGCAGCCGAACGTCAATAAGACAATTAAGGCCGGGCTGCCTGCCTTGGTGGAGCATTTGGAGGAGCTCGAGGAGGGCCGACGGCCCATCAAGCAGGCTCATCGCCTTTTGGAGGGACCAAGGCTCCCTAGGGCCAGGCTCCATAGCGATCCTACACCGGGAACGAGCTTCTCGAGTGAGCCACCGGAAACGCTTCCGCCCACGAAGGCAGGCCAAAAGAAGAGAATAGCGACGAGCCCGCCTGTACCCCCAGCGATGGAGGTACAGTCGAAAAAAAAGAAAAAAGATAAGGAGAGCTCGCCAAAGAATGTCTGGACGGAAGTCCAGCGCAAGAAGGGAAAGCAGGAGCGAAACAAAGCGGGTAATGTTGCGGACGCGTTGGGCTCACAAGCCAACAAGCCCGCAAAATTGCCCCAACAGGCAGCAGCTGCTGCTAAAAAGCCGCCCTCGAAAAAGTCGCCACCGAAAAAACCGGAAGCGATCTTGTTGAAACCAGCGGAGGGGAAAACCTATGCGGACATTCTAAATGTTGTCCGCAAAGAGGTGAATCCCGAAACCCACGGGGCCAACGTTCGGGCGATCCGGCGCACACGAGCAGGAGAAGTGCTACTCGAGCTGCGAAACTCATCGGCCGAGTCACGAGCTGCGTTTTCGGCTGCCCTCCGGGAAGCAGCTGGAAGCAGAAGCAGCGTCAGGGAATTGGTCCCAGAGGCACGCCTCGATATCCGAGACCTTGATAGCTGCTGCACGAAAACAGAGGTCGAGGGGGCGATCAGAATAGCCCTGGGGCAGCACGAGGGCCCCCTGCAGGTCGCATTGACCCGGCCGAACGCGTGGGAACAGGTCACCGCCATCGTCACCATTGACGAAACAGCCGCGAGGACCCTGTTGCAAACCACTCGCGTCAAGATTGGCTGGGTCAATTGCCGAATCCGGAGGAGAGTGGAAGTACCGAGATGCTTCAAGTGTCTCGGCTACGGGCACCACAGTACCCGGTGCAAGGGCACTGACCGGGGAAGTCTGTGCTTCCGGTGCGGCAAGGAGGGACATAGAGCAGCTGACTGCGATGCTGAACCCTTTTGTTTCCTCTGCCCGGCCGTGGAAGGCAAGCCAGACTCCAAACGTCACATGGCAGGGTCGGGGCGGTGCGGGGCATTCCGCAAAGCCCTCAGCGATGCCAGAGGCGAGTAATAGCGGTCGTCCTGCAGGGGAACATGAATAGGAGCCGGATAGCCGACGAACTTCTGGCCCAAATATGCTTCGAGAAAGCCGCTGATATAGTTCTGGTCAGCGAGCAATATCGGAACAGAGAAGGGCCAGGATGGTATTCGGACCTCCTAGGCACGGCAGCGATTTGGATTCCAAATCGACGACGCTTCTGCGTCGTCGACCATGGCTCCGGCAGCGGTTTCGTTTGGGTGAGGTCCAGCGGCGTTATCTACGTCAGCTGTTACCTTACCCCAAACGAGCGCATCGCAGACTTCCAGGCCAAACTCGATGGCCTGGAAGACGCTATCCGGGACATGGAGGGTGAACTGGTAGTGGCCGGAGACTTTAATGCAAAGACTTTGGAATGGGGTGAACCTCGGCCAGATTCGCGGGGTGGACGAGTGCTGGACATGGCGTCCAGACTTAAGCTGGCTGTATTGAACACTGGCTCAACGTCCACCTTCCGAAGGCCGGGGTACAGAGAAACGATTATCGATGTTTCCATGGCGACGGAAAGCCTGGTATCGCGAGTCCAGGACTGGAGGGTGATCGAGGACTTTACAGCCAGCGATCACCAATACATTACGTTCTGCGTACGTGATGTAGCTCCAGTCCAAATCAGAACACCACGAGGACCTGCCAGGTGGAACGTCGATAAAATGGACCCCCAAAAGCTGTCTCCGGCGCTATTACGTGGCCAGCGAACCTTTGACGAGCTTCCACGCTCCGCAGGCGCTGAACAGACGGTGGATCTAGTAATGACCCACCTTCATCAGGCCTGCAGTGACGCCGTGCCAAAAAGGATTGCACGAGATGATAGACTTCCCGTGTACTGGTGGACGAACGAGATCGCGGAGCTGAGGCGGGAGTGTCTCCGTTTGAGGAGACTATCCCTGAGAGCCCGGCGCCGCGACACCGACGCAGCCCCTAGCACTGACGCCTATAAGGTGGCGAGGAAAGTGCTGAGACGGACCATCAAGCGAAGTAAGCACCGCTGCTGGAAGAAGCTTGGGGAGGATCTTAACGAGGATCCTTGGGGACTAGGGTATAAACTGGTCCTCCGCAAATTGGGGGCGTTCTCTGAAAGCCCTCCCACAGATGCGGGGATCATCGGCGGTATCATCGATGCCCTTTTCCCCAGCCACCCTAAGCAACCGCGCCGACCTCGAACAGCCGATGACGCGCCACTTCCCCTCTTTACGGAGGAGGAACTGAAGGCCGCGGCGCGGTCTTTCAAAAACAAGAAGGCACCAGACCCTGACGGTTTACCAGCAGAGGTGCTGAAAGCCGCAGTTGAGAGGCATCCAACGATCTTTCTTACGATGTACAACGCCTGCCTACAAGCGGGAATCTTTCCACGCCGCTGGAAACTCGCGCGGTTGGCGTTGATCGGGAAGGGCAAAGGGGGACCAGTAGACAATCCATCGTCCTACAGGCCCCTGTGCATGCTAGACACGGCTGGCAAACTTCTGGAGAAGCTTCTTCGACCTCGCCTCCATGCGGCTATCGAAGCCTCTGGAGACCTTTCTGATAGACAATATGGCTTTCGGAAAGGGAGGTCGACGATACACGCAATCCAGGAGGTTGTTGGAGCAGCCAGGGGTACGGAGCAGGGGAACCATTTCTCCCGCCCCGTCTGTCTACTGGTTACTCTGGATGTGAAGAACGCTTTTAACTCGGTGCGGTGGTGTGACGCGCTACAGGCGCTGGAACGAGACTTCAGGGTCCCCGGATATCTCTACTGGATGTTCGAGGATTACCTGAACGATCGCTCCCTCGCTTACACCACTGCAGATGGTCCGATTAGCCGAGAGTTAACGGCAGGGGCAGCCCAAGGGTCCATACAAGGTCCCGACATTTGGAATGCCACATATGACGGGATTCTCCGAATGGAGATGCCTGAGGGTTGCAGTAGCCGCTATCATCATTGCGCGTACCGTAGAGGCAGCGCAGATGAGACTCAACCAGGTAATGCGTCGGGTCCACTCCTGGATGGAAGACCACGGCTTGGAGCTAGCGCTAGCGAAAACTGAGATCGTGCTCCTAACCAAAAAGCATATCCCGCTTATAAGGGATATGCAGGTAGGAGAGACGACGGTCCAGACGAAGGCGTCTGTAAAGTACCTGAGGTTGAAGCTCGATTCTCGGCTAAGCTTTGGGGAAGAAATAATATCGAGAGCAGACAAAGCTGCGGCAGTGACGGCGTTGCTGAGCGGGGTAATGGCCAACATTGGCGGTCCTCAGCCGTGCAAGCGTCGCCTTCTGCTACGCACGGCCGAGTCCATAATGCTCTACGGTGCCGAAGTCTGGGCCGATGCGCTCCGGTACGAGAAATACCGGAAGCGCATGGCCGGAGTGCAGCGGAGAGGGGCCCTCCGTATCGCCTGCTCTTACCGCACGGTCTCAGAGCCGGCTGCGCTAGTGATAGCCGGGGTCATACCGATTGACCTCCTCGCCCAGGAGCGGAAGTTCGTCCACCAGGGCCTTCCCGACGAAGAAGAGAGGGAGAGACGAAAAGCACTTGCCAGGTCCCGTAGCATGCTGACCTGGCAAGAGAGATGGGATGAGGATCCGCGGGCCAGGTGGACAGCGAGACTCATTCCTCGCTTGGACACCTGGATCAACCGTCAGCATGGTGAGGTAAATTATTACCTCACACAATTGCTGACGGGGCACGGGTATTTCCGGTCTTATCTGTGCAGAATGGGTAAAGTGCCGGACTCGTGCTGCATATCCTGCGGATCCCCCAGAGACGATGCCTTCCACACATTCTTCGAATGCGAAGAATGGAACGTGTGGAGGGCACCATTGGAGGAAAAGTTCGGGAGCATAACCCCGGAAAATATTATCGGAGTTATGCTCCTGGACGATGAAACTTGGACGGAGGTCACTTCTTTCGTGGAAGCTGTCCTCCGCCGGAAAAAGAGAGTTTTGGAGGGAGGAACGCCCTAAGGGGCGTTCAAAACAACTAATGGCGCCACCCTGAAGTAATGCTAACGCGGTTCCGGGGTGGTCGTCTGGAGATACAGGGGGGGTTTTAGTCGGTAGTTTCTTCGGAGGAGTCCGACACACGGGGAGCCAAACCATCGCTCCCGACAGTGCGTAAAAGCATTTCCCCCCTGTAGAGAAAAAAAATTATTTTTCTTATTATTATTATTATTATTATTATTATTATTATTCGAAAAAAAGCGGTGCGGAAGTCTCGAGCTTCCCCCACCACTTTTTCGCCAAAACGGCGAGATTTCCCCCCACCACCACCACCACTTTTTGCTGTGTTTTCGCCGCAACATTTGCTTCTTTACAGCACCCAGCCCATCCCTTAGCATACGCGCGCCTGTTGGTGCAAAACTGAATTCTTTTTTTTTATATGAGACATACACAAGCCCTATTACCCCCACCACTTTTTCGCCAGAGCAGCATTATTTCCCCCTCCACTTTTCGCCGGAGATATTATTATTATTATTATTATTATTATTATTTATTGTTTTTATTATTGTTATTCGAGATATAGAGGTTAGAGCATACACACATAAATAATATCATGTACTCACCATTCTCGTCGCCGCCGCTCTCCCCTTCCTCCGTTGAACACACACACACGCACACACACACACACACACAAACACGGGCACACGCGCTCGTTGATGCCAATATGCCTAGCGAAATAGATACGCCTTGCGTAGCCTCTACATGAAACTTAGAAGAGATCGGAATTTGAAAACATAAAGCCGTATGATGTTAAAAAGTAAACAACACCGATCAGCAGCACGTGGCAACGGCTGAGATCTATGTGTAGTATACAGATGCATATACTCTATCTCGCTCTTTTTTCGCTAACCAGCGGTGGGCACGAAGATCCGCACAAAGAGGAGACCAAGGATAGGGGTATCTGTATGTAGTATACATTGTCGTATACCTCTATCGCGCTCTCTCTTTCTATCCATAGTGTATAGCGACGTATAAGATCATGGCATTCTCTCGCTCTCTCTAATTTTAATATTAATCTCAATATGTTTATTATTTAATCTAAATATTTTTATTATTGTTTCCTCCATTTTGCGAATGAAATTTTTGAATCATTTTTTTTTTGCAAAATATTTATAGCAAAATTATGCAAAATATTGCTCGTTTCAAGAAATTTTTAGCAATGTTTTTTGCAAAAATCTGCTGCAATCAAATAGAGTAAAAATGTTTTATTAATTTTACTTTCTTGGATCATGTCATAACCGGCGCGAATATTCATTTAAATATTTTTATTATTGTTTCTTGCATTTTGCGAATAAATTTTTTTAATTTTTTTTTTATTTTTTTTTTTATTTTTTTTTATTTTATTATTATTATTATTTTTTTTATTTTTTTGCAGAACATTTATAGCAAAAAATATGCAAAATATTGCTCGTTTTAAAAAATTTTTCTTTTAGGATACATAAAGCAGATCGTATGCACGCGCATGATGATTAATATAACGATCTAATATTCGTCTAATCAGCAGTAACAGAGATGTGATTTACACACACACACACACATACACACACACAGATCTGCTTTATTATAATATTATATTGCTTTTGAAAAATGCAAGAACTCTTCAGTTCTTTTTTGAGCGTGCTCCACGACTATTGTTCTATCCTTGTGATTCGCCATGGCCGATAATAATATTTTTCTTCTCGGAAGTATTTTGAATATTTTGCGCATGATAAAATACAACATCCCTCATTTACGCAGGCGTTGTAATAACCAGTGGTGCGCGCAATTACGAAATTTACCTGAGAAGGCCCTTATAAAACGCCTAAGATATTTGCTCTGGTGGGCACCTCTTCGCGTCATCGTGAGGGCTTATACAAGAGGCGTGTTTAAGGGGCAGCATGTATTAACGTGTGTGTTTGAAGAGCTACAACGAAGAGGCCTTCATGATGCTCAATGCGTGCGTGCTATAGCAGCCGAAATACGCAGTAAGTAACCATATTATTTATTTCTCAATTTTTATCGCTTAATATTAATTTCTTTACATTTCAATTTTTACCGCTTAATATTAATTTCTTTATTTCTTAATATTATTGGATAATTTCTTAACCGCGATGCTTTTAATTTATATTAACGAGTAAATAATTTATATAAAACTGATTCATTAAACCAGATTATCGGGAGTTTGCTTTATTTCTCAATTTTTAATCGCTTAATATTAATTTCTTTATTTCTCAATTTTATCAAACTGATTTATTAAACCAGATTATCGGGAATTTTTTGCTGCTGAGGCTGGTGAGGAAGATGAATTAATAAGAGCAGCACTCATAGTAGAAAACGCGCAAATAATTCGAGGGATGCATGAGACAGATGTTGTTTTAAACGAGCATTCGACCGAATCACGTGAGTAACAGCGTATTGCCATATAATATAATAATTAATAATAATATCCTATATCTATATTATTCATTATGATATAAAACACTAAATGGTTTTTAACAGCAATAACACAGCACGATGCAGAAAATAATCGAAGTGCTGCTAACGATGTGTCAGAGGCTTTAGACCTAGCGGCGGCTGGTCCTTCGGGGTTGCAAAACCAAAGACAGTTCGATGTCATATCGTTAAATTCTGATGATGATGATGATGAGGGACCAATTCTTTCGCAAGAAAATGGCGGCTGTGCGGGTGTTAACATTCCGTACCCCCTCCAAGAGAGCGGTGGCTGTGAGGTCGTTAACATGCCATACGCTTTCCAAGAAAATATTTATTACTGGCCGGAAAATCAACTAGGTTTATGCGATGAGTATCTCACGCAATTGGAGGAGGAGAACCCCCTACATTTTCAACACGCTACGCAACGGCATCAAAATCCAGCCGTGGAGGATAATGTGTCTGGTAATTATTATTTATTTTTATCAGCATGATTAAAATGAAAACAGCAGGGATGTGTTTTCACGGGTAGACACAGTGTTGAAAAACGTCCAATGAAAACTCATGCATGTGTTCGTGTATTGTAGACTACCAAACGGATCTCATTCCTGGCGGTAATGAAACAGCTTTATAGATACAGAGCGCTTCGCATGAGGTATTAATAGTAATAATAACGAGCAATAATGAATAATAAAAATAATGCGCAATAACGAATATTAATATGCATTTTAAATGTTTACAGGTATACAGAGGGGCGGTGGTAATAGACGACGAGTCGCTACGCGTACTGAGCCTTATGGTGATATACACCCGCCAGGCGTACGATTCGACGTCATAGAGGATTATTCGCGATACTTCAAACGATTCAAACTTCGAGGCCGTGAAACCACCATGCGCATACTTCAACCTCAGCCAAACGTCTCTGTGGTAAATTGGCTCGAAGAGGCCTTTCGCGATCTTCTTACGCATATTACCACCTCTTGCGAGGGTAACGATTACGTCGGTATAACATTTGCGGCGAGTGGTTTATCCCACGGGCCTGTATGGTTATCTTTTCGCCCTGCGCGGGATTACACCTTCGAGGATGTTTGGGGTCTCATAACTAGCGTTGCTCAAAGCTCAAGCGATTTAAACATTGACGATACATGTCGCATCACGACCAATATCATCAGGGGTGTTGAGGGTAGTGGGCGGAAGGAGTTAACGTTTGAGGGTGTCTCAAAACAATCAATTTTAACCATACAGAACAATGATAATTTATGCTTGCCGCGTTCAATAGTTACTGCACGGGCATACGCGGAGCGGGGGCAGATTCGATCGGGGGAGCTGCACAAGCGTTGGCAGCAAATCAGGCAAACTTTTGAATCGTTGCAAAGAGCAGAGGCGCTAGAACTTACGCGGGGTGCAAATGTAACCGACCCGTGGATGTGGTATGCACGAAATCGTGCGTTATCAGGAATTTTTATCGCGGAGCGGCATAGCAATCGTTATTTATGAGTTTTTAACGCTGGGTCGCGGAGAGGAAGCCTTATTCGATGGCTCGCAAAGAGTTTTAGATACCTTTGGATCAATAAAACATGTGCTTTATATATTGTATTACAGGCGCTCTCATCATTTTGAGCCTATTTTGAATTTAAGAGGAGCCGTTGGCAGTCGAGATTTTTGTACATTATGCAATAAACGATTTAATCGTCAGCACGAACACAGATGCTCAAAAAAATGCCCTCGTTGTCGTGGTTTTCCGCTTTGCCCTGTTATCGATGCAATTAAATGCGCTGCGTGCAATCGCGACTTTTTCGGCGATGATTGTTTTCGGAAACATACAGATGCTCACGTCTGTGAATCAATTGAACGTTGTACTAGCTGTTTTAGAACAGTCAAGCCTCTGCAAAAAAAAAAGAAAAAACATCAATGCGGTATAAGTTTTTGCAATACGTGCAAGACCGAACGCCCGTACAACCATCTTTGCTTTATGAATCCGATTCATGCTAAGCTTTCTGATAAGCGAAAAATTCTTTTCATTTTTTACGATTTCGAAACGCAGCAGTGTACGCCTGTGGAGGGGAATCCAAATACATTCGTGCACATACCAAATCTTCGCGTAGCTCAGCGAGTATGTGCAGACTGTTGTAATAACGGTACGCTTGCTCAGCCGTGCAAAAGCTGTGGTGTGCACGCATTTATTTTTCGGGAAAATCCTGTCGGGCAGCTCGTTGAATTAGCTATGGAGCAGGTAAGGGGTTTTTCGCACACAATATGCATAGCGCATAACGCTAGTGGTTTTGACGCGCAGTTTATTCTGCGCTATCTAATCGAGAAAAAGAAAACGCTACTCCCCACGCTGATCTTAAATGGCACCAAAATAATTAGCATGCGTATCGAAAAACTCATATTTCTCGACAGCCTGCATTATTTTCACATGCCGCTGTCTGCACTCCCGAAAGCCTTTGGTCTCTCAGACATAGCTGGAAAAGGCACGTTTCCGCACCTCTTTAACAGGCCTGAAAATCAAAATTACGTCGGGGAGTTGCCAGCCGAAGAGTTCTACTCTGTCAATACGATGCGTTCCAAGGAACGTGAGAATTTTTTAAAATGGTACCACGAATCAAAAGACCAGCGTTATGTGTTCGATTTTTCAAAAGAAATTGTTAGCTATTGCACGACGGATGTAACAATATTGAGGCGCGCTTGTATGGCCTTTCGGGACATGTTCATCTCGAGCGGTCGTGTTTGCCCGTTCGACGAGAGTACCACTATTGCGTCCGCTCGTTTTCGTGTTTTGCGGAAAAACTTTTTGAAAGATGATACGATAGGTATTGTTCCATCTACAGGGTATAGATGGGCTCATAAACAGTCGAAAAAAGCCGTCTCATGGCTTGTTTGGATGGAGCAATATCTTGGTCACCCGATTGTCCATGCCGGTCGCTCGCGTGAATTCAGATTGCCACAGAATTTGGTGGTAGATGGTTACTATGAAAACCTTGCCGATAAGCACGTATTGCAGTTTCACGGTTGTTATTGGCACGGGTGCCCGAAATGTTTTCTCGTAAATAGAGATAAAAAACAGACTGATGGTATGTCAATGGATGAGCGTTTTGTAAGAACCACAGCAATAGCCGATAAAATCTGAGCCGGCGGTTATGTTTTAAATGAAATTTGGGAATGTGAGTACGATCGAATGATAAAAGCGGATGAGCGAATGGCAGCGTTCCTGCGAGATCACCCCCTAGCCTGCATAGAACCGTTAAATCCGCGCGACGCGTTCTTCGGAGGCCGTACCGAAAATATGGTCACCCTATATGATGTCAAAGAGGGGGAAGAGATACGCTACGTCGATGTTTGTTCGTTATACCCGTATATCTGTAAATTTGGTAAATATCCTCTCGGGCATCCAAAAGTTTACGTGGGTGATGAGTGTATGGAACTAACGGGCCCCGATAATACTGATCTTTCGCGTGTAGAAGGCCTCGTGAAATGTGTTGTGTTACCTCCACGCAATCTCTATCATCCTGTATTACCAGTGCGTATGCATCATCGCCTTCTATTCGCTCTCTGTCGCAGTTGTTCTGAAATTATGAATCGTCGATGAGGTACGGAAAGCTATTTCGTGCGGGTACAAATTACTGCGTGTAATAGAAATTTGGCAGTATGAGGTCACCCAATTCAATCGCGATACGGGGAAGGGTGGCTTATTTGCGGAATACATCAATACATTCCTCAAAATTAAACAGGAAGCGAGCGGGTGGCCTGAGAATTGCCTGCAAGACGAAACGGCAAAAGACCAATATATAGCTGCTTTTGAAAGTTCCGAGGGTGTCAAGTTAAATCGTAATCACATAGAAAAGAATTCGGGCTTAAGATCTGTAGCCAAACTATGTTTAAACTCGTTTTGGGGGAAATTCAGTCAGCGCGAAAATCTACCGCAAACCGTAATAGTTTCGACTCGAAAAAAGCTTATGGAGATGTTGTCGGATCCGGAATACAAGATAACGAGTATATTACCTGTAAATAATAAAATATTGTACGTCAATTATATCAAAACCGAAGACGCTGTAGAATCATCGCTTATAGCTAACGCTGTCATTGCTGCATACACCACGGCTCAGGCGAGATTGAAATTATACAGTTATCTCGAAAAATTAGGCCGTCGCGCGCTATACTGTGACTCTTGTATTTATGTAACGAAAAAAGATCCTAACGAATACGAGCTGCCGATCGGGCAGCTTCTGGGCGATCTAACGGACGAGCTTAGCGAGCACGGGGAGGGGAGTTACATTGAATCGTTTGTGTCTGGAGGCCCGAAATTTTATTCTTTCATTGTCCGACGACCCGATGGTTCGAAAAAAGAGGTGTGCAAGGTTAAAGGTGTAACGCTGAATTTTGTAAATAGTTCCTTGATCAATTACCGCTCAATACGCGAGTTCATAATTAGAGAGAAACGAGCCCATTGTATTGGAGTATGATGCGATTCGGCGCACAGAATTCCACCAGGTCGTCACGCGCCCTGAAAAAAAATCGTGTAAGCCGTCGAGTGTAAAGAGGCGTCCCGATGTGGGATACACATCCTTGCCATACGGGTATTATAACTAGATTAATAAAAAATAGTCTGTAAGTTTTGTTAACCAAAAAATTTATGATTTGTCAATAAAGAGTTGTCTATGTTGAATAATGTTGTTTACCAGTTTTCTCAATTGAAAAATCTTATTAAGAAGTCTGAGCAGGAAAATTTTCGGTCATTCTGTAAAATGGATACGCGGTGGAAGCATCCCTGGACATCAATGATCTGCGGCCCCACGGGCTGTGGTAAAACATATTTTGTGAAAAAATTTTTAAAATTCATTACGCAAATGAGTAGTGAGCCTTTCCAAAGAATCATTTTTTATTACTCTGAGTGGCAGCCAGCATACGTGGAATATGGTACTTGAATAGAGTTTCACGAGGGGCTGCCTCAAGCTTCAGACTATGCGAACGATTCACGGGCTAAATTCATTATTATCGATGATTTAATGCGCGAGGCATCGAACAATAGTGTTGTCGATCTATTCACCAAGGGTAGCCACCACAAGAATTTAAGCGTAATTTTTATTACGCAAAACTTATTCCATCAAGGCCACGGACAGAGGGATATTTCATTGAATGCTAATTATATAGTTGTTTTCAAAAATCCTCGTGATCGCGCTCAAATACAGCATTTGGCACGCCAGGTGTATCCGGAAAACCCTCGATTTTTACAAGAAGTTTACCACGATGCTACGTCAAAGCCACACGGCTATTTATTGCTAGATTTGAAACAATCCACTCCCGATAATTGTCGATTTCGGACCGCCGTTTTTCCCGATGACCCTCATCATTTCGTTTACATCCCGCGAAAAAAGTTAAAAAGTGGTGACACGAGTGGGGAGTTACCAGTTCTACGGTTGTAATGGCTCGCAGAGGATCACCTCTCTGCAAGAAGCACGTTGCAATATTGCAATCCCTTCAACAACTCAATAAGGAGCAGCGAGACGCTGTTTTGCGTAAAGCGGACCCACAAATAATACGATCTATTTGTGAATGCGCGTCAAACATTCTTCGCGGTAATGTACCTTTGAAGCCGGAGCAACGGAAAAAACTACAACGACACGCGCCTTTTCTTCGACGTTTAGCAGCGAAAAAAGGCTGCTGGAAGACCAAAAAGCGCTTTGTCGTTCAGAACGGCGGCTTTATACCACTTTTACTGGCACCAATATTGGGCACCGTTCTCTCCAACCTCATCGGCAGTCGCTGATAATGGAACATGCGAAGAAAATGGTGCTTATACCGGCTGAGAATTTATCAAACGGGCGTGCACCAAATTATCCTCAGACAAATTTCGGCCATGAAGATGTCCAGTCTCCAGCAGCACGAGCTATTGGCTCTACTCTGAGCAGGCTAGACATTGAGATGAACGAGATTTTGAATTCCGAATCATACAAAGACGAGCGAGAAAAGTGGGCAGCGTATTTATCTGTACTGCAGCGTTATCTCCATTTTGCCGACGACGAACGAGCTCAGCAACATCTTGCTCTTTTAAAGCAGGAGCCAGCCACCCAGGATTATAAAAAAATCGAACAAGATTTCGCACGTATGAATGATTCCATCATAATTGAAAGCATACCGCTGAAATTTCGCAGCAAAGCAAAACTTCTGCTGAGACGCTTACACGACGCAACGCCTACGAAATTCTCGTGGAATTCAGCGGGCGTTGTTTCCGTGGACGGAAAAGAGATCAAGAACTCGAACATTGTTGATCTCGTGAATGATGCCATGCGTGCGCGAAAAGCACCCAAGCCAACAGGCCGATCGACTTTCGCAAAATTTTTGAAATCAATTCAAACACCGAGGGAGTTCATTGGGAATCAGGAATTATGGCTGGAATCCAGAACCAACTCAACAAAGCAAGAAAGACGGAGCGATCACAGCAGCAGCGATGGTGACTCCGAGATCAGCGACATACCTCATTCGGAATTTTACAGTGGTAGCGATAAGAGTGAATTAGAGTGCGGCGTGCAAAGCGGTGCTGGTACTGTTAATGAGAAAAGACGTGTAATCTGGGCTAGCCTTAAATTATAATAATAATAATAATGAAAACACTGGAAAAGACGTATTTTGATCCTTCCCATGAAGCATCGTTTTCAGGTGCAGCTAAACTGCTACGTGTTGCGCGTGCAAAAAAAATCGCCGATGCTGAGACAATACACTGGCTTGAGGGCCAGGAGGTTTACACCAAACACAAACCTGTGAGGCATCGCTTTCCCCGACGACACTACAATGTACAGAACATTGATGGCGTTTGGGAGGCTGATCTCGTAGATCTCCGCTCAATTAAGAATTACAACGACAATTATGCATATCTGCTTGTGGTCATAGATGTTTTCAGTAAATATGCGTGGGTTGAGCTTCTACGCGATAAGTCCGCCGCGTCTGTGACGAAAGCGTTTGCGCGCATACTAACGGAAAAGAACAGTAATGGCAGGGTACCCGTTTTCCTGCAGACAGACAGAGGGAAAGAATTTGTAGGTTCTGCTTTCCAGAGTTTCTTGAAAACCCGTAATATACAGTTTCGCATTGCGAGAAATCCCGACATGAAAGCCGCTGTTGTGGAGAGGTTCAACAGAACGCTAAAAGAAAGAATGTGGCGCTATTTTACATATTCACGAAATAAACGTTATCTAGACGTTCTACAAAACATTGTTAGGGCGTATAATCACGCGCGACATAGCAGCATAAAAATGGCTCCCTCGGCTGTGACCCTCGTTACAGCTGCTTTAGCGCGATCAAACCTGATGCACCGATACCAAGAGCCGCAACAGCAACAGCCTCCTAAATATAGAGTTGGTGATATTGTACGCATCAGTAGTTCAAAGGCAGCCTTTGCAAAAGGTTACGAGAGTGGCTGGACCAGCGAGTTATTCAAAATACATCGTGTATCATATACACGCTGGCCTGTCGTTTACTTTTTACGCGATTTTCACAACGAGGATATTGACGGTGTTTTTTATGAACCAGAATTATCCAGAGTGCAAACAACGCCTGCTGAGCCAAAGAGCAATGAGAAGACGAAGAAGAAGGACGGGCGAGCAAAATGAAAGACGAATTTTTCATCGTTTTACCCAGCAACAGTAGCATGGAATATTATCCTGATAATACGACAACTCGCTACTCAACACATTTACCGCAGCCAGTGTCTTTACACGGTAGCTGGGCTGTGTCTCTAGCCGAAATACACATACTTATGATAATTTTGCACGTACCTACCGACGCCGAAAAAAAAATTTCATCCATGTCGTAACGAACGTTGTGGATCCCAGCAGTGGCGGTGCAGATATCGATTATAGAGAAGATCGTATTTGCGTACCAGCAGGCGTCTACCACAACGTTGATACGCTTCTCGAAACAATTAACGAGATATCGTGCGTGTCTGGTCATTTGAGATTCCAGCGCACACGCAACGGCTATGTGACGGCGACACGTATCTGTGCCTCCTGCACGAATCAAGAGCATGCTTTCTACTTTTCTCCGGCCTTGAATAAAATTTTAGGATTCACGCATTCTATCGGAATCGTTGTGCAAAGTACCGCAGCGTGTATAGGCCAGTGAATAGCGGGCCTCACCAACGGTATTCCCAATATGCTGTTCGTCTATAGCAACATATGCGAACCCTATATTACAGGAGATGTCCATACACCTTTGCTACGGGTCTTATCGGCCGATGCCTCTGATAATTACAATTACGGGTCAGTGAAAATCAAAAGTTTCTCACTGCCGCGCTACGTGCCTCTTCTGTGCACTAGTTTCCAAACAATCGACATTGATATAAGGGATGAGTTTGGTGCACCAATACCATTTGAGCACGGGACACTGACCGTGACATTACAATTCAAGCGCGTCGATTAATAGCGATAAACAATGGATTATTACGGAGAGCACTTTGAAGCACAGGTTGGCGGCGGCGGCAGTGGTGCTAGGACAGGCTACGGCGGTATCAGCCATGTATACATCGGTTCGCCGAATCAGCGTGGGCATGGCATCGATAGCTTTCTCGGAGGGCTCTTCCGCAGCATCATACCATTATTAAAGCAAGGGGCTCGGGCTGTCGGTAAGGAAGCGTTGCGCTCGGGTATCAATGTAGCCGGCGATATAATTGACAGTGGGATAAAACCGAGAGATGCTTTCGAAGCGCGCCTGCGTGAATCGGGGCAAAATTTAAAGCGGAAAGCGGAAGAAAAAATGAACACTCTCATGCAAGGCTCCAGTTATAAGCCCGATAAAATCATGAAACTGCTATATTCCGTTAGTGGAAGCTCAGCACGTCGCATCGGTGGAAAGAGAAAGAAATCTACACAAACGAAGAAGAAGAAGAAAAGAAAGAAGAGCGGTAAAACAGTATCGTCGAAGAGGTTAAAGACAAAAGCCCGAGGAAAAAAGAAGAAGAAGGCGCTGAGGACTGTCGCGGATATTTTTGCTTAGAAAAATGGCTTTCTTACACGCCCACCCGTGCGAGTGTTTAAAGTCCGAACTCGAGCTATTTACACTACCTCCAACCCAAACTACGATCGAGGGTGCGCAGTGGGTATACTATAAACCGATTTCATCGTTGACCGATGATTCCCCCATTGAATTTGTGGTACCAGGACAGGGTGATGAGTATATCGACCTTGCCCATACCATGCTGAGCCTTCGCGTTCAAATAAATACAAAGGCTGTTCCAAAGGAGGGCACTGCTGCTACTGATGAAGCTGGGCCCATAAATAATCTGCTACATTCAATGTTCAACCAGGTCGATGTTTTTTTAAACCAAAAGCTTGTATCACCCCCTAACAATGCTTATGCATACCGAGCATACATTGAAACCCTGTTGAATTATGGGTCTAGCGCGAAGAACTCCCACCTTACGAGCGTTCTCTGGTATAACGATACAGCCGGTAAAATGGATGATATAGCGGGTGCTAATACAGGGCTTAAAAGCCGTCGAGAACATTTAAGCGTTGGAAAAACAGTCGATCTGCTTGGGCATCTTCATTGCGACATCTTTAATCAGGAGAGATTTTTGATAAATGGTGTTGAAATGCGTTTGCGTCTAGTGCGTACCAACAACGTCTTTTGCCTCATAACCTCTTCACCGGATTGCAGTATTCGTATAGTGGAAGCATCGCTCCTCGTACGACGTGCTAAGATAGCTCCCGGCGTACTTTTGGCCCACGCAAGAGCTCTTTCTAAAGCAACCGCAAAATATCCGCTGACCCGTGTAGAGGTTAAAGCGATATCAATGCATGCTGGTGTGTATGGTGATACTCTGGATAATGTCATACTCGGCCAGTTACCAAAACGCATAATAATAGGCTTCGTCAATAATAAGGCCTTTAATGGTGATCGCAAGCTGAACCCATTCAATTTTAATAATTACGGGATCAATTATCTTTCATTGTACGCGGATGGTGTGCAGATACCATCAAAACCTTTGCAGCCTGACTTCCAAAACGACAGCCAGTACGTGGATGCCTACCATACTTTGTTTTCCGGCACGGGGATTCATTTTCTCAATCAGGGCAATTGTATTTCGCGTACGTCTTATCCTTTGGGATATTGCCTGTTTGCGTTTGATCTCACCCCCGATCTCTCGGCCAATAGCAGCACTCATTGGAATTTAGTGAGGCATGGTAGCGTCAGAATAGAAGTACGTTTCCAAGAAGCTCTTACATCGACAGTTAATTGCATAGTATACGCGGAGTATGATAACGTGTTGGAAATCGATTCATCCCGACAAGTAATTGTGGATTTCAGTGGCTGATTCGAAAATCATTATACATACACCGAATCATTCGGGTCAGTACGCAGCGCAATACGAATAAGTCTTTAGTATGCGCTGGTGCTTTGACGAATCACAACGCTCATCATGATGAATATCGTGATTGACATACAGGGCCTGAAGGACAAATATAACAACTTTATACCGAAAGAAGTTGCTGTCATCGGTATCGAGTCTGACTTTTATGCTCACTGGCTTGTAGCAGCACCTCATTCGTATGGTGAGCTACAGCCACATATACAACGACAAAACGAATAGCTGAAAAATAATCATCATGGTATAAAGTGGCGTGAGGGTACTACGCCATTATATGATGTTGAAAATATTCTGAAGAAAATTGCTGCTCGTGCAACCAGAATATTCACAAGAGGCAGTGATAAATCGTTGTACCTGGCGCATCTCACCGGCTGCTTTATTATAAATTTGGAAGAAGACGATGAAGTACCAGCACTCCGTAATCTACCCGCAAGTGAAACGTTCTGCATATACCACGGCCTGCTCCGCAAAAATGAGAAACATCAATGTTCTTTGAATAACGCAACGAGAATCAAGAACTGGCTTTGTCACGGCAATCGCTACAGCTCCTTGTGGGAGTATAGGACGACCACGACGTGGAACGTAGGTCTGACGGAGCAAGAAGATCGAGACAAGCGTCTCCGAAAAAAACTATCTGCTCTGGCTTGTTATGAACAGCCTGCAAATTCTACGAGCTTTGCAGCATATTCAAAACCACGAGATAGGGGTATACCCTGCGGATCGTATCCCGAAGGTGTGGACGAAACCGACAGCCCTTGTTGTTAATACCGATGGCCACAAACAGCCAGGAGCCCACTGGGTCGCCATCTACGTCGATCGAAATGGACACGGATGGTTCTTCGATAGCTACGGGCTCCCTCCAATCGTCCCACAGCATCTCAAACGACTCCGAAGTAACTGCAAACTCTTCCGATTCAACACTACTCAATTTCAAGGTCCGGATTCGCAGTGTTGCGGACAGTATTGCGTTATGTTTCTTCATTATATGTGCACTGGCTTCGGCATTGATAAGTTTAGAAGTGTATTTTCAAATGACTTATCCCGCAACGATAAAATAGCCTACGACTATTACAACGCTTACGCTAAAAAGCTTAATAATTCAAAATCTAGAAATTAGGATCATGATGATTTTAGCTCTAAGTGTTTTCATTGTATGCAAAGCTGTTATCCTCGGACTCGATGATTGTAAATGTTCTATTATTATTGGAAAATATACGGAACGCATAGGCGGTAAAATTGCATTTAAACCTTATTTTTTTATATCATAGGAGAGCGGAAAATTCCATCGGGTGATAGTCAGACCCAAGTCGCGCGTGACAATGGCTAAAAAATGCTGATTTCAGCAGGTATCATATTTAATATTGGTGGGGGGAAACTGCAGTGTTTTATTGGAGGGGGTGTCTTGGATGATGATGTATCCGCGAAACATTTTTCAGTCTTGAGCGCTCCTTAATGAGAAGCACATAACAAAAGCAACGCGCTCTAAAAGAAAGAATAGAAGCACTTATAAAAGATATTGCGGCAATTAAAGAAATTATTCGCACCACGTCGGAATTTCGTCATCTATCGAGAAAATTGAACGCTCTCAGTCTCAATAATCATGGACTTCTCAAGAATCAACAAAGTGGGCTGCTTGACGGATTTTTTGCCCGTAAAACGACTCGCTGAACTGACGCCGGAAAAGGAATACATCGTCACTGATATGAAGCGTGTTCAAACGAAATGGGGGTCTCGAATCACCATTGATGTGGAGGACGAGTTCTCTTGCTTTCTTCCAACGAGATTTGTCAAGCTGTTCGAAGAAGACGACGCTCTATTCCATCAGATGATATCCGTAGCACACGCAAATAATTTAATATTGCAATACTACGGAGGAAAATTCAACAACATGGAGTTCAAAGAGGGGCAAAAATAAATATATATCAGTGCTCTTATTGGTGCTTATTAAGAATACATAGTTCAAAATGTAATTCCTCGTAAACGGTAATGAAGTGCTTCAATCTCATTGTATAAATTCATTGTATACAACTCATTTTATAAAATTCAATAAATTTTATATCAAATTTACCGAATACCTCTTCACTCTTCCATACACCCAGCGATCATGATAAAAGCGAATTATTATTATTACGCCGTTGACAAACACACGAGCAGCGTTGGGTCTCAGGCTTAAACTCGTCTTCAGCGAAAGAGAGAGAGAGAGAAAGAGAGAGGTTAAGTTTCGCGAGTAGCGCTGGGTCTCGGGCTTAAGCTCGTCTCCAGCGAAAGAGAGAGAGAGAGGGTAAGGTTCACGAGCAGCGTTGGGTCTCGGGCTTAAGCTCGTCTTCAGCGAAAGAGAGAGTGGATAAGGCTCATCACGGGGCTTGTGTATGTCTCATATAAAAAAAGAATTCAGTTTTGCACCAACAGGCGCGCGTATGCTAAGGGATGGGCTGGGTGCTGTAAAGAAGCAAATGTTGCGGCGAAAACACAGCAAAAAGTGGTGGTGGTGGTGGGGGGAAATCTCGCCGTTTTGGCAAAAAAGTGGTGGGGGAAGCTCGGGACTTCCCCACCGCTTTTTTTCGAATAATAATAATAATAATAATAATAATAATAATAATAATAATAATAATAATAATATCTCCGGCGAAAAGTGGAGGGAGAAATAATGCCGCTCTGACGAAAGTGGTGGGGAGGATTACCCCCACCACTTTTTCGCCAGAGTGGTACACCTACTACTGGTGTACCTCACAGTAACGTCGAGAGAATAACAAGACGCTCGTGTGTGAAATCGCTAATCTCATGATCTTTTCCGCAACCAGCGAGAATATCAATTCCCTAGTGTCATTCGACTAATAAATTTTTCTTTCTATTAAAAGAACAATTTTCGTTACGCTAGGACGTAACAAATTTTAAGCTTTTCGTTGGAATTACTATACATTAATAGACGAGCAATCCAAATTGTTGTAGCGCCCTATATACTTTTTAGTAATCTGTATTAAAAACTCACCAAGTGCGAGTCGAACTCGCACTAGAAGGGTTCCGTACCATCCCGTACCATCTAGCCCAGTCGAGTTAGACAAAAAGAGAGACAAACATATAGATTCATAGGGTTTAGCCTGCGAGAGAATGAGATAGAATACAGATATGCAGTCTTTCCTATTCTCTTCGTCTCCACTTTGTGCCGTGCTTCGTAGCCTCCCCAATCTGTCGAACCAAGAGAAAAGGCGTCGTGTAGTGAGTATAGTATCTATATATGAGGGATTCTCTGTCAATTCAGCCACTTTTTTTTCAACCATCTCAGATGTGCCCCATAATTGGTTATATCAAAGTGCTGCTAAAACGCATTCTATGTGAATTTTTTCAGATTTTTTAATTCAGAATTTTAGAAATCGCCGTTTTTTTCCAAATGAATATATCTCGGAAACTTGAAGTAACTGAAAAAAATGTCTACACATAAAAGTTGTAGTTTTGTGTTAGCATTCAAGCGGAATATTTGAAATAATTTTTACGTTCCGCTAACGCGATATTTTGATATTTTGCCAAAAAAGGGGATAATTTTTTTTTTATATTCAAAAAAGGCAATTTATTTTGGGCTGAAAAAATTACAGAGTCTTCCAGTATATCTGACGATATCGCAAAAAAATCGCCACTGTGGCACGGATCGAGGTTCTAGGGTAAAAAAATGAAACCAGACAAATAAATTTTTTTTTCTACCGGAACCTCGTTAACATATCTCGGAAATTTAAAGTGACTGAAAAAAAATGCCTCCACATAAGAGTTGTAGTTTTGTATTAGCTTTCCAGCGGAATATTTGAAATAATTTTTACGTTCCGGTAACGCTGATTTTTTATCAAATAAGGGGGAAATTATTTTTTTATTCGAAAAAGCCCTTCTTATTTGGCTAAAAAAATTATAGTCTTCCAGTATATCTGACGATATTACAAAAAAATCGTCAGATATACAGGGAGACTCTGTAATTTTTTCAGCCAAATAAAAACGGCTTTTTTTGAATAAAATAATAATTTCCCCCTTTTTTGGTAAAAAGTCAGCGTTACCGGAACGTAAAAATTATTTCAAATATTCCGATCGAAAGCTAACACAAAACTACAACTTTTATGTGCAGACATTTTTTTTCAGTAACTTCAAAATTCCGAAATATGTTAACGAGGGTCCGGTAGAGAAAGAATTAATTTGTGTGGTTTCATTTTTTTACCCTAGAACCTCGATCCGTGCCACTGTGGCGATCTTTTTGCGATATCGTCAGATATACTGAAAGACTGTAATTTTTTCAGCAAAAAAAATGGCCTTTTTTATATAAAAAAAATATTTATCCACTTTTTTGGTAAAAAATCAGCGTTACCTTAACATAAAAATTATTTCAAGTCATCCGCTCGAAAGATAACACAAAACTACAACTTTTATGTGCAGACATTTTTTTTCAGTTACTTCAAGTTTCCGAGATATATTCATTTGCAAAAAAATGGTATTTTCTAAAATGTTGAATTAAGAAATCTGAAAAAATTCACATAGAATGCCTTTTAGTAGTACTTTGATATACCCAATTATTGGGCAGATCTTAAAGGGTTGAAAAAAAAGTGGCTGAATTGACGGAGAATCCCTCATATATACTCCCACCACTAGGAGTTTGAAATCATGAATAGAAGACCTCTTTATTAGTAACTTTATTTTATTTTTATTATTTGTTGTTATAGCGGCAATAGAAATACCCACTCTGTGAAAATTTCAACTTTCTATCTATTACGGTTCATGAGATAGAGCCCTGTGACAGACGGACGGACGGACGGATGGACGGAGGGACAGCCGAGGCTTAGTAATAGGGTTCCGTTGGCGAACGGACGAAATCCTAAAAACTACTAGTTGCGCCGAAGCAGCGGGTGCACACTCTCGCCTTTTTTTGAAGGTCTTATCTCAGTTACCAGCGCCAATGCTAGGCAGTGCTGATGCCACAAGAGAGATAGATGATCGCCCCTTCCTCTAGTGGCGCATGCGCACAACTCCGATACAGCCGAGAAGCACGCGAGGGGAAACGAGCTGGCTGTATCACGTGGTATCACGGGGAGAGTTTTAAATATGCATTATTTTGATAATGCATTTTTGTATTCATTACCTATTACACTGGGTAATGTGAAATGGACAAGTGTGCCATTAAAAATACAAGAGTAATGTGTAGTGAATGCGTTTTCCATTACAAATAGAAAAATAATGTGTAATGGATGCATATGCCATTACAAATAAGTAAAGTAATGTGTAATGGATGATCGCTTCATTACAAATAAATAAAGTAATGTCTAATGGATGATCGCTTCATTACAAATTACATTTAAAAAAAAAATAATTGATAGTGGAGAATATTCCACTACGAATAAGTGTGTTTCTACGACAATTGGGAGCAGATACTATTTATTTACTCGAAGGTCTATTAATTCTTCAATGAAAATAATTTGTGTGTATCAAGTTTTTGTTAACTGTACTATCGTAGTGGTAAATGTATGAACAGTAATTTTTTCGAGTAATTTTTACTCCATTCTTGTAAAAATTACAATTAAAGAAAAACTTACAGGTGTCAGTGTATATTAATTAAGTTAATATACACTGACATCTATGAACAGTTTTTTTTGGCGCAATTTATTCTCCATTGTTGTAGAAATTACAATTCAAGAATGGAGTAAGAATTACTCCAAAAAATCACTGTTCATATATTTACCACTACGATAGTAAAGTTAACAAAAACTTGATACAAATTATTTTCATTGAAAAATTAATAGACTTATTACCTTACAGCAAAATAGTACCTACTGCAAATTGTCGTAAAAATACACTAATTTGTAATAAAATATTTTCTACTATAAATTACTTTTTTTCAATAATAATTTGTGATGGAGCACTCATTCATTACACTTTTTTTTTTATTTATTCGTAATGGTACATGCAACCATTACACGTAACTATTCTAATTTGTAATGAAACATTCATTTATTGCACGTTACTTTTCTAATTTGTAACGGAAAACTTATCTAATACACATTGTTCAAAGTAATGGGTAATGCATTACTTTTACATTACGTTTTTCATAGCTCTGATCACGAGTACATATTGGTGGAAGTGAGACAGCAAGATTCGAGAGCGATACAACCGGCGCTTACCCGCCGCACAGTGGTCCCAAATCGCCAAAAGCTGGCCAAAAGTCGAAAAAAAATATTTTTTTCTAGGGACTTTCAATGGTTGGAATAGTTGTAGTGGTACCTCTAGTATGTAGTTTGACCGTTAAGAAAAGGGGAGCGCCCATACCTGGCTCAGGAATCCATTTTATTCGTGAGCGTCGAGCCGACTGCATTGTTTGCTCGTCGTGCGGAGAAATAAGACGAAAGTTTCGACGCGTCTGGAAGAGTGAAAAGTTAACGGATTCGGATTTTACAAAATGGATTCTTCTCCAGTAAGTAAGTACAATTTGAGTGTGTTGCTCAAAATTATCGTTAACGATTTATGAAATTGTAAGTCATTAATGAAAGTAGTGGTATTTTTCTTGGTTATGTTCTGAAAAGTCGTGTTAGAAAAAGCAATAAGTCAAAACCCCTATCGACCCCCGCTCTTAAACTAAATGGAAATTGTTACTTAGACATTTCTTCAAAACATATCCAAAAATTAGCTTCTCGTAGCTGCTCCTTCGGTTTTGAGTGTAATTTTTATGCCCCCCCCCCCCCGGCAATAAAAGTTTTGAATGGCATATACGTGTATTTTACACGGTCAACAATTTGAACATTTTTTCAACTTAGTCAATACTCATATAAAAATTTAAAACTTGGCACATATATTCCCCACAGTAGAAGATATAATTGTAGTAGTTTATGAAATTTTTTATCCTCGTTTTTTGAATATACACTCTCACTCAAAAGTGTGCTACACTAGTCGAAATTTTGTCGCACTAAAAATTCGATAGTGGAGGCAAAAATGCTTTCTGCAGTTCTTTGTAATTTTCGCGTCTGAAATATTGTTCATAGGAAATTGATAAAGATTATTCTTCTATTAATGTTATTTTGCATTTCCTACAGATCCTCTGGATAATACCGACGAAATTTCTTTCACGCGAAAGGAAATTTACATACTTGTCAAATCGGTATTAAAAGAAAATATCAACATTGTCACTGACATTGTTGAAATAGTGGTGTCAAGACAATTGAAGCATCCATACATTTTGTCGAAAAATCTGAAAGATGTCATGGGTAGATTGGTATCGAATTTCAAAAAGAGGTGGCAAGAAGCGAGGAGGGACGAAACCAAATTCTTCAATAAATTCGATGAGTGGCTCAACGTTCCTGTGTCTTTCACGATTGAAAAGGAACGTTTGAAGACTTCCACGGAAAACACAATGAAGCGTCCTTCTACGGAAAACACAATGGGGCATCCTTCTCCGAAAAGCACAATGGGGCGTCCTTCCACAAGCTGGGGCGATTTAAGTGATCAGTCAAAACGTAGGAAGACGAAAAAGGTTCGAAAAGAACATACCGTCCACGAATTGGCCTACGCTACACAAATGGGTCTCCGGGCTTCTGGAAATTTATAAGCTTCAAAGATAATTAGGGATGTCACAGAAGGCAGTCAATAAAAAGCATCACAGTACCGTAAGTCTATGAAACGCGTTTCAGAAGATGTACTGTCAGGCAACGAAGCATTGTCACTTGTGGTAGAAGGTAAAATGACCAAAAGTCAATACCAATTACTACGTTCTGTAAGCTTGAAAAAAAATTGTAAATTATACCCGCCTTATAAATGTGTATTGGATTCTAAAAAAAAGTGTTACCCTGCAAAGTCAGAAATTTCTGTAACTGAAAGTGGAGCCACAGTTGGACTTAAGGCATTGCTAAATCATACAGCTGAAAGAATATTAACGGTACAATCGGACGTTATTGGAAGTCTTCCTGAAAACAAAGTTGGTAATTTAGAATTGATATGCAAGTGAGGATGCGATGGAACTTCTGGTCAAAGACTTACAAACAAAAATTTAACGATGGAGACGGCAATAAATCAGATGCCAACATTTTCTTTATTTCACTTGTTCCCTTGCAAATCTTTGATAAAGTCAATCCACACGTGATTATTTGGAAAAATCCTCGTCCTTCGTCACCAAGATTTTATCGCCCAATTAAAATTGAATTCTTTCATGAAACTGCCGAAGCAACTAGGGCAGAAGTTGATTGTATCCAAGCGCAAGAGAGAAACCTCGTGCCCTTTGAAACTGTAATTGGCGGCAAAAAAATTAACATTAATTTCAAACTTGTGTTGACAATGATAGATTCGTTACTTCCTATCGGACAAATGTCTGAAAAAGCTCAGGAATCATGCAATAAGTACATTAAAAGATTCCGAGAAGATTTTTCACGAAAATGTAACCGCATCAAAAACATGGAAGACATTTTTTGCAGAAGTTAAGTAACGTCAGATCCAGTAATATCCAGTTTACGAAAACTTCCTTCGAAGAAACTAATATCGTTATCCCCATACACGGTTGAACTATTGATTCCACCTTCAGTTCCAGAATTAAGGCAGATTTTTTCTGATGATACGAGTGATACATGTGACGATAATGACAGTTCACAGGACAGTGATTAATTGTAAAAAAAGCTAAAATTATATCGATTAGAAATAAAAAAATGAAAGAAATATATTATGAATGTACATTGTCATTGTAATAATGATTATAATGACTGTATTCCAATCCTCTTCTTTCCAAGTCTTCAAATGTCACCCGAATTGAATACGTTTTTGACGAAATTTCCTGCCATATTGGATCCGCCATTTTGTTTTGCAAAATTTTGACTTCATATTCGTATTTAGCGACCCCAAACACCCCGGAGTACAGACTTTCACCCGAATTGAATACGTTTTTGACGAAATTTCCCGCCATATTGGATCCGCCATTTTGTTTTGCTCAATTTTGACTTCATATTCGTGGTCAGCGACCCCGAAAATCCCGGAGTACAGACTTTCACCCGAATTGAATACATTTTCGACTTTTGGCCAGCTTTTTGGGATTTGGGACCACTGTGCGCCGGCACCATTACACTTCGGCTCTTTTCCCCTCACGTGCTTCTCGGCTGTATCGGAGTTATGCGCATGAGCCATTAGAGAAAGACGGTGATCACCTTTCTCTCTCACGATATCAGCGTCGCCTGGCATGGGCGCTGGTAACTGAGATAAGCGGCCGCGCGTTTAACATGGGAGTTTTCACCCAGTGGGTGAACACTCTCACCTTATTTTGAAGCTACAATCTCAGTTACCATCTATCAATATAGTTGACGCTGCTGTCGCGAGAGCGATAGATGATCGCCCCTTCCACGGTTTGCACATGCGCACAACATCAATTCAGTCGAGAAGCACGTGAGGGGAAACGAGCCGAAGCGTAATGGCACCGGCGTTTCAGGTACATCTTGGTACAAGCGAGACAGCTATACTCGCTCTCTCGCTTCCATCCACTCCACTCACACCTGTAGCGCATTCACACCCCTTATTTTCACAGGCGTTTTACAGAGCGACTTGTCGCAAGTTAATTAAAAGGAGTATTTTTCATATTTTACCTACCTGTGAAAAATCCTTTTAAATTTTATATTTGAAGGTGGCGATTTTCAATTTTTCAAATAACATGGAAAAAATTGTTTCTGAACTGAGTTTAATAGAGTAATTACAAGTTACATATTATTTAGCTTAATTATTAATTACTTAAAGAATTAAAGATAAAAAACTTTTCATGGTTATATAACTTATTTTTAAAAGAATCAACAAATTTATAAAAAATCGAAATAATTTATTGATTCATAATATATAAAATTTATTATGAACTTTCATCATGTATTTGTGATATATATATACCCGTATTTTTTTGTATTATTGATCAATAAAATTAGACATTCATCTTCGATGAATAAAATTTATATCACCTTCAAATATTAACATTAAGGGCTCATATTTAAACGGGGTCTTTGTTTAAGGATACTCTGACGATATTTCAATGTTCTTTAAGAAAAAAAAACAGCCGGTTTTTTTGAAACAGTCTAATATACATGAGTCCAGTAATATTCCAATATAAATTTTGTTTTGCACCGTTTGCTCCTGTAATTTCAATATACTTCAAACATTAGATTTCAGTTGTAATTGTTAGTTTTCCAATCGATGTCTATTAATTTCGATTTCGTACACTTGTTATTGAAATTTAATATACAAAAGAATGTGAAATTTCAATAACAAGTTATTGAAATTTCATATTCTTTTGTAACAAAGTGTATAACAAGTGTACGAAATCGAAATTAATAGACATCGATTGGAAAACTAACAATTACAACTGAAATCTAATGTTTGAAGTATATTGAAATTACAGGATTACAATTCAATAACAAGTGTACGAAATCGAAATTAATAGACATCGATTGGAAAACTGACAATTACAACTGAAATCTAATGTTTGAAGTATATTAAAATTACAGGAGCAAACATTACAAAACAAAATTTATATTGTAATATTACTCGACTCATTTATATTAGACTGTTTCAAAAAAACCAGCTGTTTTTTTTCTTCAAGAACATTGAAATATCGTCAGAGTATCCTTAAACAACGACCCCGTTTAAATATGAGCCCTTAATGTTAATATTTGAAGATGATATAAATTTTATTCATCGACGATGAATGTCTAATTTTATTGATCATTAATAAAAAAAAATACGGGTATATATATCACAAATACATGATGAAAGTCCATAATAAATTTTATATATTATGAATCAATAAATTATTTCGATTTTTTATAAATTTGTTGATTCTTTTAAGAATGAGTTATATAACCATGAAAAGTTTTTATCTTTAATTCTTTAAGTAATTAATAATTAAGCTAAATAATATGTAACTTGTAATTACTCTATTAAACTCAGTTTAGAAACAATTTTTTCCATGTTATTTGAAAAATTGAAAATCGCCACCTTCAAATATTAATATTAAGGCCTGATATTAATGGGGATGTTTAGGAATACTCTGAAAATATTTCAATGTTAAAAAAAAGTTTGTTTTTTTGGAACAGTACGATCTATACAGGGTTGCAAATAATGCATTGAAAAAATAATTGAATTAGCACTTGGACGACATTTTTTATTTATTTCCTAATTCTAAAAAACTTGGATTAAAAATGATTTTTCAATCTGTCATCCCGCCATGAGGATTCAAAAATCATAATAATAAAATAATTTTAATAACAAGAATATAAAATTTAAAGGGATTTTTGACAGGTAGGTAAAATATGAAAAATTCTCTTTTTAATTAACTTGCGAAGAGTCGCTATGTGAAACGTCTGTGAAAATAAGGGGTGTGAATGCGCTACAGGTATGAGTGGATAAAAGCGAGAGAGCGAGCAAGAGCAAGTATAGCTGTCTCACTTGCACCAAGACGTACCCAAAATGCACGGAGACACACGGAGACTCGAGAGCGATATAACCACGATGGAATACTAAGGAGACGGAACTCTTATGGGCCCCTTGATTGAAAAGTGGCAGCAATTTCTGTACCATAATGAGGAGGCGATCCGCTGAAAGGAATGAATCAAAACGACTTGCTCATGCACAGTATGCATTGTAGCCGTCCTTATCTTCCTCACTGGAAATTGCTGAAAATACGAGTGAGAGCGAGCAAATGTCTTGAACGCAGTGAAATGAGTTAAGGTTATGGTCACATTGTGAAGATTCATGAAAATTGTGAGCACTATTAAAATACATAAACGTATTAGTTTTTGACACTCCATAAATAAACTTTGATAGACTGTGCAGTCAAAAAATGAGTAAGTAACTAGTGAAATAAACCAGAGGGAAGTAGAATGTATAGAAGCGTGGGCTCTTGAAAGAGTGAATCCATAGCAAAAGATGAAATGTATGGGAATCAGATGCAATAATAAAATATTATCTAACAGTCTTAAAATAATTGTAATTGTTGATTCGTTGAGCGGCCGTGTAGATAAATATGTTGTATGATGAATCGGCTTTGATTCGGCCAATAATTCTTAATCTAAAAATAACAAATTTGCAAACTACAAATTACATATTATTTATTATGATACGTTTACATGTTAACTCATTATACACAAATTTTATAGAGTAAATAAACTTCTGAAGAGGATCCTAAACAGGATCGAAACGTTAAAAAAAAATTGTGAAAAAATCATTCCGATAACACCTGGAATTATTGGCCGAATCGAAGCCGATTCATCATACAACAAATTAAAATAATTGTGGATTAATATTGCAGCCATAAATCGAGAATTAAAGAAGAGTAGCCCGGAATTCGATTTCAAGTATTTGAGGAGGAAACTCAACTCGTCAATTGTACCTGCATCATAGCGGGGTTACACGAAAGTACATAAAGATTTCATAGGCCTGCAAAAGATTGAAAACAATTGCAGTGTCAGAAAAGAGTTGCTGTCTTACCAAGCATGCACGTTGAAATATATTTTGATAATGAAATTGTGCCATTTACACACGCTTTATAATGCTTAAGAGTATGGAGCAGTTTATCGCTCTTCTGAAAAGCATTGATGAAACACCAGTATGAAGTGATGGAAATGTTCAACAATTGTTACAATCGTTGACATAATAATTGTATACATTTATTTTTTCTATTAATGTACTTATACATACATCTGCAACATATAATGTACATTACTAGCCAGAAATGCCTGTTGCTTTCTTATGGAGATTTTGACAGATAACTTGTCTCTTAAAAGAGGCATTTATGGCCAGCACGGTATACATTTTTTTTGTACCAATTGGGAATGATTTCCCAACATTTTTACAAACTGTACTACCTTTATTTTCTGGTAATTTGTAATCTAATCAATGAAAAAAATATACTTGTTCAATTCCAAATGTTTTAGTTTTGTACAAACAAACACAATTAACACAATTAACAAACACTTCCTAGAAGTATGCTTACATTATATTACATGTCTCTCCTTCTTTACGGTTTTTTATATGGCGAGATTGGTCTCATCTCCTAAAATCTTACGATTTAACTGTCTAGCAGGTTTTGGTGCAATTGGCGGACGTAGCGCTTTATAATTTTCAGATACACCGCTGTAGACTATATTTTCACGAGAAGTGCACGGTTTGTCTGGAGCATACGACAGTTTCGATAACTTTCTCTGTCTTCGAGTCCTTTTTTTTCGATGGAATCATTTTTGTTCTCTTGCTTGCACCGGAAATACATTCTTGTGGTTACATAAAATGTTATGATCCTGTGGGTTAATCTTGAAGTGGAAAACAAATCGAGAGGATATACGATATACGAAAAATTATACGGGAAGTTAGATTCTTGGTTAGATTGTCACTGACTCGTATTTCGTATGTTTTCGTATTTCAAGTGAGAAAGACAAGGGCTGCTGCAATGCATACTACGCATGAGCCAGTCGTTTTGATCTATTCCTTTCAGTGGATCGCCTCCTCATTATGGTACAGAAATTGCTGCCACTTTTTGGATACAGAGTTCCGTCTCCTTAGTATCCCTTCGTGGATATAACCGGCGTTGACCCGCCGGTGCCATGACGCTTCGGCTCGTTTCCCCTCACGTGCTTCTCAACTAAATCGGTGTTGTGCGCATGCGCCATTAGAGAGAGAGACGGTAATCACCTGTCTCTCTCGTGACATCAGCGCCAACTACATTGATAGACGGTAACTGGCTTTATGGACCGCACGTTTATCATGGGAGTGTTCACCCACTGTGTTCACCCACTGCGCAAAAGTTGGAAGAGCATAGTATATCACATCTTATTTTCATTGCCTGTAACTAAAACTATGGTAACGGGCAACAAAAATATAGTCCGGGTAACTCAAAAAATTTTTTACTATGCATATCATGTACCATTTACCATATAGATATTTTTCAGTGCACCCGTGCGTCATTCGGAATACATTCAAAGTCTTTACGAAGGCGTACCGGTTATGCCATCTAACGAGTTATCGAGAGAGGCTGGAGAAACCAGGGCCAACGCCATTTATGAGCAGGTTCTTCACCTCTGGATGACTTTATCCGGCAGATATCCTATATCTTAAGTACAGAATATCTGGTGGATAACATTTTTCACAAGATAACCTTATGTGTAGGACCCAGGCTTTAGGAAATAACTTATGCATTACGTCCAATAGCGGTGAAGTTTATGCAGGCAGTAATGGCGAAACGGACGCTCGTACAGACACAAAGTTATTGCAGAAAAATTCGAATTTGTTGTTCGCGCAAAAGGTAAGGGCGTTTTAACAACCTTAAAATCCATGTTGATGGGTTTTTCATATATTAGCTGTGTTTCACCAATGCCGTGCTGTCATTTAAGTTTTCGATTTCATACTATTTTCGTTTGCACTGTTTCGTGGGAGGTTCTATTTTAACCTGAATAGCACGAATGCCGTTTTGGGAAAAACGCCCATGTAGAAGTCGCCGACGTTCCGAGTACCGCCGACGATTGACTGTATTGCGGAAACTCGTCGCCAGCCAACGATTGGGATCCAGCGTCGGCGAAACGTACGACCGATTGCTTGGCTATCAAGCGGCGAGGAGTCAGCAGCCAATGATCGGACCGCGACTATGAGCCGAAGTTGTTACAACTCTTGTTCAATCGATGGCATCGACGTTAGGCTCGGTAGTTGAGACGTTGTTGCCTACCACGTTTTATCCGACACTGGTTAATCGTCGCTCGAGTATAGCTGGCCAACACTTGTAGCCCAAAGTACAGCCAACGCCAGGTCGCACGTTCCACCGACTTGACTTCAGGATACCTGAACCATTATAACTTAAGTGACCTCTCTCAACTTCATTTCGGAGCCCCTGATTCTTCATAAGTTTTTTGAACTCTCAAAACTTTATTCGAGAATATCTGACTCATCATAACTTAAGTGAGCCCTCATAAGTGAACTGATGACCCCTCATAACTTTATTTCGCTACCCCTGCCTCTTCGTAGGTTATTTAAAGTCTTAAAATTCAAGGATATGCTTTGCCCCGATAGTCTTAGCCAAAAATCTTATCTGATTGAAATTTCCGTACTTTGTGATGCAATAAAAATTTGAAAAAATTTAGCAGTTACATCTGGCATGCCATAAGCAACCATTATCAATTACAATATTTCCCAAAAGTCATTAATAAATTGTGTGACCAAATAATTATTCATCAATTTTTCGGTAAGCTGTTTTTCTTAAACAAATCCAATGCGTTGATTTTTCTGAACGCATTTTTTTTCTGAACATTTTTTCAGAATTTCCTCTATTTTGGAATTCCTATTTTCAAATTTTTATAATAGCTGTATTCATGTATTTTTTGGCCTAGTGTCTTTGAAACTTTTCAAAGCTGAAGATAAACCTGTGTGTATTAACATATACAAAATTGGCAATTCTTTATTTGAATTTCAGTATGTTTTTTATAATATTTCAAAATAGAAAGAAAATTCTAAAAAAATTCATATGTGCTCAGAAAAATAAACGCGTTCGATTTGTTTGAGAAAAAAAAATTGAAAAAAACTTGCCCAAAAATTGTTGAATAATTATTTCTTTAAACCACTTATTAATAATAAATCAATGAACAAATTTTGTATAACAATTTATTAATAACTTTTCTTATTGTTTAAGAAGAAATTCATTTATTAGAAACAATTTATCAATATCAAATTAATAAACGAAATTTTAATAACAATTTATAAACTACTTTTCTTATTGTGTAAGAAGAAAAAAATATAAAAAAACTTACCCAAAAATTGTTGAATAATTATTTGTTCAAACAATATATTAATAACAAATTAATAAACAAATTTTTAATAACAATTTATTAATTACTTTTCTTATTTTTTAAGAAGAAAAAAAAACTTACCCGAAAATCGTTGCATAATTATTTGTTAATAATTTATTAATAACTTTTTGGCAATATCATTATTGATAATTGTTGTTTATGGCATGGCGAATTTTGCTGAATTTTTACAGATTTTTATTGTATCACGAAATACGGAAATTTCAAAACTTAATTCCAAGATTCCTGACCCCTGATAAGTTAAGTGACCCCTCGTAACTTAATTTCGAAGCCCTTGACCCCTCATGAGATATGTAACTTCTTATAACTTAATTCCAGGGTTTCTGACCCCTCATAAATTATATTTTATATACGTATATATTTTTCTGGCGTACGTTTCATAAATATGATATACATGATACATATATATATGATACACATATATATGATACACATTTGAATATTATAAGTAGTCGATGGTGTAGTGGTCAGCGTGTCAGTATTAGGTCCCTCAGTAGGCTCGATAGGTAGGTAGGTTCAAAACCCCAGACGAGGCGCGTAAGTATTCTTTGGTCCGCGTATATACAAGGAAAATTAATCAGGCAAAAAAATTGATTAATTTTCAAATTATTTTTTTAAAATATTTAATTCATGTTTAATTCAAAGATACGCTCAAAAACCGAGGGTCGAGGGTTCGATCCCGGTGGCGACACCTTCTAAATTTTTGTTTAATTTTTTTTAATTCCCTGATCTTATGTAATGTTCAAAAATGATCGAACATTAATGAAAAAATTATTTTTATCAAAATTATAAACAAATATATATATATTAGAAATAAAATTAACGTATCAGGCGTAGGGTAATGGGCCGACGTTGCAATCACGTTGGTTATTCGTTGCGGCCGACGTTTGGGTGAAACATTGGACCGGTGTTATCATCCCGACGATTTTGAGATGCCAAACTGACGTTGGCGAACAGAGTCGGTCCGCCGCTCTAACGTTGCCGACAACGCCCACGGCCCGACTCCGAAACCCCACCTGGGCGATTAGTATGTATCAAGAGACGTGGCAGCGTCTCGACGCCAAGTATTAAAAAAACTGAGAGAATCCCAATCGAAATCGCTGTGCACTCTTATATACGCGAATATGCCTCCGCCGGACCCGATTTGAATTTCAATCCGATATTACTAAAAAACACGACCATCTCGTTAAGATCTACGAGCACTAATGATGCAGAAATAATTTTATCTTTCATTTGGATCCATTGTTATTTTTCTCCGCCCACGCGTTACTGAGATATGATCATATTAGACGAATTAATTCGAATATTTATCATCGCAAAAATTCAAGTTTGCCTGATACGTCTCTATAGATATACAAACCCGTGTATAAGCGGTGTGGTGCGCTTTTACAGACGGGCCCGTTGCGTAGTGTGAGAAATATGAGTGTGTGTGAGATAAATACAGTGGCTTGTATATCTATAGCTGGCATTCGCGTGATACGACTTTTACAAAGAGGCTTGTAACGTAGTGTGAGAATATATGACTATGTGCGATAGACGGCGTGCGGCCTTCTGCCTCGCGCTGTGATACGATAGAGAGGGGTTTGTATGATGTTGTGGTAATGTGAGTGTGTGCGAGATTAACACCGCTCTCTCTCTCTCTCCTCACTATCTTATACACAAGCTTTCGAGCTTATACACAGACTTTCGAGCTTATGCACAGGCTTTCAAGCTTATACATAGGCTTTCGAGCTTATACGTAAACTTTCGAGCTTATACACAGGCTTTCTTGAGCATATACACAGGCTTGTATATATAGTAGCATCATGTATTGCATTATCTATGAATATATAGCATTATATACATTATCTATATATTTATAAGGCATATTCATGAATATAAAGCATCATATATAGCTGATAAGTCAAAATATAACTTAAATTTTAGGCTAAACCAAAATTCAACTTGAATTTTAGGCTAAACCAAAATTTAACTTTAATTTTACGCTAAACCAAAATTTAACTAAAATTTTAGGCGAAACCAAAATTAAACTTAAATTTCAGGCTAAACCAAAATCTAACTCAAATTTTAGGCTAAACCAAAATCTAACTTAATTTTTAGGCTAAACCAATGTTTAACTTAAATTTTAGGCTAAACAAAAATCTAACTTAAATTTTAGGCTAAGCCAAAATCTAACTTGAATTTCAGGCTAAACCAATATTCAACTTAAAATTTAGGCTACACCAAAATCTAACTTGCATTATAGGCTAAATTTTTGTACGCTCTATAAAAAAGATCTGAATGAAGATTTGCGTGAACCGTTTCGGAATAAGAATAACATGGGAAAAATTATTTCTACGTCTTCTGATTTTTATAACTAACTAACGATTCATCATAAGAGAAATCTACAGACATATCTGTACAGAATTAAACGCTCTACAAAAAAGGTCCCGAGTTACTTTTTGATAAGTCCACTCGTTTAAAAGTTATTCAATGTCAAAGTTCAATTTTTCGTAGATTTGGCCGATTTTTGGATATTATACCGGAACGATTAGTTTTATCAACAAAATGTGAATGAAGTTTCATGTGAAATATAAATTAAACTTTCGAAAAATGTTAACCAATAGTTCTCACTATAATAATAATAATAAATCGAACGCCTTAAGAAAATTGTGCAGCAGAAATAAGCTTCGAATTTTTTTTTTGTTATTAGCTGATATACTACAATGAATGTCAATTTCTTAATAGAAAAATAAATTTTTTAAGCAAACTTCTGCTGCACAATTTTTTTAAAGCGTTCGATTTTTTTTTAAATTGCTATAGTGAGAACTATTGCTTACAAATACTCGAAAGCTAGATTTATGTTTCACACGAATTTTGTCGATACAACCAATAGTTCCGGTGTAATAACAAAAAATCAGCCAAATTTACGAAAAATTAAACTTTGTCATTGAATCACTTCTGAACGAGTGGACTTATCAAAAAGGAGCTAAGAACCGTTTTAGTATAAAAAGTTAGTTATAAAAATCAAAAAACGTAAAAATAATTTTTCCCATCTTATTCTTATGGAAAATCGAAAAGTGCGATGCGTACGATATAATATTAATATTAAGAGCTTATATTTTCACACGGCTTTTCTTATGCCTAAATAGAACTTTTGAGCCTGTATGGGGGAAGATATCTTTTTTAACGCCCTGCTTTATGTATAATAGAGTGAATCGAAAAAATTAAAACTGTTGGCTACTCTCAAAAATCAGAGATATCGTTGAAATAAAGGTCGCTGTGCAGCGGTTCGATATTTCGAATTTTTTTAGAGGACGCGCGTGACGTTCAAAAACGCCATCTTTAGCGTTAATTTTACTATATCACTGATAAACGAAAACAGATCATTTAAAAATCTCTGAACTTTTTATATAAAGTGTCCAGATATGTACTCTTTCAAACTCATATTTACTAAACATTAACAAATGGTTCATATATTCGAAAAAAAATCTCTGAACATCAATATTTTCACTATTTTTCAATTAATTATATCATAACATATTGGTTTTTTCTTCTAACACGTTTGTGGATTTCTACCATCTTTTTTCTTGTAAAACTCGGTATCAGTATTGCTTACAATGCGAAAATTGCTAAAAAATAATTTTTTGTTGTTGATATCTTCATTTTCGAAAAGATTTATTTTTAGCAATTTTCGTATTGTAAGCAATACTGATACTTAGTTTTACAAGAAAAAAGATGGAAGAAATACAAAAACATTTTAGAAGACAAAACTCAATATTTAATGATATAATGAATTGGAAAATAGTGAAAATATTGATTTTCAGAGATTTTTTTTCGAATATATGAACCATTGGTTAATGTTCAGTAAATATGGGTTTGAAAGATATATATCTGGGCACTGTATATAAAAAATTTACAATTTTTTGGATGATCCGTTTCTGTTTATCAGTGATGTAGTCAATTTGACGCTAAGGATGGCGTTTTTTAACGTCCCACGCGCCCTCTAAAAAAATTTAAAAAATCGAACCGTTGCACAAAGACGTTAATTTCAACGATATCTTTAATTTTTGAGGGTAGCCAACAGTTTTTAATTTTTTTGATTCACCCCAATATACATAGATTAGGGCGTTGAAAAAACAATTTCTTCTCCCATACAGACTCAAAAGTTTTATTTAGGTATAAAAAAAGGCGTGTGAAAATTTAAGCTTTTAATATCATCCTTAACATTGTAGGTCATCATCCTTTTCGATTTATATATATATATACAGCGTATCTATGAATATCAATATGAATCACCAATATTTCAACACCAATTTATATAAAATTCATATGAAGAAATTGGATCAGGAAAGATACTTCAAAAGAACTTTCAAAAAGAAGTGAAATCAATCACGAAATACTTCTCAGAATTAAAAAAAAGAACGCCAAGTATTAAAAATCCCAGAAATTCGAATTTTAAAAAATCCTGAAAATTCAAAATTGAATGAAAATCCTAAAAATTTAAAATTGAAAAAAAACCCAAATTACACAAGTCAAGCCAAAAACTCACGAGGAGAACACCAGAAGTGCCATAAACCTATTTACCTGGGACTTCGCTCAGTGAAAGAGAGGTGAAAATAAGCGAACACGTGTCTCGGCTTATGCTCGGACACTCAACCGTTTCTGAGAAAATGACGGTCAAAATTTTTGACGTTCCTTAGATGCTTGTCAGCGCGCGTCGAGTTGTACCGAAGCGGCGGCGCAGCGGCTAGCGTCTCGGCATCACACTTTTGCGTCCCGTGTTCAAACCCGATATTATAATTTTTTTTTTTCTTACATTTATGCATGTCCGTAGAAGATTACTTCGCGAATGTTTCTTGTCAATGTATTTCGAAGTAACCCTGTCTTTTTTCGTCGATTAATTTTGTGTCTGGTACATGAATAAATTTTTTTTTAATAATTAAATAAAATTGAACGAGCAAATCTTTAAAATTATTCACGGTAAAATTCCTGCAGTGTGTCTTGTTAATAATATTGGTGGATAGCGTACTTTTTCCCAAGAATTGAGGTTCGGTCGGGCAAGTATACTCTTTTGTACCTGCAGCTGCAAGGAGGGTCTTCTATTCAACCGATCCTGACCTGCCCAGCTGTTTTCGTGTCCTCGAGGGGATCAGTAAGGCAAACACATCATTCTCAAGTTAGTTCTCGAAGGGATCAGACATGGAGCCTCCAGCAAAATTAAAACGAAAAAATAACGAAGACGAGCCCGTACCAGGGACTTTGCAAGGTGATCTTCAGGACTGTTCGGAAAATTGCCTGAATTTCTCTGGTTGGGAAATTGGGCGAAAAAGGTGTAAGGTTGAAGGGAACGAAGTGGCCGGAAGTTCGTTGCGGGCGATGAAAAAACTCACTCGCGTACACACAATATTTCGTTATTTATTAACAAAGGTCCAAAGTTCCAAAAAATACTATAATTAAAGTTCCAAAAAGTTCAATAGTCTCGCCTTGGCGATGACTACTCACAGTTGAAGCGATGCCGGAAAATGGCGGTCGTATCGTTCGAAGCCACGTGTCGCGTGATTAATAATATGTGCCAATTCTCGAAGAAAACGGCACCGAATCAAAATGAATATTAACCGTGGAATTACCGCGTGAAGCCGAACCCGTTTTCGCTCTTGGCCGGTCGTAAATCGTCCAAGAGCTTGTGAAAAGGAACGAATGAACCCGAGAAAATGAAAAATAACCGATAATCGATGTGAATCGAAGGGATTGCCAGAACGAAGTGACGAGGCGATGATCGATTGCCGCGAGAGAGCCGCCGTTTTGAGGGGATCGAGTCGCGAGAGCCACGGGTAATGCAGAGTCCAGTGAGAGCTTGACCGTTCACTGAGGGTCTCTCGCGGGAGCTCTGGCAACTACACGCTTTTCTGAACACACTCCCCGTCTTCGGCAAACTCCGTTGACGAAGAGTCCGTCGGCAGAACGCATAATTTTGCGACCGGCCGCTTGAAGGTGGAAGTTGCCATTCGAAGTGTAACGACTCGAGTGAGGCCGTCTTCGCCAGGGTGAAGTTCGAGGATCCGCGCGAGTGGCCACCGCGTCGGAGGAAGTCTTTCGTCTGTTATGAGGACGAGTGACCCTACTCGTATCTCATTAGAAGGATGATGCCATTTTGAAGTAGAGAGACTTTGATGAAGGTACTCTCTTGACCATCTCTCTTAGAAGTGCTGGAGCCGTGCTTGAAGAAGTTGCCACCGAGACAACCGAGATTCCGCCGTTGAGGTCAGAGATGGCTCAGGCACTGTGGTAAGTGCCTCACCGACGATGAAGTGACCCGGAGTTAAGGATGACGAATCCTCCGGGTCATCCGAGAGAGCACAAAGCGGCCTTGAATTGAGCACTGCCTCGACTTGCGTAAAAAGAGTCGTAAATTCTTCATACGTAAGTGCAGTCTCACCGATGACCCGCCGAAGATGATACTTTGCCGATTTCACGGCAGCCTCCCATTTTCCACCTATGTGAGGGGCTGCCGGGGGATTGACGGACCACTTTGTACCAAAGCTGGTTAATGCGGAGATGATGTGATTCATTTCCGTTGAGCTAGCCTTGAAGAGAGCTTTCCTCGCCAAGTCTTAACCGTGAAGGGTCCAGCATAATCCAAGCCAGAATGAAGGAAGGCACGTGAAGGTGTGACTCGTGGCGAGGGAAGTTGCCTCATCAACTGCTGAGCTCTGAGGCCTCGAAACCGTGCGGAAGTGGTGCAGCGAAGAATGTATGATCGTACTGGCGCTCGACCACCCAAAATCCAGTACGATCTGCGGAGATAGGCCAGTGTTGCTTGTGTGCCGCCGTGAAGAGTCCGGAGATGGGCATCTGAAATTATCAGTGTAGTTAGCCGTAAATTCCGAGGCAAGATAGGTGGATGTTTCGCCTCGGAGTGAGGGACCGAATGCTTGAGGCGTCCGCCCACCCGAAGGACTCCGAGTTGGTCGACGAAAAGTGTGAGGGCGGCCATTGCATTGCTCCGTTGAAGTGTCGCTCGGCTTGAAATTATCCGTAGCTCAGCAGTGAAGAACGACTGTTGGATGAGGCGTATCCAGAAAAATTTTGCGTCTTTCAGGTCTCCCGGTGATATCGGGTTGGTCAGTGAAGTATGTGGAACTCGCCTGAAGCGGCCAAGAGCTCTTTTGCAAATGGCCGTGATTCGAAGTAGCCGATTTAGGGAAGAATATCGCTCCAGAAGGTCCCAAACCGGTAGAAGAGCCCCTGAAGTTGAAGTGAAGGCGAGACCTGGACGCTGTTCGAGGTCGCAGTCGGTTACGATCTCGAACGACGAAGTGGGCCAACTGGTGCAAGGCCGCGAAAGCCAAGTTGGTCCATTCCACCAGAGGGGATGCCGAGAAAGTTGCCGAGGTGTTATTCCGCGAGACGCACAGTCTGCGGGATTTTCCTTGCCCGAAATGAAGCGCCACGTCGCTTGCGACGTGATTTCTTGAATTGAAATAACTCGATTTCGGACAAAGTCCTTCCAACGAGCCGAAGGCGACGTGATCCAAGTTAAGGTTACCGACGAATTGATCCAAAGGAACACTGGAACATTTCCAAGTTCGAGTGTCTTCTGGACGTACGAAACCAGCCGTGAAAGAAGTAACGCAGCGGTGAGCTCAAGCCGCAGAATTGTCAGTCGCTTGAGAGGTGCTACCTTCGTTTTTGAAGCGACAAGCGTGATGGTTGAAGAGCCATCGTCTGAAGTTGAGCGAAGGTGAGCCACGGCTGACATGGCCAATTGCGAGGCGTCCGAAAAACCGTGAAGCTGAACCGTTGCCGAGGGTTTGAGTTGAAGCCACCGAGGGAGAGAAATGAGCGAGGGATCCGCCAAGTTCTCTCGGAAGTAAAGCCACCGTTGTTGAAGCGAAACCGGAAGAGGGTCGTCCTAGTGAAGTTTTGCCAACCAGAGATCTTGAAGGAACATCTTTGCCGTGATGATGATTGGCGAAACGAAGCCCAACGGATCAAATAATTGCGCTGTTTCCGAGAGGATTGTCCGTTTTCTCACAGATTAACCGAAGTTTGGCTGAAGCGTGAACTTGAAGTGGTCGGTTTGGGGGTTCCAAACGACCCCAAGAAGTTTGACGCTGGAGTCTTCTGGTTGAATCACGACTGCGTGTGATTCTGAAGTGGGGTGGCTCACCCTTTGAAGAAGTTCCGTGGAGTTTGACGACTATTTTTGAAGTGGAAAGCACCCTCGGTTGCAGATCTCCTGAAGTTGACGTGAGGATGATTGAAGTTCCGCCGTTGAATCGGCACCTCCAATGATATCATCGACGTACCTGCCCTTCGTCAACGGAAGTACCACCAATAGAAAGTTGTGCCCTTTATCCTCGACAAGTTGCAGCATCACTCGAATTGCCAAGAACGGGGCGCAACTAAGGCCGTACGTGACGGTGGTGAGGCAGAAGGGGATGATGTGCTCCTGCTCATCAACCCACAGGATCCGTTGAAGGTTCCAATCATCCGAATGAAGGTTGATTTGACGGTACATCTTTGTGATGTCCGTCGCGAAGATGAAGCGATGCCATCGGATCCAAAGAAGGACGTCAGAAGTGTCCTGTTGAAGTTTGGCGCCTGTGTAGAGGAGGTCGTTAAGCGAGGCACCACTGCTCGTCTTGCACGACCCGTTGAAGACCACTCGAAGCTTGGTGGTGGTGCTGTGAACCCGAAAGACACCGTGATGAGGCAAATAATACACGGGAGTTGAAGCTGGCCCAGTGGAGGCTCGTACCATGTGAGACAACGTCTCGTACTCCTGAAGAAAGCCGTGATACAACTCTCGATAACTTGCGTTAAGCGAGAGTTGCTTCTGAAGTCGTACCAGAGAGCGTCGAGCTGCCGTGAAGGAATCCCCGAGAGACGACGGTGAAGTTTTGAAGGGGAGACGGACTGTATATCGCCCGTCTTCGTCTCGTGAATGTGTTTCCTTGAAGTGTTCCTCACAGGAGGAATCCTCGGGCTCAGATGTAGGGGCTGAGTCCGACGGAATTTCCTCCTGTTCCCAGAATTTTGAAAGAAGCGACGTGACATCCTCATCGACGGAGGCGTGCTGAACCCGAACTGAGGTTGAAGTTGAAGCGTCAACCGGACCAAGTATTATCCACCCGAGAAGAGTCCGTTGCGCGATCGGGTCAGTTGGTCGGCCTTTTTTTACGTCTGATTCGATGAGGAGGGGTATGAATCAGCTCCGATGATGTCAATCGGCCCTGGCGTCAGAAAATCAGGGTCGGCGAGGTCAAGGTGTTGAAGGTATGCCCATTTCCCGTTGAACGAGAATGACGGAAGTGACGCTGTCAAGACTTTTAGCACAAAGGCTGTGACGTTGACGAGAAGAGCCGCATCGTGTATTGAAGAGATCCTGAAGGTGACAGCTCCCCGCGTGTGACCTGCTGATTGATTGCCAATGCCGAGAATATTCAGCGAGGCTGACACGCGCTTGAGGCGAAGAAGCTGCACAATTCGCTCCGATACGAAAGACAACTCAGCGCCAGGGTCAAATAAGAGGCGAATCCGTTGTGAAGAGCCCGATGGTGAAGAGGCCATGGCTTGACTCGTCACCAAGAAGACCGAAGGTCGAAGAGCTCGCTGCCGTGGCGCTGAATGCGCCGACGTTGAAGTTGAAGATGACGAAGCGCTTCGAAGTGGTGCCGATGAAGTTGAAGAATGGCCGAGAGAAGTGAGACCGATCGAGGCTAGGTTGAAGGGACTCGAAGTTCCGTCGCATTGGTGACCTTTGCGGAGTCAAGCCTGAGGCTCGGTTGGCGACGATGTTGCCGTTGGCGTCGAGGCGGCTGCCTGACGGTTTGAAGCGCCTGAATTCCTTTTGGCTCCAAGGTGGATTAAGGTGTGATGCTTTTCTCTACACTCGAATCACTGCTTGTCGACTCGGCAATTGACAGCGGAATGCAGCCCGAGGCAGTTGTAGCAGAGCCGCCGTTGCTCTGCTACTTCGCGCTGTTCCTTGGCGCTCTTTTGCCGAAAGAGCGGACATGAAGCGATGAAGTGTCCCTTAAGGCAGAAGTGACACTGCTGGGTTGCCGATCCAGCCGGATGAAGAGGGCCCTTTGAAAGAACAGCCGCCGCGGACTTCTTGTCAGATCCGAGGGCTTCTCTTGTGTGTCCGACCTTTCCGAGGAGTCTTCAGCCCGTGACGCATAAGCCCTCGCACTGGTTGCTTGGCGAGAAAGTTAAGCTCCCGAGACGCGAGAACCTTGGGCTGAAGCGGCCGACTGTGGTGTCGCATCGGCCGTCCGCGCTTCCAGACTCTCAAGAGCTCTGGCACGAGCGATGAGGAATGACCGAAACTGGACGAACGTCGCAGGGTCGGTTGAAGCGCCCAACTTTACCTCCCACTGCTCTCGAAGGTGTTGGTCAAGCCGTGACGCCAGGAAGTGAACCAAAACCAGATCCCAGTGATCTACCGGGGCGTCGAGCGCCCGAACAGCGTTCGTAACCTCAGCCGTGGTGTTAATGAGGTGGTTGAGCGCCTTGGCTGACCGTGAAGTGACTCGAGGGATACCGAAGAGTCTATCAAGCTGCGAGTTGATTAAAATTCGCTTGTTTTCATACCACTCCTGAAGGGTGTCCTAAGCTGAAGCGAACGACTCCGAAGAGACCGGAAGATTCGCGATGAGTTGCGTAGCATCGCCTTTAAGAGAAGTGCGCAGGTAATGCATTTTCTCAACAGAAGTGATGTCCGAATTGCTGGCAACCATCGAGACGACGAGCTCGTGGAAGGAACGCCAAGCTCGAAAATCTCCATCGAAGACCGGAAGTTTTATGTCTGGAAGGGTCCGCCCAATAGCGGATGGCCCGATGGCAGAAACGTCTGCGAGGTTGGCCCCGGTGGGTTCGACCCGCTCGAAATGCTCCTTGATAACAAGGAGGCTGACCTTGGCGCTCTCGTAAGCGCTTTGGCATTGCGCTTCGACCCCCTCCACGAAGTACTCATGTTCGGCGAGATTCTCGCAGTTCATGTCGAGTAAGCTGGCGTGCTCGTGCTGAAAGCGCGTCCAATTGGCCTCAAGAAGGTCCAGCTGCGTCACTGCCAGGGTTTTGGACATCGTCTGAGGAGTTGCGGAGGCAGACTTCTCAGCGATGCCATCGATGCACTTGAAAGTGCTGAGGAGCCCCGCAATGCGACGTTCCATCTTGGCGATGTTAGTGGTCATGATGGAAGCGGCGACGAAGTCGCGATACGCAAGCACGCTCGAAGATCGAGACTGTCTGTGGCGAGCGTATGCTCACAACGTTGGTAACTGCGAAAAACGCGCACACACTCGATGTTGCGAGAATGTTTGTGTAACGCGCTTGAAAAAACCAGAAACCAGAAAACCGAAAACACAACGAAGTACGCGCACACACTCGGCGACGAGAATGTTCGTATGACGCACTTGAAAAAAACCAAAAACCCGAAGAAAAACGAAGTACGCGCACACACTCGGCGACGAGAATGTTCGTGTAACGCGCACAAAAAACGAAAAACCCGAAAAAAACGAAGTACGCGCACACACTCGGCGACGAGAATGTTCGTGTGGCGCACGTGAAAAAAACCAAAAACCCGAAAAAAAATGAAGTACGCGCACACACTCGGCGACGAGAATGTTCGTGTAACGCGCAAAAAAAACGAAGAACCCGAAATAAAACGAAGTACGCGCACACACTCGGTGACGAGAATGTTCGTGTGGCGCACGTGAAAAAAACCAAAAACCCGAAAAAAAACGAAGTACGCACACACACTCGGCGACGAGAATGTTCGTGTAACGCGCACAAAAAACGAAAACCCCGAAAAAAAACGAAGTACGCGCACACACTCGGCGACGAGAATGTTCGTGTGGCGCACGTGAAAAAAAACAAAAACCCGAAAAAAAACGAAGTACGCACACACACTCGGCGACGAGAATGTTCGTGTAACGCGCACAAAAAACGAAAACCCCGAAAAAAACGAAGTACGCGCACACACTCGGCGACGAGAATGTTCGTGTAACGCGCACGACGAACCAAAAAAAACGAGTAGCTACGCGAACAAACTCGATTCACGAAGTTTGTCACGCAATGCGTAGCGAAGGAATCCGAAGAAATACTAAATGCGCCGAAAACTGCGTAATTGAACGCGAAGAAAGTCCCGAAGCGCACAAAGAATCACGCGACGCGCACACACACTCGAATATCGAGAATGTTTCGGTCTTCGGTTTTCTGAACAAGAACGAATCTGTGGATATTGTGAACGAGAGTGAAACTTCGAGCCCTGAAACTAGAGAAGAAATAACCTCCGCAGTGTACTATTGTATTGAGCTGTTAGAGAAATTAAATATCATTAATGAAACGTTCACAAAAAAATCGAACCGATCGAAAATCTCGGGCAAAGAAATGGCGGCAAAAATCATTGATCTTATAAACAGTGGAGAGTTTACCGAAGAAACGGAACTATTTACTGCAGAAGAAGCTGCCGGGGAAACTGCAGGGGAAGCAGGTGAAGGGCAGACTGCAAAAGCAATCGTCGAAGAGGAGCCTTCCACTTCACCACAAGAAAGTGATGATGAGCCAGAAATAGATGAAGTTCCAGTAGAATTGAAGGTAAATTTAAATCAATATTTTTTTTCTGTGAATGAATTCACGCAAGACTTTCATGTCATGATGAAATTTTGGGCAGGAAGTTCATTGGATAGAATAAAAATCCTTCATTTTTGATTACAGTTAAAGGCAGTCAGGCTTGCCGAACTTCATCCAAAGTGGAAATTAAAAACGATCGCGTCAAAAAGCACGACCAAACTGAAAAATAATAAACAGCTATGGCGATGGAAAAAACAAGTAGAGAAGGGTGAAACGAAGCAAGAAAAATGCAAAATGATCGATTCCTGGGTCTACGATCGTTTCGAAGAATCTAGAAAGAACGGGTATCTAGTTACGACCCGAATGTTACGGCAGTGGGCGATGGCAGCAGCAGCTTTATGACAATCCGCAGATTTTGAATTTAAGGCTTCACAATCGTGGTGTGATAGGTTCAAGGTAAATCATAGGATTCGGCAGAGACATGTTACGAAATGTGTCAGCACAAAGGAAAAACGTACGTTCGAAGAATTATTACAAAGTGCAGAGACGTTTCAACGTCAGGTGTCTGCTTTCATTCCGTACTTCCACCCTGATTTTGTGATGAATGCGGATCAAACCGGATGCGAGTATCACATCTGCAGTAAACGAACATTGTCGCACCGAGGTGAAAAAGTCACCGAAGTTGCTGTCAACCAATTAAATCACATTCATATACCTCCCAACGCCCAATACGGTTTAACACTTTCTGGTAAACTCCTGCCAACGATCTTCATTTGCCTTCAAGAAGTAAGCGGAAAATTCGGTCCTCGAGTGCAACAACAGGTGAACCAACTCATGGAACAATATCCGAACGTGTATATAACCGCAACGAAATCCGGAAAACTCACAAAAGAAACATATGGTCAGTTTTTGGATGAAGTTATAAAACCATATGTTGAAACGGAGCCATTCTTGTTTATAATTGACTCATGGGGTGGACAGAGTGATCCTTCGTTATACGACGAAAAATTCACGGATGAAAACGGAATACCAAACTGTTCGTTGAAAGTAATTTCTCCGAAGTGTACACCGCTCTGTCAACCCTGTGACGTATACTTTTACCGCCAAATAAAAAACTTCATACGGAAACTGCAGAATTGCTCTACACTCATCGCCCAGCAAAGGGATATCACTTCTAGACGTGGCGCAATAACAATCCACGCATTGGTTCATAATCAATTGCAGGCACCAGTCTTCGAAAAAATGATTCGCTATGCGTGGTTTGCCTCAAAATTATTGCCCACGCGTGATATCTTCAACAATGTCAACGATGTTTGTTTCCGTAATGGAACTCACACCAGGAAGTGTGACTGTGGCAAACCTGCCTTTGCAAGATATTCTTGGTGTTCAGAATATTTATGTTTCGAATGTTTCTACGATCGTTATCACCCAAAGGAATGCACCCAATTCCAGTCAATCGAGATGGATACAGAAATCGAATAGATAGATACAGGAATCAGAATTGATATCAGGATGAAATATAAGAATTAATATAAGAATTGATATGAGAATAAAATGTAAGAATTCATGTCTCTTTATAAGAATTAAATATAAGAATATGAGAATATATATTGTTACGTCCTGACGTAACGGCCATTAAAATTCATTTCTTCAACGTAATTGCTACCAAAAACAAAGATAAAAACTTGAAGGTCTGTAAAAAGAAGGTTCATCGTTTCCAGGGTTATTCCGTTCAATTCCATGATAAAACAGAAATTCACGTCACCGACCGAAAATCTCTGAAAAGATGGCCATCGGTAAAATCGGGCAGTATGGAAGGAAAATCAGGGACAGAGACCCCTACGAAAAGCCACAAGCTCGTAAATACCATCTTGAGAGCGAGGCATCCGACGCCGCCTTCCTAACTGACATACCCTCCACCGGTCTATCGATTCAAGGGATAGATCGCTGGATCTACCCTTTACCATTGGAAAAGAAAGAATAAAGCATAGAGTATTTCGCTCTGCCGTCAAAACGACGCGAGGCACTGGTTTCACCCTCTCGGAAAAACAAGCTCACAATAGGGGAACGGTCCTCCTTTCTCTTTCTCAAACAGATATATATGTATACATGTGTTATCTACAATGGACTCAGTACAAAACGAACGGAATTGCTCTAAATAACGATGAATTTTCCAACCGCATGCCAATACGGAATTTGAAAATAAATAATTAACTTAATTGGACAATCAACTTTCAGGATAAATTCGCAATAAAACAGAGTAGTAAAATGAACAACGAAGTTAAGCAATAATTAAATAAACAATGAAATAGAACAAAATTAAATAAACAGTGAAACAGACCAAGAATAAATCAAACAACGAAACAGAATAATAATCAAATAAACGAAAGATGATTGAATAAATAAATAGAATCGAAAGAAATGGTTGGAAATATATTTATATGTCTTTTAATAACATAGATAATACTAATAGAATTAAAAACGAGATCCAATTAAGTAGGTAGTTAGACGGTTTAAATACAATAAGCATTTGCAAGAGAGAGACCCATGATAAAACGGAAACAAAACCACTAATCGTCCCTGAAAGGGCAGTAGGCCTCACAAGAATATAAAGGGCAGTAGGCCTCACAAGAATATAAAGGGCAGTAGGCCCCACAAGAATGCAAAGGGCAATAGAAAAATATTTTAAAGGGACTAAGGCTTTTGCGTGAAGCCACCGTTTCATGACTCTCTCTCTCTCCCCCTCTCTCTCCCTCTCTCCCTCTCTCTCTTTCTCTTTCTCTCTCACTCTCGCGTCGCGTGGGCCAACAATCCCAGGCCCTCTCTTTAAAAATTCCATTGTACAGTTCACGAAGAAACAGGTACAGGATTACGCACACATTTATAGGGATATATATGTATATATATATATATATATATATATATATATATATATATATATATTTGTGTATTCATCTGTGTGCGTATAAGTACAGAAATATGTGCAAAAAAAAAAGGTTTCAGGGTAAAAACTACTCATCCAATAATTACTTTTCCTAAATCAAGAAAAGTCAAACAAATATAAGTCATATGGCGAGCAACTAATCAATAAAATATAATTGCAAAATGAAACCTTGCACTGTACTCTGAATTACGAACTCATCCGATAGATAATTTAATGTTAAATCCAATAATCAAACTCAAAGAGAAACAAGTCAAAACTTATATTGTTAAATGGAAATAATTCAAAATTCGAAATAATATTTCCCTGTGTTAAAATCTAAAGGAAAGAAAGAAGCCAAACGCTCAGAGGCAAGACCCAGTTACATAGGGCCCCCACCCCTCTTTCGACGTTCCACGGGGTTTGCGCGGCGGAACGGGAGACTTGGCTCTAGTCGCTACCCGGAGATCGCTCGAATCTCTCCCCACTCCAACCCCTCATTCTAGCCACCCTCCTTTTTCACCCACCCTGTTATTTCACCTATCTCTTTCTTGGAGGAAAAGAAGGAACGAAGGGGACTTGAGATTTCTTTGGTCATGCGCCGTAGTCATCCACCCTCCCCTCTTTTCTGGTCGACTCATACGAGAAGGCTTATGCGACCACACCCTAAGAAAAAATGTAATATGGAAAACCAAGGAAAAACGATCTTTCAGACTCAGGTTCAATTTTTTAGCGAGAATGTTTAAACATTGTCTCCTTAGAAATTATTAAATCGTCTAACCATTTATTTATAATAATATAAATTTAAGTTTAACACGCAAAAATATCGCATAAAAAGACTTATAAATAATTTAAGATCGCTACTTCATATACTTTATTTTAAATAAAAATGGCATAATTAAAAAAATAGTTAACAAACAATAGAACGAAAAGAAAGAACAACCAATTTAACAAAACGCATAAAATATTAACTACAAAGGAAAAAGACTTTGTAAAGGATAGAATAAGCGCGTAAAAATATTTATAATGTTAAAATTATTGTTACTATAAGGAATTAACATTGTCTACGAACTAAGAATGTAAAAAGCCCGGGGCACATGCATATGCCTGTATATGTGTTCAGGGATACCGACACATGCATAGGACCCACTCAGCGATCTACGCTAGCGCCCTCACCGCGCCCCAATCTCTAAGGGAAGCTCGCGAAAGCGGGGAATAGATTTCATAGGGGAAAATGCATCTTCTATCTTGCTCACACCATCCCCACCAAAATCGATCGGGGTGGCGTGGATCGCTGGGTATATAAAGCGCGGAAAAAGCGCTCTCGACAGACTTCTTCGATTTTTTCCGACCTGGAAACTTCTAAATTCATCGTCCACTCCGAAACCATTCTTGAGTTGAACTTGTGAAATTTTCGACAAAGACGTTCTTGGTTCGGGATTTTTCCGAAACAATTCGCTTTTGGACTTGGAATTTTTCACTTGATTTTTCGAGGGAAGTTGGTTTTTTTTTCTGTTTGGAATTTCAAGTCTTGAATTTCTGAATCGAAGTAGAATCGACTTTTCATTTTGTTCTCGAATTTCGAATCAACTCTTTGAATGTCGGAAAGGACTTTGGATCTCGTTTTATTCTATTTCATTTTACTTTGCTTAGTTATTATCTTCTGTTTAATAATTTTCATTTATTTCACTTTGACGACTCCAATCCACGAATTGTTGGAAAAAGTACAAATCGCGCTCATTGTTAAATAAATCGCGAAATTTTAAGACTGATCTTATTGTGCAAACCATTCTTTTATTCTTTTAATAATTTAAAAATAAAAATTGGATCTCGAAAAAATAAAATCTGTGCATCAACATTTTCTTCGATTTCGTCATCTACCTGCCACGCCCTTGAGCACTCGCCGATCTCCTCATCGTTTCACGTCCGGATCATCACCGGTTACCAATGGTATCACCCTTCCCATCAGGAGAGCATCTGACTTTGTAAGTGAAGCTCTATTTATTTTTATAAAATCATTTTCGTGATTGTGCAACGTTTTATCTCCGGAAAATTATAATTCAGTGAGGCTCATCTATTCGGACGGAAATTAATAAATTTCAATAAACCTTTGTCGTTTATTGGAGAAAGGCCCAATTTTACTCAAGTGAATCTTTACCTTCGATTATTCTCATGGCATTGGCGACATAACTCTTTGAACAAAAAATTCGATTTTTAATTAATTTATTAAACGACGTGGATCAAGGAAATTTATTTGGGAATATTGACAAAAAAATTATACGGCTCGTTTTTCCCCTATTTATTTTATTAATGTGGACGCCGGTATCTATTCGTTCTTACATTCGATTCAGTGCAAAGGTTTGCGAAAGTAATAAACCAGTGACGCGTCATAAAACCACGGAACGAGGTTTATCTGAGTTTTCTTGTCTTCCGGAATTTTATCAAGAATTTAAACAATTAAATAAGTTGAATCCAAGGAATTTTCCTTGCCCCAACGATTAAATTCAAAAAAAGTAAGAACCTTCTCTCTCTCTCTCTTTTCCTCTATTATTTGTTTAATTCATTTGATCGCAAGATTCAGTGCGGTTGTGTAAATCTGTACTTCATCCGAGGATTCGTGTTCTTTGCTTTATTTTCCCCCCGTGCGGAAACTTGGTTGGGACTAGAGTTGCGTCCGGTTGCACGCCCACCAAGTATTCGTTTACCTATCCTTGTGCGAAATTTGGTTGGGACTAGAGTTGCGTCAGGTTGCACGCTCGCCAAATATTCGTATTCCTTCTTTTTTTTTTTTCTTCGGCGGAGATCTGGTTGGGACTAGAGTTGCGTCAGGTTGCACGCCCACCAAGTATTCGTTTACCTATCCTTGTGCGAAATTTGGTTGGGACTAGAGTTGCGTCAGGCTGCACGCTCACCAAATATTCGTATTCCTTCTTTTTCCTCGGCGGAGATCTGGTTGGGACTAGAGTTGCGTCAGGTTGCACGCCCACCAAGTATTCGTTTACCTATCCTTGTGCGAAATTTGGTTGGGACTAAAGTTGCGTCAGGTTGCACGCTCACCAAATATTCGTATTCCTTCTTTTTCCTCGGCGGAGATCTGGTTGGGACTAGAGTTGCGTCAGGTTGCACGCTCATCCGGAAATTCTCCCTGGATACTCTTCCTTTAAATTCTATGAGAGTCAACCCTCCAGTACCGCGCAAAAAGAAAAGAACACGCAGAGCCGGACGAAGGTATCAAATACGTAAACTCGACGCGATATATTCGAATCCGTGGCCAAAAAGGTTAAGCCCTGTTCAAAGATTGAGATCAAAATATCACGGAGTACGGGCATTGCCTACAGAAACAGAAATAACTAGAGAGACTCCAAAACCCAAAATTATTTCCACTGAAATCCTTAAACATGCGGTAATTATTTACAAATTAAAGCCGATCGATCTTCCCCCAATCACCCCGTCATTCGATAAAAGTAACGATCAGGATCCCCGTGGCAAGGTTAATAGTAAATTATATCGTAGCGAAAGATCTGAAAATTCAATAGACCTCGACGCGATGAAAAGTTAAACAGTGATTCCAAGCCCATTTCCCGAGTAACTTTCCGAGAGGTTAGACTCAAAAACAGGGGCAGACGTGTTCGAGATTGTTTCCAGGAGTAGTACTGAAATTTATTTTCCACGACTAGAGAGTCTCAATCAAATTCAGCACGTCATACGTCGAAAATCATTAATAGTTCGTGAAAACTCCCATTTTTGACGTAACAATATAAATGAGTATAAGGAAATTATTATAGAAATGAAATATAGGAATATGTGAATCTGAAAAGGTTGTAGTTCCTGAAAACCATTCACACAAATATTATATATTTTATAATATCATAAATACACAAAACTCATTATGAAACCCAGTTGAAATTTTCCAATTATTATTACGCCCTGTATCCTGTAAATTGGCAAGAAACATTCGCGAAGTAATCTTCTGCGGACATGCATGAATGTAAGAAAAAAAAATTATAATATCGGGTTTGAACACGGGACGCAAAAGTGTGATGCCGAGACGCTAGCCGCTGCGCCGCCGCTTCGGTACAACTCGACGCGCGCTGACAAGCATCTAAGGAACGTCGAAAACCTTGACCGTCATTTTCTCGGAAACGGTTGAGTGTCCGAGCACAAGCCGAGACATGCGATCGCTTATTTTCACCTCTCTTTCACTGAGCAAAGTCCCAGGTAAATAGGGTTATGGCACTTCTGGTGTTCTCCTCGTCAGTATGCTCAAGTTATTAATTACCAAATCAAACAAAAAAGCTTGGCGTGCAGGGTTAACAACTAATACGCTCGGCGAGAAAAAACCGAGTCCAGACGCCTCTACCGCTTAACAATAGAGTAAACATACGAAAGAATAAAAAAGAAACCAATTGAACGAGTACACTAGCAACCATGTATGAGAATAAACAAAAGATATAACGATTGAGTAAACAAGAGAGTAACCACGAGAATCGATCACTGAGAAAAATCTTGTAAAATGTTTATATTTAAATGAAGGGATAATAATACTTAAATCATTTCTGGAATAGTTGAGAATCTTTTATTGACCTTTTGTAATATCTGTATTTGTAATGTCTGTAATGTCTGTAATGTCTGAAGTTAATAGTAGCATCACTGCAAATAATTGTTGCAAACATCAAAAATATCGTTGCTACTTCTTTATCATAAATATTTCTCGGTATAACCCATCCAACCTTATATTTTTATAACGATTTTTTTATTTTTTCCACTCTTGACGGTCAGTCGTTTAAATATCGAATACTCATCTTAAATATTGAACGGTGATGATATCCATGATGCACGCAGAAATATGTGATGAGGCCTGGATTTAAGATGATTATCGTAGATGCACGTGACGATTGAGTGAAAATATTCAAGATTCTTCTTCCCAATATAAAAAGTGTCACTCTAATTACGGTTAAATTCGAAAATCTCATAACGATCATTACACATTAGGGGCCATTCATTAATCTCGTTAGGGCTTACTTTTCCACCTCCCGGGCTTATTTTTCTTAACCCTGCACGCCATTTGGTTTGGTCATTAATAACCTAAGCATACTGAGTTTTTGGCTTGACTGTGTGATTTGGTTTTTTTTTCAATTTCAAATTTTTAGGATTTTCATTCAATTTTGGATTTTTAGGATTTTTTTAAATTCGAATTTCTGGGATTTTTAATACTTGGCGTCCTTTTTTTTACTTCTCAGAAGTATAAAATGATTCCGCGATCATTTTGCCTCAACTAATTTGATATTATTGAGTTTATCATAAGTTCATAGATGAAAAAATAATTAAACGATTGAAAATAAAAAAATGTGTTTGTACTACGCTTGTAAATTTAAAGGTTAAATGTAAAAGAAAAAATTATTTCAGTGAAACTTGAATATTTGTCATTATATATTGTAACGGGATGGTCTTTTTGGCCTCCCGTCACCAAATTTCATCGTCACAAGAGGTGGGGCCAGGACACCGAGGCCCTGGGTCAAGCTCAATATTAAGAGCACGCCTCTTATCACTGCTCGCTTTACCGCTCATTCCACCCACGGTCATACATACAGGTCTGGAAACTCTTATGGTGGAGGGGTAACTCACTTAGTGCGGCAAAGTCTGAGTACACTGTAAAAAAAAACTTATTGAAATTTAATGTAAATGTACATGAAGTTTTTCTTCATGTACCGTTTACAAAATTTCAAGCTCTACAATGCTGTAATTTTTAAGCAGCGTTACTTTAAAAATAATGCTGGGCTTATTAATTTTGCAGTGATCCTCTTTAGGAAATTTCTCCGATAGTTTCTTTATTTTTACAAATGCCGTACTTGAAATTTAATAAATACGTCTACATGAAATTTACGGAACGTGTGCCGTATTTTTACGAAAGTCTGTATCTGGAAGTTAATGAAGAAGTATACTGGAAGTTTGTATGCATTTACCGTTCATTAAATTTCAAACACCATAGTGCTGTAGTTTTCAAGTAACGTTACATTAAAAATAATGCTGGGTTCATTAGTTTTACAGAAATTGGGTTCATGACATCTACTGAACTGTGCTGGAATATATTATTGTTAAACATGTTATAAAAAATATATAGCCTTTAGAAAATAATTTAATATGCCTAGTTCACCAGCCCCAAAAAGAGATACAGAGAAAAAAATCAAATCTGCGCGAATTATCCGATCTAATTTCACTCTCTTCGACGGGGACTCGAACTTGCGACCCTGCCTATCATCCTACCTATCGTACCTAACTACCTAACACGCTACCTATTACGCTACCGACTACTTATGAACTTCCCTTACTTATGTGTCATATGAATACTGGAGTGCCAAAAAAAATAATGATATACTCTTGAATGTGCGTGATAGTCCGTGAAAATTGATTTTCGGATTCGCCAATTCGAATTTCAATTCAAAATAGCGACTTTCATACCATTCAAAATAGCGGATCCCATATGACATATCGAAATTGAAAAATGTTCTGATTTCAATGGAACTCGGTCATTGGGAGTTTTGTGGATTAATGATCATGCATCTGAACAATTCTGAAACTCAAAATGGCGGATCGAAATGCAGCAGTGATTTCATTTCAATGAAGCTTGGCGATCGAGAGTTTTTGGGATCGTTGATCACCAATCTAAATTGAAAATCCTTAAATTCAAAATGGCGCCTGCAATATGGCGGACGAGAATGTGAGAATTATTTAATCCGGATGAGACTTAGTACTCGGGGGGGGGGGGGCTTAGGGACGCTGTTTATAAGTCCAAACTGGAAATTCTGAAATTCAAAATGGCGCATCCAATATGGCGGCTGAACATCCAAAAATGATTTGATGCGGATGAAACTTAGCACTCGGAAGTTGTAGCAGCTCCTGATTGCAAATCTGAAGTTAAAATCCTTAACATTTTTTTTTAACAGTAATATGTCAAAATCTATATGCTTGAAAACTATATACAACACCCATCATTTGAATTCAATAAACTTCTGAATTAAATTTCATGTCACATCGGTAATTTTCAATAAAAGTTTATTAAATTTAATGTACTTGTTTATCAAAAGGTCCATTGAGAAACATGCGCTGTAATTTTACAGCAAATTTCAGTAATTTTAATGTCTGGTACGTGAATTTTCAATGCAAAGTACATTAATTCTCATTTAATGTACGCTTTCTGTAAATTTCAGATACTTTAGAGCATTAAATTTACTTTCCTTTTTAACAGTAATATGTCAAAATCTGTGTTTGAAAATTATACAACACTCAACATGTACATTCAATGAATTTCTGCATTAAATTTCATGACACATTTGCAATTTTTAATAAAGTTAATCAAATTTAATGTACTTGTTCATGAAAAGGTTCATTAATGAACAAGTGATGTAATTTTGCAGCCAAATTCAGTAATTTTAATGTCTGGTACATAAATTTTCGGTGCAAAGTACATTCATTCTCATTTAATGTACGCTTTTTGTAAATTTCATGTTCATCGGTACATTAAATTTACTGTTTTTTTTACAGTGTAGTTTCAGGATCGGCCGCTAGGTGCGCCATCGCATAGAAGGATCATAAATATATGGATCATTCCATGTCAAATCGACCACTTTTAACCCGACCCCTTTCGATTTGACTGAACATTTTTGTCTTTTTGCTACCCCATTAAAAACATTTTTCAGGAAATTTTCAAAATTTTTTTACCCAACCCAAAAAAAGTTATGAATTATTCAAAAAAAAGGCTTTTGTTTTTTCAAATAGCTATAAATTCTTCAAAAATTGACTAATCGGGACGTTTTTTTCGAAAATTTTCGTCTCTAAATGTACTTTTCGAAAAAAAATACAAAAAAAATTTAAGATATTAAAGTCTATGAAATTTTTCACTTTTTCGAGAAAAATCTTAGTTATCTCGGAAGCGAATTTAAAAAAATTTTTTTTTTTTTTCACTAAAAAAAAACTTCGTTCAATTCCGAAAAGAATGCCGCCCAAACTGGAGTGGGTGGAATTTTCCTTCTATTTTTTATTTTTTATTGGAAATTTTTTTTTTCTCAACTGGGCTTGATGAGACAGAATGTTCCGATAGATCATTTGAAGTATCTATATCAAGTGATTTTTTTTTGTTATCCCCAGATATCAAATCTTTGTATCTGGATATATTTTCTTGTACCAAAAAAAAAACACAATTGATGTAAAAAATGTAAATTACTTGGTTACAGTATTTTTGGTTTATTCAATCAAAAATATTACATATTCGCAACTAATAACTCCGGTTGGTGTTGACCAAATAAAGTATTAAGATAAAATATAATAATTATTTCCAATTAGTATTTGTGCCTTGCTGTTCGTAGAAATCCTGTATTTGAATGAAATAACTGTAACTAGTATCAATGAATTAGATTATTTTGACCAAACAACTGCTACCAAGAAAATGACTTACTGAGCGCAATTTCTGTTTTTGTTCAATGAAGAGAAAAATCTATTTGTATCAAATAAATGCCACTCAAGTAATTTCGTTTATTCGGATCAAATCAATTTTTTTAACAGTGTAGATGATAAGTTTCGAGGTAAACACGGTTGAAAAATTTTCTCAGATTTAATTTAGAATTTTAAAAAAATCATCAGAAAACGTAAGAAATATAGAATAAATAATAAGCATTTTTTTTCAATCAAAGAAGAAATATAAAAAGCAAAGATGGGCCAAAATTAAAAAATGGCGGATTCAAAATGATATGGGTTGGATGTCTTTTTCAAAAGCCTGTTCCTTGGTCAAAAATGGGCCCAGGTGGCAATTTTTTTCATTATTTTTGTTTTTGAATGTAGTTTTTAAAAAAGCTACAAAAAAATTATAAATAGATGTCTTCTATTTTTTCTTGAACCTTTTTGAAAAAAATCAACATTTTTTCACGGATTACCACTTTCGATTGTTTTTTCTTCTCAACTTTTCAAACTCTGAGGTCCTTTATAAATCCTCAAAAATTTACAGAGTGGTGTGTTCTGTGAAACAAGCTCAGTTGAAGAAAAAAAAATTCCAATCGTTAAAAAAAAATAGAAGGAAAATTCCGCCCACTCTAGTTGGGCGGCATTCTTTCCGGAATTGAACGAAGTTTTTTTTTAGAAAAAAATAAAATAAAAAATACGCTTCCGAGTAAACGATGATTTTTCTCGAAAAAGTGGAAAATTTCATAGACTTTAATATCTTAAATTTTTTTGTATTTTTTTTCGAAAAGTACATTTAAAGACGAAAATTTTCGAAAAAAGCGACCCGAACAGTCAATTTTTGAAGAAGCTATTTGAAGCTATTTGAAAAAACAAAAACCTTTTTTTTTTGAATAATTCATAAATTTTTTTGGGTTGGGTAAAAAAATTTGAAAATTTCCTGAAAAATGTTTTTAATGGGGTAGAAAAAAGACAAAAATTTTCAGCCAAATCGAAAGGGGTCGGGGTCAAAAGTGGTCGATTTGACATGGAATGCCATATATGTATATGCTGCTTCTAAGCGATGGCGCACCTAGCGGCCAAGAAGGGAAATTGCTGTTTTGTGCCGCAACAACGGCGCCCGTCCCCACCACTAAAAAACGGCAGAGTTTCCAGACCTGTGTATATGAACGTGATTCCACCACATCACCACCGGAAATACGTCATGCGATCGAACGTTCAAAAATCATTGAGAACGTTCGATGGAAATCTATAGAAGCTCGGAGAAGATGAGGTACTCCCATCATCATTGCTACGGATCATATAAAAGGACCACCAAAATCGCCATCCGGCACTCTACTATGAAAACTTATCAAGTTTGAGTCACGCATCGATTTCTGCTCGATACTTAGTCTTTTAAGGTCTTAAGTGCGATTTTGCGTTCAAGACCCTTTTTCTATGTGAAGCCCCCACATTGCGTTGGGAAGTTGGATCATATAAAAAGGTTAGTTTGGCGTTGCTCCGTACTCGTTTATCCAATATCTGCGAACTTATTAAACCAATCAATTTAACAAATTCTGTTCTTGCAAGACACGTGGAGCCGGGCAGGGAGGTTAGCCTGCAGGCAAGTTTCCTCGTGGAAACAAAATCAAAATTATAAATTGAGTGTGAAGGTCCATCGCGGCGCATTTTGCGACCGTGATGAATAAATTCCTCCGGATAAAAACATAAATTCACGGCTACAATATAATTTGTCGTAGAGCCGCTTAATTTCCTTCTCAGGAAATATAATCCAAATTATTATCGAAATTGAGCTCCACATGGGCGAATATCCTTTGTGAATACTTTAAATTAATTCGTAGGAAATCATCGGCCGCGATTAAATCGCCAGCGTGCTGTTTGAAGAATTATAATCCTTATTACAAAGATCTTTAATCGAACGTTATCAGAATATCATACTAAATTTGTATTTTGTGAGAGGCCTGCTGTCTCTCTCACAGACGCAGAGACAGACACAGACACAGAAGGCCTCTCTCAGCAATATCATTCGAGCGTTGTATCCGAAAGCGGACACACACACACAAACACACACACACCGAACACACCGCACACACGCACTCTGTCTCTTTCTTTTACACAACGAAGATCTTCGTCACATAAGTTCAGATATTCACGCCGATCCTTTCAAATTCGATCATGGTCCTTCCTAGGGCCCTTCTGATTCCAGTTGGGTCCTAGGGAATATTATTTTTGCACCTCTCATGGCATTGACCGAACCCTCATAAAGAAAGAACCTATTTTACTATCCAAACTCGCTTCACGAGTCCCATCGTTCAATTTGCCCTTGCTTCTCGAAATTTGCCCTTTTGTCATTTTTTATATCAACGTCTCGCTTCACGAGCGTTACTTGGGCAGGCCCTAATTACTCTTTGAGTCCCAATGATGAAAGGTCTAACTTTCGTAGCGTGCCGTTAAAATTAAAATTTAATTTCAATCAAATTATTAAAATCCTCTCAGGCGTGAATATTCACACACATAATTTTGTATCACGCGACACACTCACACACACAAACGTACTCTCACGTGTTCTCAGGGCGTCGAGGACCACAAAACTCTTTCTCTCTCTCGCGCACAGCTAAGGCCAAGCGAGAGAAATAAATAAGTATTTGGACTGCGATGACAACTGCCCTTTAATGGGACGTATAGAATAATTCGTTCAGTCAACATTTCGTGGTATCGAAGCCAGCCAAGGCGCGCTGGTTTGCAGGGAAGCGCTATAACATAAGGGATGATAACAAAATTTCAAAGTTCATGTTGTCCAATGAATTTGAAAATGCACTTTCTTGATTCTCATTGTAATCAACTCCCGGAGAATAACAGATACTTTAGTGAAGAGCAAAGATAGAGATTTCCCCAAGATCTGAAGGAATTTGAACAGCGATTTCAGGGACAATGAGGAGTAAATATGTAAATATGTTAACACTGTTGGATCTTCTAAAGAGAAATACAAGAGAGAGGAAAAAAGCGCAGCAGAAATCCACGGCATAGGTCATTTAAAGGGTCAGGAAACGACCAAAGTTATAAGGACATTAACATCATATAGGAAAAATTACTTAATCATGATTTTTATCGGTTTTTTGCGATTTCTCAAAAATATGCTCATTGACCCCTAATTCTGACTTTATATTCGTATTCAGCGGGAAAAAATACGTAGGAAAAATATAGTGGGACACCCAGCACACACTACTTTTTTTATGGTCCTGTGTTGTCTATCGTAAAAATAAAATAATGAGACTTCATTGTCGGCGATGATAATATCTTAACTGTAACAGATTCGTGTATATAACATGCCACTCCGCCACAGGGTTTACCCAATGTGCCATTTCATACGAACAAGTAGTTGTCAATATGCGCTAATGAGTTTGGAATAACCAGCTTGAGCTATGTTTCAGAGTTTGAGAATATATGATAAAAGTGATTGTTTAGATGAGCGCGAATTAAATCGATGTAGCCAAATAGAAATACTTCGCCCCCCAAACGCCCCCGCGCTTCGCGCGCCGTTGTGGTCGCGCTTCGCGCTCCGTATTCTCGATCATTGTCTTGATTTATTCCATTGTGATCGATTCAAACTCTTCGATTCATTATGGACATCGATTAATTATTCTGATCAATCATATTAATCGTTATTACCCAGATAGACAAACATGTTGTCGAAAATCGCATGACGGCACAGTAACGCAATTCCGACGGCATAGCATGTCACAATTAAATAGCTCTCTACGTCCGAATTAAGCAGCATATTGATGCCACGCGCCGTCAGATTGGCGTTATAACTATGTTAATATCTAAAGTTAGAATGCAGCAACGTAACAGCATGCTGTAATGCGTATTTGCGTCTTAATCGCAGGCCGTCATGGCTGCGTATTTGCGCCTTAATTGCAGCACGTCGTCCTGTTTACGATGTAGTTCAGCTAGCCGTCACAACGTGTCGCACACCCCTCGCTATTGTTCTCACATGTGATGAAGCCACGCCAAGGGCATTTAAGTAAAGTCCGATTGATATTTAAAAAAATTCAGCTTGATGCTATATGACACGGCACAGTTGCGCCACGACGTGCTGCGAAAACGCTGCTATTACGCAGCATAACGTGACGCCAATATAACGTCAAAACAAGGTTTAAATCGAAGTGAACTATGTGAATATGCTGCAAATGTGTAGCACGGCGTGCTGCAAATACGCTGCAAATCTGCAGCACGCCGTGTTGCAAACATGCTGTGAATGTACAGCACGCCGGGCTGCAAATATGCTGCAGATGAGCAGCACGCCGTGTTGCAAATATGCTACAAATGTGCAGCTGCATATTTGCAGCATTATTGCAATATTATTACGTAATCTCGCGTCGTTAGAATGGAGCTTAATGCGGACGTAGTAAGCTGTTTACTGACGCCATGGCTTGCTCTCGAGTGACGTGCTGTTGCCGACAATATGACGCAAAATGTCTATCTGGGTAATGACAGATTTGAATATAATCAAAATATTATTCGATATAAAAGTACAGTGTACGCTTCCACAACTGAATTTCCCATGACTTGACTGCACTCATAACTTAGCAACACGCTTCCATAACTTGACGACCCCGATCACGCTTTCTCCCCACTCCAAACTTACACAGGGCAACAACCTCGGTTGTGAAATTTTATTCGTCCATTACGTACGACAATTGTATTACGCGCCTCTTCCTCCGAGATCATAATGTAGTACCACCGTTAGTTTGCCGAAGGGAGCCACAATCTTTCAAAGGTCAGACTTTTGTTTCCGGTCTGATTCTCCGTCCCCACTTAGCCTGTGACTCATTCTTATTTTTTGTGTTGATAACGTTACAACGTGTTGCAATAAAAATATAAATAAAATATTTCACAAATGGGAAAACGGACCCACAGAGACCGTTCCCCTGAGCAGAACGAGGAGAATTATTTGGAGGATCAGGTACGGCGATGGTAAAAACAATTGGAGGAGCATCGAAAAACTAAACGGAATAAACGAAGTAAGTAAGGCTATGTCGAGCCGCGGCCGTCAGTCGTCACTGATTCTAGGACGTAGACTTTACTTCGAACGAAACCACAAATTAAGGCGTAAATGGTACACGTAGATATCGTTTCAAACGATGAAATACGTGTATATCGTCGACTCACGGTTCGGTCCAACCGAATCGCGGAGTCAAATTTTTGGAAAAACGAGGCCTTGCAAGGCAATTGTTTTTATCCTTCATCTTGTGTTCACCTCGGTCTAACCAACGAAACACATTCAACCTTAAGAGTTACTTACGGATCTTCGGTTTTCCTTTTTTTGTTTGTGGTTCTGTCATCAGGGAACCATAGCAGAGCGAGATCATGGTCGTTCAAAAAAGACCGCGATTACTCGCGCGATAGAGACGTCGCCGCTCCGAGAATAGAGATGTCGACTCTCTCCAGGAAAAATATGTGATGGTGACGATTCTAGCAAGAATCAGACATGGACGGAGATCTCTCCTGTTGACTCACATAAGGTTCCGCAAACTTCTACTGATTCTGATGAGAAAGATGTAGTCGTCACAGAAGAACAACTCACCGCAGAGGTTCTACAGGCTATTGGTGACATGATCATCCCTGAAAGAACTTTAGCGCCAGCAGTCAATAAGGATTTGGTCATGAGAGTGGGAGAGGTTCTTAAAAAGGGTCTCCCTGCGGAAGAGAAAAAAGCTTCGATAAAAAACTTTCCTCCACCCGAAAATTGTCTATTTTTGGACCCGCCTAAATTGAGTTTGGAGGTTAAGGCGTCACTTCAGGACCCATCGGTAAAACGAGATGCGCGAATCGTTGAAAAACAGGAACGAATGACAGCTGGTATCAGCGGATTATTGAGCTTAACTTCTCTGGTGTTCAAGCTTGAGACAGAGGAAAAACTACAGATGCTTAGTATCCTCAGTGGTTTATTGAGAATTTTCGCTGATTTCCAGCATGAGGAATCGTTGATTCGAAGGAGCTTGATTACAAAAAATATCAACGTATCTATGAGAGAGGCTCTGAATTCGACGACTGCTAATGAGTTGTTATTTGGACAAAGTTTGGAGGAAAAAGTACAGGGTGCAAAAACTCTCGCGACGTCAAGACAGAATTTAAAGCCAAAACCTCAACAAACTCAAAGTGGGTTTGTAAAAAATACGAGAGGCCCGCCCCGTCGCCAGATGTACAAGAAACAAAACTATTCGACGTCGGGGGGGCAAAAATCAGCGACTCGCAATTAGAAGCCTAACACAAACCGTAGGACAACGCAGGGACCATCGTATCAGAAGAGGCGCAATTAAATTCTAGATGGGAGCTGTTCGACAAGTAAGACCAGACGAAAATGAGTTTGTTTCAACCATTTTTCTGGTTCCTTAACCAGATGGGTCTCACCAACTGATATTGAACCTTAAACAGCTCAATAAGTTCTTAGAACCAGAGCATTTTTAATTGGAGGACGAAAAAACTATCCGTCGAGTTTTATATCCTGGGGGTTACATGGCATCTCTGAATTTGAAAGATGCATATTACCTTATCAGCATAGTGGAAACGGATAGGAAATATTTGAGATTCCGATTTATGGAGAAACTATATGAGTTTTGCTGCTTACCATTCGGTTTGAGTACTGCACCTTACACGTTTACAAAACTTATGAGGCCGGTCATCTCACATTTGAGAAAATTAGGATATGAATCCGGTATATATTTGGACGATTTGTTGTTATTGGGAGACTCTTGGGTTTATAATTAATACTAAGAAAAGTAACACAAAACCTTTAAATCGCTGTAAATTTCTCGGGCTTATATATGACTCACAGAAAATGACTGTCGAGCTCCCTTCAGATAAGCGAGAGAAAGTCGTTACTCAAATAAAAAAGATTCAAAAGAGTGGAGAATGTAAAATCAGAGAATTTGCAGCTTTGATCGGTATTTTGGGGTCGTGTCGTTTGACACTCAAATACGGGAGAGTCTATATAAGAAGCTTCGAACGGGAGAGATTTTTGGCCCTAAAACGTCATAATGATAATTATGAAGCCCGTATGTCTCTCTCTGGAATATCGAAATCTGACCTTGATTGGTGGAACGTAAATATTCATAATTCGATAATCTCGATCAGGTGCTTCAACCCTCGCGCAGAGATTTTTACCGACGCCTCAAACTCCGGTTGGGGTGCATTTTACAAAGGAAAACGCGTGCATAGCCATTGGAAAGAAAGCGAGAAATCTCTACATATTAATAATTTGGAACTTATAGCAGTTTTTATGGGACTTAAGTGTTTTGCAACAAATTTTCGTAGTTGCGATATCCTATTGAGAGTCGATAATACAACGGCCGTTGCAAATATTAATAAGAAAGGAGGGATTCGATTTCCGAAACTGGCTGAAATCGCTAAAGAAATCTGGAAGTGGTGCGAACAAAGAGATCTGTCGATTTCTGCATCATACATACCTTCGCAGGATAACGTAGAGGCCGATTTTGAATCCAAGCGGCTCGAGCTTGAGACCGAATTCGCGTTATCTGATCAAGCATTCGAAAAAAAAGTACGCGAGTTTGGCCGTCCAAATATCGATCTTTACGCAACAAGGGCAAATGCAAAATGCCAGAAGTATGTTTCATGGAAAGAAGATCCAAAGTCGATCGCGCTTGATGCTTTTACCGTTAAATGGAGAAAGTTTTTTTTTACGCGTTCCCGCCCTTTCCATTAATACTGCGTGTTTTACAGAAGATAAAATTCGAGAATGCAAAAGGAATTTTAGTAATTCCTCACTGGCCAGCTCAACCGTGGTTCCCGATCTATATGCTCTTACTGGACTCTGAGCCGATTTTCTTCAAACCTAATATCAAATTGTTGGAATCTTTTGACAGGAGACCCCACCCAATGTGGAAGACCATTACCCTGGTTGCGGGAATTTTGTCAAGAAAGGATTTGGACTAAAATCAGTGCTAGTTGAAGCAGCTGAAATAATGCTGTTATCGTTGAGTACTTCGTCGATACTATTGCGGGCTGAAAAAGTGGTGGAGATTTTGTCAAAGAAGTAATGTTAACCCCTTCTGCGGTTCGATTCCGAATGTTTTCTCATTTCTTATGGAAGAGTACAAGAAGGGGGCCTCCTATGGCTCACTCCACTTGATCAGCAATTACCTTAGTTTATGGACCAGAGCTTGGCAAAGATCCACAGTTCAAACGCTTTTTTGAAGGGGTTGCGAGATTAAGACCATCGAAAGCTGAGTACGATTCGATATGGGACCCTCAATTAGTTTTGGACGAGTTAAGGAAGTGGGGACCAAACGAAGAGTTGTCTTTGGAAAAAATCTCGTTTAAGCTGGTCAGATTACTCGCGTTGGTGACTGGTCATCGTATGCAGACGTTGGCGTCAATAGACATTCGAGATATCCAGAAGGGCTATGACTTTGTTAAGGTAAAAATTTCCGCAAGAATTAAGACGTCGGGTATAAAAAGGATACAACCAACTCTTATAATACCATTTTATTCAAAAGACAAATCTATATGCCCCTATACCGTACTGGAACGGTATTTGGATACGACGAGTGAACTGCAAGGATCGGATCAAATGCTCTTCATATCGTTTAAAAAACCGCACAAAAATGTCGGTACTCAGACGCTTAGTCGCTGGATAAAAACGGTTTTAAAAAATAGCGGCATTGACATAGAATCGCTTACCGCCTACAGCACACGTCATGCGTCCACGTCAGCAGCAAACAGAAACGGCGTAAATATCTATATGATCCTGAAAACGGCTGGGTGGACCCGAAAATCACAAACGTTCGCGAGGTTTTACAATAGACAATTAGAAAATAAGGACTCGTTCGCATTGTCTATATTAAAAAAGAAATAAAAAAGAGATAACTGCTTATTTCTATTCTACTATTGCAACAGGATTTCCGTAACCAACTTTAAACAGCTACATTATGATCTCGGAGGAAGAGGCGCGTAATACAATTGTATGATTAAACGAACTTACCTGTAAGTGAAATTCTATCATAATTGTATGGAGCGCCTCTTCCGAAGAGATCAATCCCACCCAAGAGTGCATAAATTCTTACCCATCGTTCTAACATCAATTAGAACCCCTTAAATATTGTTACGGCAATACTTTCAATGAATAAGGCACAGGCTAAGTGGAGACGGAGAACCGGACCGGAAACAAAAGTCTGACTTTTGAAAGATTGTGGCTCCCTTCGGCACACTAAAGGTGGGACTACATTATGATCTCTTCGGAAGAGGCGCTTCATACAATTATGATAGAACTTCACTTACAGGTAAGTTCGTTTAATCATATAATTAAGTGTTACTATTAGTCGTTTTCTTGAAGAAACGGGTATTTTTATTTTCCAGAAAGAACAAAATTTCGATTTTTAGTAGGATGTTCGTGTATATACACTATACATCTATATAAGTCATTCCATGTCAATTCTATTATCGTTTTGTCGGTGACCCCCTTTGATTTTTCATTATTGTTTAATATGTTATTAGACATGCAAAAAGAAGTATCCATGTAAATTTTTGCCTCTCTATCTTAAACCATACCGAAGTTATTGATTTTTGGAAAAATATTCTTAAAATAATCATAACTTCCACAATAACCACGATATTCTAATTTTATAAGAGGTCACTTTTATTTGTTTTTCAATGTACTCTTTGAAAAAAAATATAAAAAATTAAGCAAAGGAAAAAAAATTGTCTTTATGGCTGTTTTAAGCTAAAAGAAAAAATTGGATTTTCTTTGAATGGGACGCCTTCAAATTTTTTCGAAAAAAATTATAAAATTCAACGTAAAAAAAAGAAATTTTTGAGATTTCACCGAAAATGGGATTCAAATAACTTCTCATATTAAAAGAAATTTTGTTCGACTTTTTTTTCTCGTAGTTTTGATCTTTTTTCCTTCTATGAGTGAAATAGTTGATTTCAATGATGTTAAAATAAACAAATTTACTTCTTTCACATATTTCCTTTGTAAATTATAATAATTAACAATTGAAATTACAATTTTAGTACGTTTTGCACTTTATTCAATTTCTTTACATAAAAATTGTAATTCTTGATGTTGATATAATTTACAAAGGAAATATACAAGGGAAGGTAAATTATTTATCTCAACATCATCGAAGTCATCAACTATTGTAGTCATAGAAGGAAAAAAGATCAACATTACGAAGAAAAAAAATCGATTTTTTTTTAATCAGAAGTTATTTGAATCCCATCTTTAGTAAAATCTTAAAAATGTTGTTTGTTTACGTAGAGTTTTATATATTTTTTTTAATCGAAGCGGTCCCATAGAAAGAAAATTCAATTTTTTTAGCTTAAAACAGCCAAAAAGACATTAACATTTTTTTTCCATATTTTTTTCGACAGATGTAATAGCGAGAATTGAGTAGATTTGATCATGTGTGCCTGTCAATTTAATTCGGACACGAAAAATCAAAATTGACTCTGAACAGAGAGGCGATGGAACCTGAGACGAGCTGGGCATATCCTTTATATTCTAGCTTTGACTGTTGCGGCGAGTGGTAGTGAGATACATGGGCTGCATTCGTCTTGAACGTTTTGAGCGCTCTGAGCGTCATATCCAATAGCATTTTATATGCCGATGTATGGGTGAATTCTGACACGGGCGCACTGCGCTTGAGCGCTGCATAATCTGGCGTACCTATTGGTCAAATTGAATTTCGTGCGCCACAATTCCATGCCCGGAATTCATTTTGACCAATGGGTATGCCAGATTATGCAGCACTCGAGCGCAGTGCGCCCGTGTCAGAATTCCCCTATACGTGCTGTAAGCGTGGAAATGAAGCCGGAGACACAATGATAAAAAAAAGAAATCAGCCATCCGATTGGCGTAGTTTCTCTAAAGTGCGCGGCGATTGGCTGATTCTTATTCCTTATTTCTCATTCTTGTCATTGTGTCTCGGGCTTAAGCGTTCAAGATAATGCAGCCAAAATTTGCTTTCGTTTATGATGATGATTCTTATCTGTCATCGTAATCACGGCCGTTGTGTTGTTAACTTGAATAATAATGTTGAAAAATATGACAAATGATTTTTTAAAGTGACAATTTGTGCAATTCGATCGAGTGTAGTATGGTGTATTGTGTGGAGATGTTTTTTTTTTTTCATTAAGAAAATTTTGTATTTCAGGAACATAAGGTTATGTTTCATCTAATTTTTTTCTTTGCATAAAAGTAATAATAATATTAGGAAAAAAAAAATTTTAATACATAGAAGTTGAAGGAAAATAACTTTTTATCAAATAGTAAGAAATGTCTAAAATTTTTGTCCAATCCGTGTTTTTTTGGCGAAAACGTTAAAAAGTTATAAATGAATAAAACAAAAATATTAAAAATTCTATGTTAAAATTGTTTAAATCATTTTGAACTCTTGAAATAGTTAAAATGTATTATAATGAAAGTACATGGTGAAAATTTAAAAAATTCGTTAACGCATCTTCGTACAATGGGTAAAAAACTGAAAAAAGTTATTTTCGTTGAAACAAAATGTTTCAAAGAACTGTAAAGGCTTTTAACTCGACAGGACACTTCTTTATGATCCTATAAAGAATTTCTATAAGTTTCAAAAACATTGGTTCACCGGTTGCGGAGATCTGACTCTGGACGGACACAAAAATGACTTTTTGGCTCAAAAATGGCTGTTTTTTTTGTAAAATTTCATATTCAACATTGTCTGAATGGATTGAGTCGGGAAAGGTTATGAGATTATAGTAAAACAAAACTGTGCTATGAATTTGAGCCGGATCCGTTCATGGATTGCTGAGTTTGAGCACATACAGGCGGCCGAGGGAACGGAAACTCAAAAAAATTTGTTTTTGTATAATATGCCAACATATGATGGTATAAAGTTTGTATGGTTGTTTTCATTGGAAATAGGTTTTTGGAAGACAATACTAATAGGCACTTTTCAGGTGAGTGCCTAAAAATTCGCAGAAAAAAACGGAATGACCGCGGTGACTGAATACCTCCGATATATCTTTTCCGTGACTGTCACTGTGTGACGTATGATGGAACGAGTTTTGAATTTCACTATTTCATTATTTAATTACGATTTTTTTGCAATCTAAAAAGTTTTTGTCAATAAAAACTTTTTTTCAATAAAAACTTTGATTTTACGCGGCATTGATCTTTTTAAAATAGCTCAGGTGGGAAATTTCAGGTAGTGAAATAAATAGGTTTTTTGGAATGGAGCCTAATATGAGTAGGTATTTTTAAAAGACCATCATATAAACCCAAGATGAAAACCCTAGAAGATTGTCAAAAATTAATTATTTGCGTCCAAGATATCGATTTTTTAGTAATGTGGTCGATTTTATCTGTTTGGCATTGTGTATAAATTTCTATCTGCTAATTGTCTAAACATTTTGGAATAAAAGCTGTTGGACTATTGATATGACATCCGAAAGTGATTGCTTGATTTATTCGGGAGTTTTAGAAGACTCCTAAGTAAATTAATAAAAGCCGATGACGGTGTCGTCAGTGGTAGACGGCGGCATAGTAATAAATGTAGCAGGGTTGCAAATAATGCATTTAAAAAATAATGGAAATAGCATTTGGATTAACAAATTTTTTTTATTTGCTAATTCTAAGAACTTGGATTAAAAATAATTTTTTAATTCCTAATTAATAATAATAATAATAATAACAATAATAATAATAATAATAATAATAATAATAATAATAATAATAATAATAATAATAATAATAATAATAATAATAATAATAATAATAATAATCACTTCTCAATAACTTCTTCAATAACCAAGATATTCTAACTTGCTAGGAAGACATTTTTTTTTGTTTTTTAATGTACTTGTTTTAAAAAAATTTCGAAAATTAAGAAAAAACATGTTGACCCCTTAAGGCCCGGAATTTTGAAAGTAACGCAATTTTCGTCACATTCTGTATTTAGGGTTTTTCGAGGTCGCTGATTACGAATCAAATATCAGATTTTCAAAATTTAAAATGGCGGATTGAATACGGCGGTCGACTTTTTAAAAATCGATTCATTTGGCCTGAAACTTCTTACACGAGGGTTTTCGAGGTCGCTGATTATGATTTTAATGTTAGTTTTCCAAAATTCAAAATGGCGGATCTAAAATTTCGAAAAGTTAACACCAGATTTGTTAACAGTGACCCCGTGAAAGTTTGAGTGGTCATTTTCTGGAGCGCAAGTGAACTTATTATTAACTTATTAACTTATTAAATTTTCGTCCACCATATTGGATCCGTCATTTCGAATTTCGAAAAACTAACATCCCACACATCAAATATGACGTCTGAAAGAATCGCTGTAGATTTCTTATATAAGATGTGGACATCCGAATACATTTTCCGAAAGACATCTTAATGAGTTCCGAAAGTAGTTGAATGCGCCACTTTGAGGAATGATTTTGATATTTGTGAAAAGTTCTTTTGAAGATAACTTTTTCAGACTTCTCAAAAAAGATATCGTAAAGACTACTATTTCGAGATTTCTTCACAAGACATCGTCAAGATAACTTTTTAAGGGTTCCTTTAAAATTATTGGAAATTAATTTTTTTCTCATTTCTATCGTGTGCAAAAAAATTTAATACGTATTTTAATTTTTTTACATAGTTACTGGACCGACTGTATTAAAAAAAAATTAGATAAAAACTCAACTTCATCATTTCAATTTCATCTGCCTCCACGGGGATTCAAACCTGTGACCTGCCTATCTATCCTACTTACGAACCTAACACGCTACCTATTACGCTACCGACTACTTATTAATTCTCTTTACTTATATGATACATCAGTGGTGAAATCCCAGAATTTAAACGGTTCCAATATGTATCTGAACAAATATTATCACGTAGTTCATCTGGATATGCGATTTCTAATAACTTTTTAATATTCATTCCGAAGATCTCTTAAGGGGAGGGTAAACCTCCTCCCCCGCCTTTCGGCTCTCGTGAGTGCGAGAGAGATAGAGCTAAAACTTTTAACACATTTTTTTCGGAGATGGCTTGATGGAGTAAAAAAAGAAGATAGTGGGGTCACCTGTACACATTCATTACGCAGGCGACCCCACTACTCGTTTTACATTTCATCAAGCTATCTCCGAGAAAAATGCGTAAAAAAAAATTTGAGGTTATGTTGAACTTTTTATACTCTTCTTAGGGGTAGCAGGTCAAAATAACCCGAAGACAAAATAACACGACAAAATAACACCCGACAAAAAACACACGACGGAATAACATGACGACAAAATACAACAATTACGGAATAACACATAGACAAGATAACCCAATACAAAATGAACACAACAAGAAAACAACACACTACAAAATAACATGGAACATTTATCGCTAATGGTTTCGATGAATTGTTCCATATCTGTATAGAAACTCTGCATGTGAGGTTTCAAACAGCACCAAAACCACAGAAACTCTACAACGACGCAGAGATGTCAACCCTCGTTACTTTTGAAAACGCGCTCTTTTTTATTTTCTCTGTTACTTGCTAACAACCAATTATTTTACTAAAATAAGCCATAGTATTTGTAACTGCATATGTTAACTCTGCACTTCATATCGTAAATTATTATTTTTTCACTGCGTTGCTGAAAAAAAAACATAAGCAAGAAATGTAACGAAACAAGAAACTACTAAAGTAACGGATCGTTACTTTTCTGCATTGTATTGCTTTCTCATGATTTTTTCTAGAAATGTAGTAAAAAAAAGGTCATTTATTATACAAACTGAAGTGCTAACATATCCAGGTACAAATTCTGTGGGTTATTTTTGTAAAATGATCAGTTATTACCATTTAATAGAGAAAATTAAAAAAGAACGCGCTTTCAAAAGTAACGAGGGTTGGCATATGTGCAACGAGGATATTCATTCCAGTAGCAAATTTGGGCTTCCCCCACCTGAACGCAAATGTCGTCATTTACTAGTATTACATAGACGTGTCACCCATGAGCTCGGATCAATCGAACATTCGTCGAATAGCTTATAGAATATTTAAAGGGTGCTGCTCACAACAATAAGATTTAAACTACTTTTTACACAGAATTGCATATACAAATACGCATGAAAAATAAAATTACGATACGAGTGTTATTTTGATGTATGTTATTTTACCGTTGGGTTATTTTAGAGTGTGTTATATAAACGTTGCGTTATTTCGGAGTGTGGTATTTTTGCGTGTTATTTTATCGGGTGTTATTTTTGAATAGGGTTATTTTAACGCGTCACCTTCTTAGATAATTCTTATTTCAGACTTCTTCGGACTAACGTCTGCGAGATATCATACGTGTTGCTCTAGTAGTAGTCTGGAAAAAAAGTTCGCGAGGAAGTATTTCTGGCTTTGTATTGGATGACTTTTATGGAATATCTTGAAGATATCTTCTAAGGATATCTGGTAGTTGATTTCATTCTGAAGATCTCTTAAGTTATTCTTATTTCAGACTTCTTCAGACTAACGTCTGCGAGATATCATACGTGTTGCTCTAGGAGAGTTCTTGAAAAAAAGTTCGCGAGGAAGTATTTCTGACTTTTGTGCTGTGTGGGATCGCAATCGTAATCAGCGACCCCGAAAACGACCGAGTAACAAGTTTCAGGCCAAATCAATTGATTCTCAAAAAGTCGTCTGCCAAATTGAATTCGCCATTTTGAATTTTGAAAATCTGCTGTCGGATTCGTGATCAGCGACTCCGTAAACCCTGGAGTAACAAGTTTGAGGCCAATTCGATCGATTTTTCAAAAAGTCGTCCACCATATTAGACCCGCCATTTTGAATTTTAGAAATTTTGAAAATCTGACATTGGATTCGTAATCAGCGGCCCCAACCACCCGAGAGGAATCATTTTTATGAACCTAGCTTCACGTAATTTGATAATTTGCAATTCTTACCACAAACATTCATTTGTTTATATTGTTATAATTACAAAATTGTTATTAATTTATTGCACTATAAACTTTTTTTATGAAGTATTATAAATTTGCGGGTCGTTGGCATTTAGGAATAAAAAATATATTGATTCTTGACAAAGTTAAAAACGTTGGATTGCAAAAGTGGTTTCGATCGAAACCGCTCGGCCTTAAAGGGTTAATGTCTCTTTAGCTGTTTTAAGCTAAAAAAAATTGATTTCCGTTCAATGCGACCCCTTCGATTTTTTTCAACAAAAATTGTAAAATTCTAGGTGAAAAAACAAAATTTTTGAGATTTTACTAAAGAAGGGATTTAAATAACTTCCTATAAAGCGGGGTGAGTCAGCTAATTTTTTCGATATCAAAAATGGAAATATTTTTGTTCGGACTTAGTCCATAAATATAACCAATTGCCTATAGTCTTAAGTATTAATCAAGCTTCCCTCGTGCTCAAGATCAAATCACTCAGGTGTAATGGCACCCGGATGAACAGAATTTAAAGTTTTTTCATTCTGCGCGTAATTCAGAAAAGACCGCTCAATGGATTTGATTCCAGCTAGTCTCATTTTCGTAAGCGGATGTATTTATCGTATGAAGGGGGCACATTTTTTTTTAAAGCCTCTCTTATGAAGCTAGGTATCAATTTTGAAAAAGTTTAATTAAAACTAGATTGAATAAATCTTTAAAGCAATACCCTTCTCAAGAAAATTACTTTAATTGAAATGTGCCATGTTCATACGATAAATACATCTGCTACGAAGAAAATGTGACTAGTTGAAATACAATCCATCCAGCGGTCTTTTCAGAATCACGCGCAGAATATTTGAAGATCCAGGTTTTGGCAAACAGCATCTGAAGTTGATAGTGTGGCAACGATTTTTCTTCTCTCCTCGCTGCTGCAGATTAAATTCACCTGTATACAAAATGATATTACAAAACACTCTGCACATAAAAAATAATTTTAAAACACTGTTTTTATTTTTTTTTTTTAAATAAAAAAATGTATTGACTCCAAAATACAGTTGAACAGTCAAAAATATTAATTACCGGAAAATTTTTAGATTTCACTGGTGATTCACATGTGATGAAATTTCGACTTTTTTCTTTCGCTGTGTTAATATCGAACATTTCTTTTCGTCCGGATAAACAAAAACGTTGGCCAATATTGACTGTAAAAAACTGTCGATCCCAATGAAACGATAAAATATGGAATAAAAATGGAAGAATTCAATAAACACAAATCTACCGATCAAATTTCGTGAACTATCAAAAAGAACGGCATCATGAATAGGTTAGTCGTTAGTACATGGCTCGCCGTGACGTACCTCGGCGTGACGGCTATGGCGGAAGTACATATTTTTGAGCGCTGCAGGGCCGTAACTATATGTGTTTCACAAATTTGTATAGGGAATAAGAAGATTGATGTCAATTGGGTTATTGATGCTTAGTATGAATAATCATACTACAGTACCATCTAATCTACAGACGCACAATTTTCTCAGTAGAATTCATAAGATAACCGCTATAGAATTGTGCGATGAAAATAATTTGGCTAAACATTTTTTTTCACGTTTGAAACACGGGGGTGATTGCCATATTGCGAACCAGGTGCAAGCACGTACTACACGAGAGTAAGATTTTTATAAGAGAAATATGAGTTTTGTATCCGGCGCGCTCTGCAAGATCACTGTAATGTGTGCATGTAGTAGTTGAGGCATTCCACGACATTTTGATCAAAATCTTGCCTTGATGATTCCGATTTTTCTCTAAATTTTTTATTGTTACGTACGGACGTAACAGGAGAGAATTATTTCCCCCATTCACTTACCGTGATTTAATTTTTCGGGTTGCCTTGCCTCGTCCTATACAGGCCCCTTCCCGTCGCGAGATGGGTGATCGTTCGAAATGATAACTTCAGTTTCGAATAAAGTTAAAATACTTCTAATTTATTAGTCGTAGCGGTTAATTGGAGAAAATAAATATATAGGAACAGTACATACATAAATATTCCGCCCGCAACTAATCTATTTCGCTAACCTGATCCACACACACGCATACGTTACTCACTCGTGCTGACCCACTCCGAACAACGTATCCTTAGAGTTGCGGCAATTGCACCGAATCCTGCCGATTATTGTAGCTTGAATCTCGGTGTCACACACACACAAACAGCCAAAAGCAAGTTTGAATAAGTATAGTTAAATTCACAGTCACCAAACAGTTTGAATAATTATATAAGTTTCACGGCGTTCTCCCGACACAATAGCCCACTATGCGATACTGATCTCGCCTACACGCAGATCAGATTTACAGCGCGACGCAGGGAGGACGCAGAGATTCCGGATTCACAGTTGTTTTGAACAGCCAAAACAGTTCGAATAAAATATATGATTTTACGGATGCTCGTGACGCAATAGCCCACTATGCGATACCTATCCCGCCTACACGTGGATACAGACACGTGGGTTTACAGACGCGGCGCAGGGAGGACATAGAACGACCCGGAGCCTCAGCTTTTCGAGCTGTTAGCCCTTCTTACTTTTGTCTGAGACTCTAATTAACGGTCAAATACAGTTCGAATAATATAGGAATTTAACGAATTTCTCCCGACACAATAGCCCACTATGCGATACTTATCCCGCCTATACGAGGATGAGATTGACAACGCGACGCAGGGAGGACGGAAAGAAACCCGGAGTCCGAGATCCCGGTATTGACTCTACCGAGTTTAATCTGAGACTGATTTCGCTGTCGCCTCGAGAGAGGGATTTTTCCCGCTCGAGCGACCGAGGAATCAGCTCCTGGGTTTTTTTAAGAACTCCAATTTCAATTTTTCGTGTAAAACTCCTGACATAGTGGTTTTGCACCCGCGTGAATCCAGGGTCTCTGCCGTTCTCACGATCGCGAACTGCAGCATCGCCGAATAACTCGACGAGGCGACAGCTCGCGAGTTGCAATTTTATATGTCTATAGTAACGGATATTCCGTTCGCGCATCGCGAGAACGTAATGCGATATTGAATAAAAGTGCAATTTCAGGTCTACAAAATATATTCAAATTCAAATATTCATTTATTTAAATGCATTAGAGTAATTATTGAATTTGAAAGAATATTATTTTAAAAAATGTATTCCTCAACAATGTCGGGATGTAACACCCCTCCCCCCTTAGAAAGTCGACGGCCCCGTCGACTCAGCCGTCGCAACGATGTGAGCCCGACGGCGTCGTCGATCCGACGGGTGATTACGTAAGCTAAATACATCCAGTACATTGGCATATTTCAATTATTCAAGTATTTCTTGAAATTTTAATAAAATAATACTTTTCATAATAAATAGAAAATTCCAATCTTACTTTTTTTTGTTGATTTCCGTCCGCTCTCGCGTCTGTGTGTATGTATTTATCCTCAATTTATTATGTTCTTATTACTACAGATCGCTCAAGCGTTCCTGTTAACACTACACTTATTATCTATTTTCACTATTTTTAGGTTATTGTCCTTAAAGATTGTTTATGTGTATATATGTTTTACTTTTTATAATTGTTTAACACTATGCGAAGCACGAATATATTTTTTTATAGCGAAGCACACACTTATTCTTTTTTTATTAAACTTGTTGGATTTTTTTTTTCAAGTTTTTTTTTTAAGTTTTTTTTTCAAGTTTTTTTTTTTTAAGTTTTAAAGTTTGTCGCATTCGCAAGACACGACGGTGTCGTTAGAGTCCGAACTCGAGTACTGTCGGAGCCGCCATCTACTTGGTGAGCTTCGCTGGCTGTCTCGGAAACGTCGACTTGCACAGCGTCACTCACCGGTTGCAACGGCGTTTGCAAATTTGCGACGTCAAACGCACCATCAATCCATGAGCGTGTACTCCATGCTGAAAATTCTTTAGCCAAATCCGGCCCCAGGAGATCGGCGAGTTTCTCTCCCGGGTCGGAATCAGGCTTCGTCGGTGTCGAGGTGGCTCTCGGCGGTGACGATGCCACATCGACCTCGTCGTGGTCGTCGAGCTCGATTAGATCCCCGGGCGGAGGATTCACCCATCGGATGCATCCAATCATTTGTCCCGGATACGCGTGTATTTGGGACGTTTGCGTCGCGATGCTCCTGCAACCGAGCTTTCTTCTAGTCTGAGTGTAACTACTTTTTTGAGTCGGTAGTTTCTCGGCTTTCCGGTCACGCACGAATTGGAGAAGACGCCCTCGTTGCTCCGGCTTGCGTTCCTCTCGTTTGTTTCCCAGGTCCCCGCTGGAGGAAACCGGCGCGGCGGAAGTTTTTCCGACGCCCGAGAATCCCGCAGGCGGTAGACCGACTGATTTTCCGTTGGGCTTAACCACGGCGGTGGAAATTTTTCCAACGCCCGAAAGTCCTGCTGACGGAAGGTTTTGACGAGCCGGTAGAGGCTCCAACTTCATCTTCTTATATTCCTCTATCTTCCGCTCGTATGAAGATATGCACGCTCCCGCATGCAACGGATAGTCCCCCGGCTCACAGCTATCCCAGCACAAAGGGCACACAATGTTTATGTGGGGGTTGCGTCTCTTAAATGTGAATTGGTAAGAGCGCTTTGTGAAGCCCCCGCAAGTTGGATCGCTTTCCGGCTTACGACACATCGCGCACAGCCCCCTCAACGTCGTTCGACGAAAAACCGTCAAATAATTCTCCTTACTACTCGCACTGACATACATATTGTTCTGCATTTTGTTCTCTTTTTTTCCACGAGACACGAGAGAGGGAGAAAAAAAAATGACGCGCGCAAGTAACTTTTGGTCTTCCCGTCACGATGGCCAAGAGCGTATTGAAATGAATTTCTTTATTCCCAGCAGGGTGACGTCTCCTTACTTTGTCGATTTGATGAGTGGGGGTTGTTTGTTCTAATCGAGCTCTGCGTCTTGGCGAGGAAGGCGAAGGGCGTTCGAGGGTCCAGCGTCGGATTTCTTCTTTCTTCGCTTAGGCGACGAAGTCGGTGGTCTAGATGCTGCGGCGTCGCTCGAGATCTCCATATCTGGAGATAAACAGTGAGGCTCACGTGTCTGATTTTTACAACGCTTTATACAAAGTAACAACTTTGCAGCGACGCCAAAGATTCAAGAGCGCCAGAAAAATATTATAAGTCCCAGCACACTCAAAGCTTGTAATATGAACCCGACGAGAAAAAGATGTTTATGCCTTTTCTTCTTTCTCCGATGCGTGCCTATGGTTCGAATTTTCTCTTCTAACTCATAGAGCGAAGTTCTAAATTTCTGAGCTGGCCCTTCAGTTTGTATTTTTAGCGTTTTATTTGTTTCCTCGTCCAACCAAGAATCGATGAAAGAGGGCATAATATTTTCGGCTTCATTTAACGTTGGAGCGATAATTGATACGTTCAACGAAAGGCTGGGGCGATAGATATATTGTATCGACCCTGCATACTTTCGTATGCTCGTTATTGTTGTGCTTCGAGTTCGTCCGATGCAATTTCCGTTGAGATACAAAATTCCCATTCCCTTTATTACCACGCTAGCGTCTGGTAGAGTGGGACAGAGAATTCTCATATTTTCTGGCTGTGACAAAGAATATAGCCAGCCTCCTTGTGATGGTAAATGGAGCCAGAAAGGCTCATGTTCCGAATAAATTCTCACGTCGCATTGACGATAGGTTTCAAGCGATGGTGATGTCAACATTCTTATCTCGCATGATTTTGCCGTGGCCACCTCATGCAATGGTGATTCCATCGAGCATATATATTTATGATCGGCGGAGACGCAATTGCTGAGGCCAATCATATCCAACGAAAAATACGTACGATGGTCCATGGAAAGCCCTATATATGGTTCCGCAGGAATTACATGGGCTGATTTTATTCCCTGGCTGGTGGATTGAGGCACCCACCATGGATGTATTCGGTAAAGAAGATAATTCATGCGATCCAATAATGGCACATGTACAAGAATTAAAATGCGACCACTATCGTAGACAAGATCTGTTCGCACAATCGCGGCAAGAGATTCCGATCGAAGATGTTCCGGATTAATTGGAAATTCAAAAATCGATGCCTTAAATTGAACTTCTTTCGCCACGGATAACAGCTGCGTCGATGATAATATTGCCGGGTCGAAACGGCCGTCGCGCGCGGTGGCTATCGCTCGGAGATAACGTTCGCACGTTTCAATATAGCGATCAATTTTCGTTTCGACTCGGTGTGCGTAATTGACGAGTGTGCTGTTGTATTGTAGCATTGCTGCTTGACGATTAAAAAGCACTACGTCCGTATGCATTTCTTTTACAAATTCACGCAGCTGATCCACTCGCTTCGATTCGATTACATGAGCGTCATGCAATTCTTGTAATTTTGACGCTGTAATGTGCATTTGTTCGCCAATTAGATGTGTGAAATTTGTCTGATCGGCGAACAATCGATCAATTTGTTCATTAATGTAAATTGCATCATCTTCATTAAGTGTTCCGAAAAGCGTTTTACTGATAGACCCCACGAATCCGAATGGCACACTTCTCCTTTTTATCGTATGAGGAAAAGGCTCGGGTTCTTCATTCACGAGCAGGGTGTCACTCGATACTTTGCGTAATTCATCCACCAATGATCCAGCGCGCGCGAGTTGATCATTGATGAATTCCACGCGGAGTAATTCGCGGCACGAAATCGGTGAATTTACGCGACTGCAAGAATCGTGAACTCCGATTAATTGTTTTCCATCATCTGGAAAATGCTTTAAAAAATTGTCTAATTCAATAAAAACAGTTACGGTCCAGTCAGCATGTTGTAAACGAAGGGGCGAAACCTTTTCGAAATAAAGTCCCGGCCGTTCGTTCGCTGGAATGAGGCGATAAGTACTGTTTATGTTTTGCTGGCCATTCACTAGGCTCAGCACGGTCACGAGTACCGAGAGTAGCACAATGATTGGACGCTGCATAGTGGTGAGCAGCAACAGTCGTTGATCTTCGTTGAGGATGATGGACGGTTGAATATAGATGTGTTGAGTATAGGCGTAACGTTGAGCGTAGATGTAGTGGGGAGTATAGATGTGTGGACGGCGATCCTCGCGCCAGTCTGCAAGTCGATGCGTAGACTATATATTTCACACGCATACACATACGATCGCGACACACACATACTCTATACCCTATTCGTACGCAAGTTTGATTTTGTCAACGTGTTTACGAAAGCGAATTCCGTCTTTCGTCTCTAAAACTACGTTGCTCTTATCAGTGATTTGGATTATTTCATAAGGTCCATGATAATGAGCGTCAAACTTTCCTTTTTTCGGTTCTTTTAAAACGTATACGTTATCACCGATTTTTCCCTTGAAAGATCGCGTATGACGATCATAAATGGTTTTTGATTTTTCCTTGGCACAATTTAAATTATTTCCGGCCATTTCGCGAATTTCCCATAAGCGTTTAATAAATTCGGTTAAATATGAATTATAAGTCGCGAGTTTATCATCAACAGGAAATTCACTGGGCAATCGGGCAATCCTTCCGAACACGATCTCGTGAGGGGTAAAATTCGTTGCTTTGCGTACGCTGGTATTGTACGACAATTCAGCGAATGGAAGCAAGCGATCCCAGTCATCGTATTCAGTCGCGTAATGTTTTATGTATTCGGTCAAAACGATGTGACTGCGCTCAAGCGCGCCATTCGTTTGTGGCCGATAACCTGATGTTGTTAATGTCTTGATCTTGAATATTTTTGCGAGTTCTGTGAAAATAGAACTCGTGAACGACGTTCCGCGATATGTTAAAATGGCTCGCGGGGCACCAAATTGTCCAAACAATCTACGTGCCACGGCCTCTGCGATTGTCGTTGCCTTTAAATCAGGGATGGGCTCGGCCAAACAATATTTGGACAGATGATCTTGCATCGTCAAAATATGTTTATTGCCGTGCGGCGTTGTCGGAAGGGGTCCCACAGTATCGAGAGAGACCTTATCGAAAACATCCGCAGGTGTGTCCGTTATGAGCATTGGTTCGCGCGTTTTTGCGCGCACGAGCTTTTGCTCTTGACATCCCTTGCAACAACGAATAAAATTTTTGAACATCATTTCGCAAGAGAGGCCAGTAAAAACGTTCGCGAATTCGACGATACGTTTTTGTCACTCCCTTATGACCTCCTACGAGACTTTCATGATTTTCTTTTATGATTCTTTCCCGAACTTCAGCAGGAGCCAGTTGGATTTTTCCGTAGCAAATCTCTACTGAAATCCGCGATTCAGTAAAAATCTCGTGAATCATTTTAAAAAATGCATTCGGAGTGAGATCATCGGTGAAATCTCCAGCTCGCGAGAGACGAATCGAATTCGTGTTCTCTCGAGCCAAGATTTTTCGCAAATTTTCCAAACCAGCGTGAATATTTTCCACTGTCGTTTCGTCAAAATATTTCTTTTTGACGATGACGCTGAATATTTTGTAGCGACCACGTGGTGTTATCGCAATTTGTCCAATTTTTAAATTTCGCCTTTTTATTTCGGAAGAATCAATCACTCCGACAATAGTTTTCCTATTGGAGTGGTTAATTCGCCGTCTGTTGCAATAAAATGCACGTAATTGCCACGACTATACGTAAGGCATTCACGTGTTCCTGAAATTTTATTTTTCATTGGAATATTTTCTTCTTCCGAACTATCCGAGATTGATTTTTCTCGCTGTTCGGATCTCGTCATTACACGATTTTTCTTCTTACGAGCGCGACGCTCGTATGAGTCGGTGGAATCGACCATACATAAAGAATCATGCATATCATTTCGCACTTGAGGCAGGTCAGAGCTCTGTGCATTTGGTATATGGGACCGTGCGGGAAAGGAAACAGTGGGGGCCCGAACTTGAGACGGCGGCCATGCTGAATTCCTCTGCGATAGCGAAGGGTCCTCGGCTATCCGCGCTTGCGGGGCACGGGGAGCGCACGGCGTAGAGCGAGCTGTTGGAGTCACCGGCATACGCGGCATCGAGAAGCGAGAGAATTGAGGCAACTCGCTTACTTTGTCTAGCGCACGCGCCGCCGTATTTTCTCTCTCCTTCTCTTCGCACTCGTCATCGGCGTCTGTCTCTTTCTCGCTCACGTGTGGCTTGTGATTTTTCAGAAGACTCGTTCTTCTCAAGAGCTCGCCTTCTGTCAAATCTTGCGTGCGTGCAGCCAGCTCTTTTATGCGCCTTTCGAGCTCTGCATCTTGGTTTTCGTCATCGTAGGGATCGAGTTCATTTAATTTTTCCTGAACGCTTTCCTCTACGGCGTCACCTTCGGATAAGCGGTCCAAAAACTCCTCGGGTTTTTCCGCGCTTTCATTTACTTGGAATCTCTCCTCCAGTTGACGAATACTATCGTCAAATTTCCGGAAAGATTCTTGTAAAGCCGGGGAAATTTTGGTCGCTTGTTCAATGATTTCAAGATCTTCGTTGGTACCATCGTCGGTATCACCGACAATAGGATCAATTGTCACTGCAATCTCTTTTTCCTTTGGTTCTTTTAATTTATCCTCATCTGATTTTTCAACATCAGACGAAGGAATTTTCTTACTTGTCGGTTTATGTGTTTTTTTAAGTTTGATTGGTCGTTTCGCGGGTAATAGAGGGGCGGGGAGCATACTTCGATGCAATCTCTGCACCGGGGGTTCCGAAACTTCAGTGCTCGAGCTTGCTGTCGAAGGAGGGGGTAATACGGCCTTCGCGCCGGCGGCCCTTGCTTGAGCCGCACGCGTACGCGAGGCTATCGCGCTCCTCTCCAACTCTGTTGGTTTTCTTGTTGATGTTATCGGACGTTTTGCTATTGCACCTCTTCCCGTGGGCGCTCGGATTGGGTCAGAGTTTAATCTCGGCCTTCCTACACCACGTGGTTCCGTATTTATCGCAAACAATTTCGCAGGTGGCGCGGATGAGTCTGAACTCGACGCATTACCAGAATTCACGGGATTTCGTGACAATGCATCGGCATTTGCGTTCAAACGACCAGGCTTGTAGACAAACTGATAATCAAAATTTTGCAATTTTAATCTCCAACGAATGAGATGTTCTCCCGGGTCATTCATTGAACCAATCCACTTGAGAGGCTCGTGGTCGCAAATCAGTTTGAATTTTCGCCCATATATATACGGTTGAAAATGTTCAAATCCCGTAACCACGGCTAAACACTCCTTTTTAGTCGTGTAGTAATTTTTCTGTGCCTTGGTGAGGATACGAGAGTAGTAAGCAATGGGTTTTTCTTGCCCTTCATGCTCTTGACTTAAAATCGCTCCCACGGCAAAGTCGGAGGCATCCGTTGTAATGGTAAACGGCTTAGAAAAATCAGGGTATTGCAGAACGGGTTCTGTACACAGTGCCGCTCGCAAATCCCTGAAACTCCGATCTTGTTCGAGACCCCAAATGAATTGTTTTCCCTTTTTAAGGAGGTCGGACAATGGCTTGGCTCGAGCCGAAAAATTCTCGATAAATCTTCGATAATATACCGCGAGTCCAAGAAATTGTCAAATAGCTTTTTGTGTTTTTGGTGCTGGAAATGTTTCCATCGCCATTAACTTTTTCGGGTCAGGTCGCACTCCATCACGGCCGATAATGTGGCCAAGATACGCGACCTCCCTCCTTAAAAATTCGCATTTATCGGGTTCAAGGACCAGATTTGCGTCCTTGAGACGAGCCATGAGACGTCTTACCTTTTTCGTGTGCTCGTCTAATGTTCTTGCAAAAATTACGATGTCGTCCAGGTACACGAATAATTCAGTGCCCTGGAGACCTCGTAAAACATTATCCATCAAGCACTGAAATGTTGCCGGCGCATTTTTCAATCCCTCGGGCATTCTGACATATTCATAATGTCCGTTGGGGGTTGAAAATGCCGTTTTCACGCGGTCTTGAGAATCCATTGGAATTTGTTGAAACCCGCTGGCAAGGTCAAATGTGGAAAAATATTTCGCTTGACCCAGCTGATCGAGTATTTCAACGATGTTAGGCAAAGGGTACGCGTCGGCGATGGTTTTCTCGTTCAGTTTTCTGAAGTCGATTACCATACGCATTCGCGGTCTACCTTGCGAGTAAGGTTTTTTTGGTACAATCCAAACGGGTGAATTGTACGGAGATTGAGACGGCACAATAATCTCGTCACCAAGTTTCTTAGTTATTTGTCGTTCAATCTCTTCTTTATGCACGATTGGAAAACGATATTGACGAGTGTTTAACGGGATCTCGTGAGTCGTCGGAATCTTGTGATACACCCGATTGGTACATGGTAATCTATCACCAGGTAACCTGTATCGCTCGGGGAACTCCTCGACAAGTTTCCTCACGTGATCTCGGTCAACAGCCGTCAAATCATGTAAGCGAAGAGCTTTCATTATTGCTTCTACGCGATTTGTTGGGGGTTCCTCGTCATCGCTTGACGAAGAACTACACTCTTGATTTATTTTAAACGCAGGATTGCAATATTCGAAAGGAATCAATTCTTGAGGAGTAACTTCAATATTCACGTCCTCTGATAAGGTATTGACGGCCATTACATGGAAAACGCCATTGGTTTGGGAGACCAATGCCTCACCAATGTACAATCCATCAATCGTGTCAATTCGCGGCAAGTATCCTTCCTTCAATTCAGGATTTACCGTCGCTATTGGAATTGTTTCGCGCGTACGAGCTCTAATGCGAAAAATTTGCGCTTTAGGTTCGTCGCGTTTGATACTGGAGTGACCCGTTGAGGAGAGAATTTTATATTCTCCGTCCTCGTACTCCGAGCCGAGAAAAGGCTTGGGTCGAGTCGGCTCACCGTAGGTCACGAGAGTGTTGTAATGAAACGAAATTTCAGCTTTTTCTTGACGTAAGTACGGTTTTCCGATTATACCCTTGCATTTCACCGGGAGGCTACGAACGACATGAAAGACATTCGGTATTTCAGTGAAATGGAGTTTAACTGTTCCTACCGTATATAAACAATTTTCCGTTATTCCGGAAATTTTTACTCGTTCGTCCAAATTGACAAGAACATCGCCTTTAAGGGACTCAAATTTGATGATATTAATATCCGCGCCTGTATCGATGAAAAAATTTTCGCTCCCCTCGATAAGTTCCGGGGCCCGCAAACGTATTACAGGTGATTCACTGATAATTGTTGTCCATAATACAATTCGAACTTGATTCTGAGAATCTTGTTCGGTTTTTCCATACCGTTCTCTCGAATCGTGAGAACGATTTGACAATTGTGAAATTGCTCGTGTTCCGGAATTCGAGACGCTGGCGGGTATTGCATCACCCCGCGGGGGTTCTATTTCTTTTAATAAGGTTCCCGCGCGTGGTGCGTCGCGTGGCGAATGTGAGCGCTTATTTAATGGGCATCCCATACAACCGCGTCCACGAGCGCAACACGTTCGAGGATCACAAATTTGGTGATAAAATTCGATTCCAGGGCTCGGAGGTCTTGGTGAAAAATTTCGATCGGGTCTTAAAATACTCGTTGGTTGTCGATCTTGAAAAGAGACAGACCGAGCGAGGCTCGGTGTGCGATACCTCTCATGATCTACGTATCCCGTGCGATTAAATGCCGACGACGGAGAACGCGATTCCTTACCGAAATTTTGCGGATATTCACGTCGAGTAAATCGCACGTGCGATTCCTCATCCGTTTTTGCTCGGCTATATCGTGAGCTTCGAATTGCGAGACGTTCAGCAATTTTGAAAGCATCTTCAAGGTTTGCTGGTTCTCGCATATCGACAGGCTCACTAATATGCGTTGGCAATGCGTCAATGAACGAACGAAGGGCAATTTTGCTCAAATGGTCGGAATTATTAGCCACGTGAGCGCCGTCGTTTTCTTCTCTCCAGGCACTGTGTCCACTGGAAAGAAGAATTCGAATCCTATCGTAAAATTGTCCGACGGTTTCATCACGCTTCATTCGCGCTCGTGTGAGTTCCTGTACATAATAATCAAAGGTTTTTCCGCTCGCGAGTCGCGATTTTAATGTGGAAATTAATTCATTCACCGTGTTAATTCGTTTACCGTAAACGCAATTTCTCACGTTACCGCGTAATCGAGAAATTATCGCGCTGACGTATTCAGCTTCAGCACCCGGAGGAATAAAAGTCGACCAATTGCGTATGTCCTGAAGGAAATCCTTCAGGGCCATATTCGTGCCATCGTACACGGGTATGTTAAGCATTCGATTTTGCAGCGACATGCTCTCCACCATGCTTGTCATGGTGGCCATGAGCTCTGTCGCATTTGAATTCGCGGACGCGTACACGCCGTTTCTACTCGATTCGTCTGTCATTTTGCTTGTATTGTTATTTAATTGGGGAGTTTTTTTTATCGTATTTTTCTTTCTTTTTGATTGTTTTACGGAAAATCTAAAACCCCGTCGCACCCAAAGGGCACGTCGTGGACGACAATAAACTCCGAAGAAACGCCCTCGACAGATAACGTGGTGGTACCAATGAAATTTGTGTTCGGGTAGCTAAAGTTCAAAGTATTTATTGTGGGGTTTAATAGTGACGCGGCTCTAATGACGTCTGTTGTCGCGCCAGTGTACAATAAACCTCCCGAATCCGTTTACAAGATCAGGAGAATAATAGACAACAGTTGTTATTCCCACCGGAATTCCCGCGGGTACGCCTACCGGAAATTCGCGATGAACCATTGGAAGTCGCAAAAGAAGAAATTTTTGTTGTGACCATAAAACAAAATTACGAAAATTTGACGCTCGCTAATATTTGTCGGTTTTAATATCAATGAAAAAAAAAAAAATTTGACGATTTTCAAGAATTCGATTTCGCAAATTTACGAGTTCAAATTAACAATTATTATCTACAATTTATTCCAACGATCACCAGTCTCGGAGGGGAAATGGCAAGGCAGTATCCCACCGCTGCCACCAATTATTTGTTACGTACGGACGTAACAGGAGAGAATTATTTCCCCCATTCACTTACCGTGATTTAATTTTTCGGGTTGCCTTGCCTCGTCCTATACAGGCCCCTTCCCGTCGCGAGATGGGTGATCGTTCGAAATGATAACTTCAGTTTCGAATAAAGTTAAAATTCTTCTAATTTATTAGTCGTAGCGGTTAATTGGAGAAAATAAATATATAGGAACAGTACATACATAAATATTCCGCCCGCAACTAATCTATTTCGCTAACCTGATCCACACACACGCATACGTTACTCACTCGTGCTGACCCACTCCGAACAACGTATCCTTAGAGTTGCGGCAATTGCACCGAATCCTGCCGATTATTGTAGCTTGAATCTTGGTGTCACACACACACAAACCGCCAAAAGCAAGTTTGAATAAGTATAGTTAAATTCACAGTCACCAAACAGTTTGAATAATTATATAAGTTTCACGGCGTTCTCCTGATACAATAGCCCACTATGCGATACTGATTTCGCCTACACGCAGATCAGATTTACAGCGCGACGCAGGGAGGACGCAGAGATTCCGGATTCACAGTTGTATTAAACAGCCAAAACGGTTCGAATAAAATATATGATTTTACGGATGCTCGTGACGCAATAGCCCACTATGCGATACCTATCCCGCCTACACGCGGATAGGGTTTACAGACGCGGCGCAGGGAGGACACAGAACGACCCAGAGCCTCAGCATTTCGAGCTGTTAGCCCTTCTTACTTTTGTCTGAGACTCTAATTAACGGTCAAATACAGTTCGAATAACATAGGAATTTGACGAATTTCTCCCGACACAATAGCCCACTATGCGATACTTATCCCACCTACACGAGGATGAGAGTCCGAGATCCCGGTGTTGACTCTACCGAGTTTAATCTGAGACTGATTTCGCTGTCGCCTCGAGAGAGGGATTTTTCCCGCTCGAGCGACCGAGGAATCAGCTCCTGGGTTTTTTTTAGAACTCCAATTTCAATTTTTCGTGTAAAACTCCTGACATAGTGGTCTTGCACCCGCGTGAATCCAGGGTCTCTGCCGTTCTCGCGATCGCGAACTGCAGCATCGCCGAATAACTCGACGAGGCGACACCTCGCGAGTTGCAATTTTATATGTCTATAGTAACGGATATTCCGTTCGCGCATCGCGAGAACGTAACGCGATATTGAATAAAATTGCAATTTCAGGTCTACAAAATATATTCAAATTCAAATATTCAATTATTTAAATGCATTAGAGTAATTATTGAATTTAAAAGAATAATATTTTAAAGAATGTATTCCTCAACAATGTCGGGATGTAACATTATATAGAAAAACACGTTGCAAAAAAAAATTCAGAATTTTTTGGTTACGCGTTTTTTGGATATTTTTTTTTTTTTTGAAAAAAGGGACCACTTTGTAAGATCTGAAAAAATTCAGAACAATCTAATAATATATAACAAAATTTTTAGGCTTAGTTCCAAAATTTTGTTATATTTTATTACATCATTCTGAATTTTTTACAAAGAGGTCCCTTATAAAAATAAAAAAAATCCAAAAAACGCGTGACCAAAAAATTCTGAAAAACTTTGGGATTTTTTTTTTTCAATGTGTTTAGTTATATAAAAAATTAAGAGAAAACCCCCTTTAGACCCACCCCCCTTAAATAAAAGAAATCGATTTTAGTTTGGTAATTTTAGCCTTTTTTCCTTCTCTGACTACAATAGTTGATTTCAATTATGTTAAAATAAAGAATTTAACTTCTCTCACATATTTCTCTCGTAAATTACAACAATTTACGTTAAGAATTGCAATTCAAGTACGTTTTGCTTTTTTTTCATTTTTTTTTTTATAAAAAATTGTAATTCTTAATGTTAATTATTATAATTTACGGAGGAAATATGTGAGAAAAATAAAATTATTCATTTCAACATCATCAAAATCAACTATTGTAGTCATACAAGGAAAAAAGATCAAAATTACGAAAAAAAAAAATCGAAATAATTTTTTAAATTTTAATTTCAACATTGGGATCAGAAAATAATTTTTTAATTTTCAAATTCGAATCCCAACATTGCGATTGAAAAATAATTTTTTTATTGTAAATGCCAACCTTGGGATCAAAAAATAATTTTTCAATTTTCAATCCCAACATTGGGATTGAAGAATAATTTTTCAATTTATAATCCCAACATTAAGATTGAAAAATAATTTTTCAATTTTTAATCCCAACATTTGGATTGAAAAATAATTTTTTGATTTTTAATTCCAATTTTTTGAATTAAATAATTCGCAACCCTGACGGAAATAACAGGTCACTGAAATAACTTCATTTTTTTTTTACACTTTGACCAACGATTATGATAGTACGATTTTTCCATGTCGCAACAAAAAAAAAGTCGTAATTCACTCAAAATTTTTGGTACTCGAAAAAAAAAATTATAATGAAAATGTGTGTGGCCTGCGCGCTCATTAATTTTTTTTTCAGGGACCTATATTTTGGACGAATCACGAGTTCATGAAATACTTATATCGTAATTTCTATATCATGATCGTTAGTAAAATTCGAAAAAAATACCGAGTCATTTAAGCGACCTCTAAACATTTTTTTCCCAAGCTGAAATTTTCTGACAAGGAACATCACTTACGTGCCCCCTCTAATTTTGTTGAAACTCATGTATGTTGTAGAGCATTCAGAACTGAGAGACACATATTTTTTTGTCGGCAGAAAAACAGTTTTGAAGGGTGAAACTCCCCCTAAAAGTTGGACACCTTCCGAGTGACTTTTGTACTTTCACTTAGTTCCAATCAAGATATTTGAATGAAACCAATTCGAGAAGAATGCTTATGACAAACAATGAAAAATGCGGCTTTTTCAGTTCCAAGGGGGTGAATAGGGGTAAATTTATGAAGGTTGAAAGTCGAAAAATTCGTGTAATTTGAAAACTTTCTTTTTCATCTTAATGAAAACAATTGCATTCGGCAGAGCTTGAAAAAGTAGGAGATACGGGATTTTGCGTTTTTCGAAAAACAAAAACCGTATAATACCGTATAATACCGTATAACCCTGTATAATACTGTTTTCGGTGCTCCCGTCCAATTTCGTTTTTTTCTTTAAATATATTATTCTTCGTCGAAATCTAAAAAACAAGTTTTTTATTTAATCAGCGGAAAGGAAACTCGGAAAAGCGGAAAAGGTGAAACTCACCCTCAAATTTGAGCACCCTCCAAGTGATTTGCAGTTCCAATCAAGGAATTCGATTGAAACCAATTCGAGAAGAATGCTCATGGCGAATGATAAAAAATGCGACTCTTACAGTTTGAAGGGGTAAATAGGGGTAAATTTATAGGGGTTTGAAGTAAAAAAAAATCGTGTATCTCGATTTTTTTTTTCATCTTGATGAAACCAATCGCATTCAAAAGAGCTTGAAAAAGTCGAAGATACCGGTTTTTTGCGCTTTTCGAAAAAAACCTTTTTGGGTGTGACTACCCCTGTTTAATATCATTGCCGGGTTTCTCTCCGATTTCGTTCATTTTTGAATGGTATTCTTCATCGAAATCAGCATTAAAAATTGTTTGCGTATGATATACAGATAATGTACGTCGATTTCCAAGCATCAAGAATGCTTACATATGCCACACAAGCACGCATGATGACACGGAATTATGTATTGAACGATTGATAGATTATAGATTACAGATTTGTAGAATCATAGACTTATCACAATGCTGCGGTTAGCCTGCTAGTGGTGCAATTCGCTGACGCGACAAATTATTTCTGCCGAAGAATTGAAAGAGAGATCGAGAAAGAGAGAGGAAGATAGAGATAGAGATAAAGATGGAGATGGAGACGGAGACGGAGACAGAGACAGAGACAGAGACGGAGACGGAGACGGAGACGGAGACGGAGACGGAGACGGAGACAGAGACGGAGACGGAGACGGAGACGGAGACGGAGACGGAGACGGAGACGGAGACGGAGACGGAGACGGAGACGGAGACTGGGACGGGGACGGGGACGGGGGCGGGGACGGGGACGGGGACGAAGACGGAGACGGAGACGGAGACGGAGACGGAGACGGAGACGGAGACGGAGACGGAGACGGAGACGGAGACGGAGACGGAGACGGAGACGGAGACGGAGACGGAGACGGAGACGGAGACGGAGACGGAGACGGAGACGGAGACGGAGACGGAGACGGAGACGGAGACGGAGACGGAGACGGAGACGGAGAGAGATAGGGAGAGATAGAGAAAGATAGAGAGAGTTAGAGAAAGATAGAGAGAGTTAGAGAGAGATAGTATAGAATAGAACAGTTGTTTATTATACTGGGGTGGTAATTACCCATAAGTACAAAAATGATTACAGTACGGAGTATAGCAGTAATTTATTAACCTAAAGTTATAGATCAGTTTTCGCAAGCGGAATAAGAGAGGAATAATAAAAAAAGAATAAACTAATGCAAGTTTCGAGTTATCGAGTTATGAGTTTCGAGTGATTTGACTAACCTAAAGTTACACACTAAGAGACTACAGTCGAGCAAGCAAGTAAGAGAGAAGTACTGAGAAATTGTGCACTCGTGTGCGATACGGGCTATGAGCTGAAAACGGGCTAAGTGTGGGTAAGAACTAAGTATAAGTATGAGCATAATGTATCATAATAAGCATAATGTATAAAATAGCATAAGAGTATAAGATAGAATGAGATTCAATACCATAGAAGAAATAAATATAATAAAGTTAAATGAAATAAGATGTCTAGTGGCATACGAGATACTAAATCCAATTTCGTTAGGCGTAAGAATTGGCGCCGTAGGATGATTCATATAAATAGATTAACAGCGGGTATCAGAGTAAATTAATAGCTATATTAACAGTTTCTTCAAATTTCATCAGCTTATAGAATTGAGACTCCCTAATTTCTAACCGCGTTGCGAAAATAGTCAAGCCATTGAGAAATCAAACATGGCATGTTCGAAAGATTGGAGAGGAGGTTGTTCATGAATCGGGAGAGGAAAAGAGTTTCATAAGCAAATACCGGATACGAGCACGGACTTTTCATAGGAAGTCATTCGGCAATGAGGAATAGCCAGGTCTGACGGATTTGTGCGGGACGACATTGTACGTTGGGATAGGGACGAGCGAGGAATGAGTTGCGAGGCAAAGGGTGGTGGAATTTGGAAGTGGAGAGCGCGTTATATGAACAGACCGAGGAAGTATTGTCGGCGTTCCGAGACTTTGAGCCATTTTAATTGCTGGAAATAAGGCGTGATGTGTCCGTCTTTTCTTACGTGGAGGATAAAGCGAATGCAAGGATTAAGAGCTCGCTGCAATCGAGTATTTTCAACTCACGTAATGTCAACAAGAACGATTGAGCAATAATCGAATATTGGGAGGATAGAGAGAGATAGAGAGAAATAGAGAGAGATAAAAGAGATAGAGAGATATAGAGAGAGATAGAGAGATATAGAGAGAGATAGAGAGAGATAGAGAGAGATAGAGATAGAAAGAGATAGAGAGAGATAGAGAAAGATAGAGAGATAGAGAGATAGAGAGATAGAGAGATAGAGAGATCGAGATAGAGAGATAGAGAGATAGAGAGATAGAGAGATAGAGAGATAGAGAGATAGAGAGATAGAGAGATAGAGAGATAGAGAGATAGAGAGATAGAGAGATAGAGAGATAGAGAGATAGAGAGATGGAGAGACAGAGAGATGGAGAGATGGAGAGATGGAGCGATGGAGAGATGGAGAGATAGAGAGATGGAGAGATGGAGAGATGGAGAGATGGAGAGATGGAGAGATGGAGAGATGGAGAGATGGAGAGATGGAGAGATGGAGAGATGGAGAGATGGAGCGATGGAGAGATGGAGAGATGGAGAGATGGAGAGATGGAGAGATAGAGAGATGGAGAGATGGAGAGATGGAGGCATGGAGAGATGGAGAGATGGAGAGATCGAGAGATCGAGAGATGGAGAGATGGAGAGATGGAGAGATGGAGAGATAGAGAGATGGAGAGATGGAGAGATGGAAAGATGAAGAGATAGAGAGATAGAGAGATTGAAAGATAGAGAGATAGAGAGATTGAGATGAAGAGATAGAGCTAGAGAGATAAAGAGATGGAAGAGATGGAGAGATAGAGAGATAGAGAGATAGAGAGATAGGGAGATAGAAAGATAGAGAGATGGAGAGATAGAGAGATGGAGAGAGTAATAAAAATATTTGAAAACAAAAAAATTCAATTACATAGAAGTGTACTAATTATCAATCATTATATTTTAAAGAAAAATAAAATTTTGTCAAATGGTAAGAAATGTCTGAAGTTTTTTTGGCGAAAACGTTGAAAAATTATAAATGAATAAAACAAAATTTTTAAAAATTCTCAGCTAAAATTGTTCAAATTATTTTAAACTCTTGAAATAGTTTAAATGTATTCAAATGAAAGTAGGTGGTGGAAAGTAAAAAAATTCGTTCACGCATCTTTATGCAATGATTGACAAACTGAAAAAAAGTTATTTTCCTCAAAACAAAATGGTTCAAAGAATTGTAAAAATATCAAACTCTACATGACACTTCTTTGTGATCCTATAAAGAAAGTCTATGAGTTACAAAAACATTTTTTCACACGTTGCGGAGATCTGACTCTGGACGGACACAACTATGTTTTTTTTGCTCAAAAATTCCTGTTTTATTTTTTTTGAGAAATTTCATATTCAATATTGTCTGAATGGATTGAGTCAAAAAATGATTCGAGATTATAGTAAAACAAAACTGTGCTATGAATTTGAACCGGATTTGTTCATGGATTGCTGAGTTATGAGGACATACAGACATCCGAGGTGACGGAAAATCCAAATTTTTTTGTTTTCGTATAGTATGCCAACAGATGTTGGTATAAAGTTTGTATGGTTGTTTTCATAAGAAATAGGTTTTTGGAAGGCAATACTGATAGGCACTTCTTATGTATGGCGAGTGCCTAAAAAACAAACATACGAGAGAAAGGCCGAAGCAGACCAGGCGAGTGTCCTTTGAAACGAGAGAATATTCACCCAGCAAGAATGGGAGGAACGCTGGGAGCAAGCGAGCACAGGGAGGCTGATCACCTCCCGGATTCATTTTGTTTACTTAGGTTGCTGGACTTGTAGTTTGTCCGATAAAGCAGGCGAGTAGCATATCATCGGTACTCGCGGGACGGGATGCTTTGGCGCGAGCTGGAGAAAGGACCAAAATATTACCGTGTCACCCTACTCCCTAACTTCCCAGCCTGGCGCTGGACCAGCCTGCTCTCATCGGAGTGTCCGCTGATCGGATAAAACCGGCACCTCACTTGAAGGGATCGTGGAGAGGCAGAACGTTTGAGGATAGCTGTGTCGCAGTAACGGTTTGGAGTCCTCGTGGACCGCGATGGAGGCCACCACCGTCCACGGGCAAGGTCTCACCCCTCGTCTGGCCTCACCAGGGTTCCTGGGAGGACATTTCGAGGCAGCCAATTTCACGGCCGGGTGAGCCACGAGTTGCAGGCCGCAGAGTCTGCGAGACGTTCAAATCCAGCGCTAATAAGGCGCGACGGCAAAGTGGGCAAAAGCGGCGATCTCAGCGCGCCACGAGGGCCCTCGTGGTAACACCAGCGCGCCGGGCAGTCTACGCGAGACGATCGACGCAGATCGACGCCACGCGGAGCCGAAGAGGCACGGAGACTGCTGAACGCCTGAGAGAGTGAGGAGCATCGAGTCATCGACCCAGCGAGGGCGTGGATCGGTGGTGAATCAGCACTTCACGTACCGGGAGACTACGACTGACACGCGTCATCGATTCGTCCTTCAGTCTAAGTTTCTCGTTATCTTCACATTCTTGTTGTATTTTATCTAATTTTGAGTTAATTCTGTGTGTGTGAGGAGATCTGGGTTCCTGCGACGGCAGAATTCCGTAAGCCGATCCCAATTTCCCTGTAAAGGGGGCAATTCCGTACTTATTTGGCCGTGTGCCTGTAACTTTACTTTTCTTTTACTGTATTCGGCCGTGTGGGTGTATTTGAAATTCGCTTCATCTTATTTAGCCATGGGGCTATATTGATGGTATAATAAATTTAATTTAAGGTGTTTTTGTGTACGGAATTGCCACCTCGTTTATCGTCACCAAGTTATTTTCGCGTTAGTTCCCGTAGGGTAAAATAAGTTGGTTATCGTTGGCTATCATGGGTTATCGTTGGCTATCGTAATTATCGTTCGCTCTTATAATTTTGGTCATGTCTTTTCGGCTTTGCAAACTCTGTATAAATTCTCGATCGCGAATCTGTGCTCAAAATTAATGTTAAACTTTCGAAAAGCTCTCGTTTATTGTAAGACGGATCTCAAGGTCTTGGGCCATATGAAGAATTGAAATTGATTGTAAAAGTGTGATTGCCGAATTATTCACTCACCTAAAGAATCCCCTCTACCATTCTGGCCTTGAACAATATTCTGAGCGGCCGGCGTCTCATTCGCCATGTGAAAATCCGTGTTTCTCGGCTAGCACTGTCGAGAGCGAAAAAGAAATATGCCGTTCCCTTGGAACGGTGGGGCACAATATACAGTAATGTGCAATTGAAGTGACGCACTCGGTTTTTTGACTCCACCGCCTCAAATTAACTCGTCACGAAAAAACTGCCAAGTAGTTTTTACGTGAAATTTTCACCCCCGCTCAATGCCGTTAAAATCAGCTCGATCGGACAATAATTTGAAAAATTGCAGCTATTTTTAGGCACTCACCATACATGGAAAGTGCCTATTAGTATTGCCTTCCAAAAACCTTTTTCTTATGAAAACAACCATACAAACTTTATACCAACATATGTTGGCATATTATACAAAAACAAAAAAATTTTGATTTTCTATCCCCTCGGCCGTCTGTATGTGCTTATAACTCAGCAATCCATGGACGGATCCGGTTCAAATTCATAGCACAGTTTTGTTTTACTATAATCTCAAAACCATTTTTGACTCAAATCTTAATCCATTTAGACAATGTTGAATATGAAATTTCCCAAGAAAAAGGCCATTTTTGAGCCAAAAAATTATTTTTGTGTCCGTTCAAAGTCAGATCTCCGCAACCTGTCAACCAATATTTTTGTAACTTATAGACTTTCTTTATAGGATCATAAAGAAGTGTCCTGTAGAGTAAAAAGTCTTTACAGTTCTATAAACCATTTTGTTTTAACGAAAATAACTTCCTTTCTCAGTTTTTCACTCATTGCACGAAGATACATGAACGAATTTATTCAATTTTCACCATGTACTTTCATTTCAATACATTTAAACTATTTCAAGAGTTCAAAATGATTTAAACAATTTTAACATAGAATTTTTAATATTTTTGTTTTATTCATTTATAACTTTGTAACGTTTTCGCCAAAAAAACACTGATTGGACAAAAATTTTAGACATTTCTTACTATTTGATAGAATATTATTTTTCGTTGAAATATTATGATTGATAATTAGTACACGTCTAAGTATTTAAATTTTTGTTTCCAAATCTTATTATTACTTTTATGCACAAAAAAATTTTATGAAATATAACCTGAAATACACAATTTTCTTAATGAAAAAAAAACATCTCCACACATTAAACCACACTACACTCGATCGAATTACACAAATGATCACTTTAAAAAATCAGATGTCATATTTTTCAACATTATAATTCACGTAAACAATACAACGGCCGTGATTATGATGACAGATAAAAATCATCAATAAAAGGAAGCAAATTTTGGCTGCGTTATCTTGAACGCTTAAGCCCGAGACACAATGACATGAGTAAGAGTTAAGGAATAAGAATCAGCCAATCGCGGCGCACTTTGAAGAAACTACGCCAATCGGATGGCTGATTTCTTATTTTTGTCATTGTGACTCCTGCTTTATTTACATGCTTACAGCACGAATAGGGGGAATTCTAACACGGGCGCACTGTGCTTGAGCGCTGCATAATCTGGCGTACCCATTGGTCAAAATAAATTTCGGGCGTGGCATTGTGGTGCGCGAAATTCAATTTGACGAATGGGTACGCCAGATTATGCATCGCTCAAGCGCAGTGCGCCCGTGTCAGGATTCACCCATACATTGGCATATAAAACGCTACTGGATAATGGATATGACGCTCACAGCGCTCGAAACATTCAAGACGAATGCAGCCTATGCTATCTCTTTGCCACTCGTCGCGACAACCAAAGTTAGAATATAAAAGATACGCCCAACTCGTTTCAGGTTCCAAATAACTTCTTATTAAAAAAAAATCGATTTTTTCCTTCGTAATGTTGATCTTTTTTCCTTCTATGACTACAATAGCTGATGATTTCAATGATGTTAAGGTAAATAATTTAGCTTCTCTCATATATTTCCTTTGTAAATTATATTAAGATTAAGAATTACAATTTTTATATGAAGTAATTGAATAAAGTGCAAAACGTACTTGAATTGTAATTTCAATTGTTAATTATTATAATTTACCAAGGAAATATGTGAGAGAAGTAAAATTATTTATTTTAACATTATTGAAATCAACTATTTTGGTCATTGAAGGAAAAAAGATCAAAATTATGAGAGAAAAAAAGTCGAACAAAATTTCTTTTAATATGAGAAGTTATTTGAATCCCATCTTCGGTAGAATCTCAAACATTTTCCTTTTTTTATGTAGAATTTTATAATTTTTTTGGAAAAATTTGAAGGCATCCTATTCAAAGAAAATCCAATTTTTTAGCTTAAAACAGCTATGAAGACAAAAATTTTTTTTTCTTAATTTTTGATATTTTTATCAAAAAGTACATTGAAAAATAAACAAAAATGACCTCTTGGCAAATTAGAATATCGTGGTTATTGTGAAAGTTATGATTATTTTAAGAATATTTTTCTCAAAATCAATATCTTCGGTATGGTTTAAGATAGAGAGCTAAAAATGTACATGGATACTTCTTTTGACATGTGGAATAACATATTAAACAATAATAAAAAATCAAAGGTGGTCACCGACATAACGTCGTTGAATTGACATGGAATGACTCATATACATGTGTAGTCTATACATACGAATATTCTACTAAAAGTAGAAATTTTGGTCTTTCTGAGAAATAATAATTCCCGTTTTTTCAAGAAAATGACTAATAGTAACACTTAATTGCCGTACGTAATGGACAAACAAAATTTGACAGTTGAGGTTATGTTGCCCTGTGTAAGTTTGGAGTGGGGAGAAAGCGTGATCGGGGTCGTCAAGTTATGGAAGCATGTTGCTAAGTTATGAGCGCGGTCAAGTCATGGGAGATTCAGTTGTGGGAGCGTACACTGTACTTTTATATCGAATAATATTTTGATTATATTTAAATCTGTCATTAATAACGATTAATATAGATTATCAGAATAATTCATCGATGTTCACAATGAATCAAAGAGTTTGAATAACGGTGTGGGTGCCTATTAAAACCAGCCTGTTAGAACTAAAATTCAAAATATATTCGATCACAACGGCATAAATCAAGACAATGATCAAGAATACGGAGCGCGAAGCGTGGGGGGGGGGGGGGGTTGGGGGGCGAAGCCCCCTAATGAGTACGCGAAGCGTACTTGTTATCATTTGGGACGCTCGAGAAGAATTGAAAGATTTTGGTTTTTGCTCGATATTTTTAATGCGAGCTCAAAAATCGATCCAGTAAGAACATAGTTGGCAAGGAGCATTCTTTCTGAACAAAATCCTTTTAAAAAAAAATCGGGCAATTATTAATTGAATTAAAGCCCGGTGAGCTGACTGAATGTAAATAAGGATAACTCGGGAACGACTAATCCAATCAGGATCTTCCTCCACGAAGATCCGTAATGGACTACCTTTGAAACGTATGCAATGGATTGGCGAAGATAGGTCTACTGAAAATCAGTAAAAAAGTATTAAGTAAAAAAATTCGTAAGTAAAATTAGGTAAAGCTGCGGAACTCACTTATGAAACATTCACCATTGGAAAGGTGACGTTTACACGAAAAAAAACACTCCTTGTCGTTATCGATAAGACCCTTGATAGGGGAGAAATCAACGATTGAAGACCTGGCCACCGTAATTCGACGTAGCGATAGCTCGTGCTGTGTGGCACGAAAAGTTGAGCCGACGCCACTGCAAATACCGAGCATTGGTAACGCAGGCAAGGGATAAACCATTGCCGCTACCCTGGGCTACGTTGCCGTAGCAACGGAAGCCGAATTAAACAATCGAACATGTCATACTTAAATGTACGTTAAATTCATATTTAAATTCGGATCTTCTGAATAATCAGGAACATGTTCAATACATTGAAAAAAAATTGAAGTATTATCAACTACGCGATGAGGTTGAGCAGTCCTCGTTAAGTCAATAGTCATTTTATGTTAAAGGAAGGAATCGGCTGTGATTTGGCCAGTGGGTCCAAATAAAAATGGACAATTTTTCGTAGAACGTTTCGATCCTTATTCGGATCCTCTTCAGATTCATTATTTCTGAAAATACTTCCGTTTTTTGTCTTATTTTGTATAATAGTTTGATATGTTTTACATTATGAACTTGAGTGTTGTGTCATGACTGACCTGAATTTGTTTAGGTAATTTTCGATCATTTGATGAATCTTAGACAATATACATTATGAATTTATTGTATCAAGACGGGTCGTTTTTTTGTGATCCTTAGTAGTGTAATAGGGCCGGTTCTGACTCAAGATCCTTACCCCGACACTTACCGACCTTTTTCAAGCGAGACTCGAGCCACTTAGCCGAGACTCGAACCACTTAGCCGAACTCGAACCACTTAGCCGAGACACAAACCGCGTCGTGAGTCATGGGCGGCTTGCGAATGGTGGGTGGCGGACGGTGGATGGCGGGTGGTGGGTGGTGGGCGGCAGGGAGGGGGGATTTTGGATTTTTTTCGTTTGCATATGTTGCGTCAGACTGCGAACGCGGTGATATTACCAACGACGAATATCGTGGAGTGGCTCGACGATCACGTAAAAACCATCTTGCCTACGCAAGTTGAAGATTTTGAGGAGAACGAATCCGGTTAGACGCTCCATGAAATTGTACACCTGCGCGTAAATGTAAATCGCTACATACCATTGCGAGGGGGTATATCAACGTACACAAGTATGCCAAAATTTGTGCAGGACAAACACGCAGTGGTGAACATTGAGAACAATGATCAATATTGTTTTTTATGGTCAGTTACCGCTGCTATCTCACCTCTACCTGCGAGAAATAGGGACCAAATGAGTTCTTATCCGCATTTCCGTGAAGTGCTAAATTGGGAGGGATTCGATTACCCCATGAGCATCGAAAAAGTGAGAAGATTTGAGGAATTGAATCATCTAGCCATCAACATCTATGACATGGAAAAAGGAGATAAGGGTCAACGTGTAATAGTGCCGGTATATTTGAGTGCAAACGAATCGCAAATACCGACAATTTATTTGCTAGTTGTGGAATGTGAGGACGACGACGACGACGACGACGACGACGACGACGACGACGACGACGACGACGACGACGACGAAGACGACGACGACGACAACAACAACAACGCTAGCGAAGACAAATTTTAACTCCGTTCACCGGTACATCACTTCGCTTGGATCCGAAATCTCTCTAGTCTGATCAGCGCTCAAATATCAAAAGATGACCATCGTACGTGGATACGTGACAGGTGTCTGTGTCACTTTAAAATGGAATTTACCCTTAAAAAACATCGCGTTGACTGCGTAAATATAAATAAAAAATGTCGAGTCACATTGCCTAAGCCAGAACAGGCAATTTTAAAATTCATGAATTTTCGTTATAAAGAGAGGGTCCTATTTGTCATTTACGCTGATCTGGAATGTCTCCTTGAGCCCATTGCTTCACCACAAGTTATCAAAAACACTGTGAGCTATCAAAAACACACACCTCACAGTATCGGTTATTATTTAAATTGTTCGTTTGATGATTCAATGACCGAATATAAGAGTTATCGCGGTAAAGATTGCATAAACTCGTTTATGCAAGAATTGGTCAAATTCTCAAGCACCCTCGATGCGCGAATAAAAACTGTAGTACCAGTAGAGCAATTGAACGCTGAGAATCGTCGTGAATACGATTCAGCAAAAATTTGTCACATACGTGAAAAACCCTTTGTTGCTGGATGTGTGAAAGTTCATGACCATTGTCATTTTTCGGGAAAATTTCGCGGTGCAGCTCATCAGGATTGTAATTTAAATTACACAAAATCACACGTAGTTCTTATCGTCTTTCACAATCTCTCGGGTTATGATTCGCATTTTTTGATTCGAGCATTGGCCACGGCATTCGAGGGAAGGGTAAACCTCTTGCCCGTGAATAAAGAACAATATATCTCATTTACAAAAGTCGTCAAAGGTACATGCATACACTATCGATTCATCGATTCATACCGTTTTATGCCGAGTAGTCTGGAAAAATTGGCCTCTTACCTCATAAATGATTGCAAATTAATTACAGATAAGTATTGTAATAGTCCAGTGGAACGGGAATTATTGGCGAGAAAGGTGGTCTTCCCCTATGATTATCTCGATGATTGGACGAGACTCGACGAGACTGAATTACCGAGTAAAGATAAATTTCACTCAAAACTCTACAATGAGGTCATTACGGACGAGGATTATGCACATGCACGCGACGTTTGGACACCATTCAAAATAAAAACTTTGGGCGAATATTCGGACTTGTACCTCAAGACTGATATATTGCTTCTGGCTGATATGTTTGAAAACTTTCGATTCAACTGCTTAAAGGCATACAATCTCGATCCACTGCACTATTATACAGCGCCAGGTTTTGCGTTCGATGCTATGCTCAAGTGCACTAGTATTGAACTTCAACTCTTCACCGACATTGATATGCTATTATTTATCGAGCGGGGTATTCGGGGTGGTGTGGCTCAATGCTCAAATCGATACGCGAAGGCCGATAATCGGTACATGAATTCCGACTTCAATCAAGACGAAGATGAGAGCTACTTCATGTACTTTGATGTAAATAACTTATACGGTGCGGCAATGAGTAATCCACTGCCATATAGCTCTTTCGAGTAGGTCGAGAATTTTCATACTGATATGATTCAATCACTTCCCGATGATGATGAAATCGGATATATATTCGAAGTTAATTTGGATTATCCCCGAGACATTCACGATCAGCACAAAGATCTTCCATTATGTCCCGAACATCACACACCTCCGGGATTCAAACAGCCAAAACTTAAGACGACTTTATTGTCAAAACAGAGATATATCATACATTTTCAAAATTTAAAACAAGCTCTAACCCTCGGTCTTCGTATAACGAAAATTCATCGAACTTTGAAATTCCGGCAAAAAGCATGGCTTAAAAAGTATATCGACATAAACACCGAACTGCGTAAATACGCGAAAAATGAATTTGAGAAAAACTTTTTCAAACTCATGAACAATGCAGTTTTCGGTAAGACAATGGAAAATGTTAGGCGATATCGGGATGTTAAACTCGTGACAAAATGGGGTGGACCTTTTGGTGCAAGGGCTTTAATCGCAAGGGCGACATTTCACAGCTGCACAGTTTTTGATCGTGACATGGTCATCATTGAATTGATTCGAGCTAAAGTAAAATTTGAGAAACCCATATACCTTGGATTTTCAATTCTCGACATGTCGAAAATCCTCATTTACGACTTCCATTATAATTACATAAAAATGAAAAATTTCAATCAAGTCAAACTACTTTACACTGATACAGACAGTCTCGTTTATCATATCGAAACTCCCGATATATACAGTGACATGAAGAAGGATTTGCACAAATTTGATACATCCGATTATGCGCCAAACAATCCGTATGGCATACCACCAGCTAATAAAAAAATATTGGGTCTGATGAAGGATGAAAATAAGGGGAAAATAATGGAAGAATTCGTGGGTTTGCGAGCCAAACTATATGCCTTCAGAGTCCCAGATGATGAAAAAGAAATGGAAAAGAAAAAAGCTAAGGGTATTCGGACGGCAACGTTAAGATCGATGACATTCAACGACTATAAAGAGTGTCTATTCCACCATGCAAATGTAAAAAAAACTCAACACTCAATTCGTAGTCGGAAACATGTCGTCGAAACTATTGCTTAGACCAAATTAGCTCTCAGCTGGGATGACAATAAAAGAATTTTGCTTAGAAATTCTCCCGACACCCTATCGTGGGGTTATGACATTATCGGAGAAATGGATGAATGATGTGAAAAAAAACTTGAAAACAATGAAAATGGTTTTAAAAAAGAAATGTCATTGTAATTATGCTTAAGAATTATTTTTTATGCGTCAGATTTTGAAAAAATCTTTGAAAATCTACGAATTTGGGAAAAAAAACTCGAAAAAATATTTTAAATGGTTTAAAAAAACTGTAAATATAATGTTTAAGAATTATGTTAAAAATATAATATGTATTACAATTATATATGATATATAATTGTATATATATATTAATTATAAATAATATAATAATATGTATTAACAATTATATATGATACGGCGTATTTTGAAAAATATTTATAAATCTACGAATACGGAAAAAGAAATGTATTGACCTATTTGATTTCTCAACAATGTGCCTTTTTTTATCAGACAAAGAATTGAGAAGATACGTTTATAAATATATTTACCTAGTAATTTTTCAATAAAAAATGAAATATTAATAAAAATCATCGATGATCGTCATTTCGAAATCCTTCCTCACGCGAAAAAAAGCGTTCCTTGGGACAAAAATAATCCAAAGTCTTAATTTCACAAATCAGCTTTATTAATCCATGTGTTGTGGGTATCATCGAATCCCAACCATTTTACAAAAATTTCGTCACCGCGCTTTCGTAGAACTTTTTCAATCAAATAAATATCTGGATATTTGACTTTCAATAATTCTTGTTCGTAAAATCCACCGGCGATGGGCTCATTCTGATAATCTTCAATATTATACGTCGTGGGATTGGTTTTGTTCACTCGGCTAATGGTAAATATTTTCGTCGTTCAATTTGGGGTATAACCCTTCGTGAAAACATTTTTAAACTTGCTTATTCGCACTTTGTCGCCAATTTTGAATTTTTTCTTTCTCAATGGTCCACGATTCTTTTTGAATACACGCTGAAGTAGTTGCTTCTCATTGCCGGCATTAACATTTTTCGGTTTCATGCGAATAGTGTGATGCATGGAATTATTATATTCAGTGAGCAAACTATCGAGAATATCGATCCATTTATACTTGCCGCGTAAACTGAATTGCATCCACATTTTATTGTTCAATGTGCGATTGAATCGTTCGCAAATGGATGCCTTCAAGTTGCTATATGTCGAGTACATATGAATATTATATTGCCGCATGAGAGATTCAAAATCTGAATTATAGAATTCCTTGCCGCGATCAACGTGAAGTTTCATTGGCACACGCCCCTCGCTGAGAATAGATTTCATAGCTCTCGTTGTTTCTTTGCCGTTCTTGCTTTTCATCGGAATGGCCCATGCATATTTGGAGAATATATCGATGCAGGTGAGGAGGAACTTGTGTCCGGAGTTTTCCTTCGCGTACGCTGTCATATCCACCAAATCGGCTTGCCAGGTTTCATCCAGACCGCGTATATCCACATGGCGACGTGGATAATTTCGTCGAGCGGGTTTATGTAGTTCCCCACCACTGCTTCTCTCTCCGCCTCACTCATTTCTTCCTCTCCGGAGCGTGTAATCGAGTATCGAGTTGCGAGACTAGATGTGTGGTGCGAGTCGCCAAATCTTGTACGGTCTGCACATTTGCATTGAGAGTTTTCGCAATATTTTGTATGCTAGCTTCAAGTCCTTGCACCAGCAATGAATAACTCTCTTTTATCTCTTTGCGCATAAATTTAATATCGCTGTATGATTTGTTATGCAACGCATTTAACGTGGCGACAGTCGTTTTCCCTCTAAATCGTAATCACCGCTGGCGGTAGTCTTAAATCCAATACCCGGTCTGCCAGGAGGACCACGACCGTTTCCAAGCACACTCTTATTCAATTGTCGTTCAAACACCTCAACGCTCATGTTGCGAATGTGCGGAACATTGACAGACAACGGATTAATAAATGATTTTAGCCTCACGCAACTCCTCGATTATCGATATTATTTCATTGGAATGCGATAAATTTCCGGCAGCCTGCGATGATAAGAGTAAACGTAGACGATCAACAAGCTCATTAGGATCATCCCAATAAACATAATCAAATTTTGCCGGTTTTTTTCGCGCAATCTTGTATTTCGGCATACCTTTGCCGCTGTGTCTGGAGCGGTCACATATCTTGGATATGTAATTTTTGAATTAAGTGCTATTATCCGTACGTATAGCGCCCGAGGCTTTGTAATATTTCCGATAAGCATTTGTCTCCGTGATAATTTTTTCATACGCTCGCAAATCATCCGTTGTAAAATCAACAGGCTGTTTTTTGAATAATAGCTCGACTAATCCAACGGTTTTTGCATAATTTTTCTCCTTCACACGAATTGCCGAGGATAAGGAAAAATCTATCGGCGAATCGCCAATCATTAGCTTGTCATTGGGGAGGTTTCTCACACCATACGTGACATCGAGGCTTGTTTTTCTATTCGAGCGCAACAACGAAAGATACTCATTGATTAATTCATCGGCATTGCTGGACATTGTGTCTCCCTCTACCGACCGGAAGGATTCATCGAAATCATCCGATTGTTCCTTCATGCTGCGCTCATTTTCTCCAAGAGAACCACCCCCACTCTTCATTACTCAATCACACTACCCCATCAATATAAATACCTCCCCACTCGCCTCAATACTCAGTCGCTACTTAGCTCTCGAATCGCCATGTAATGAAAACTGTTAATTTTGATCAAAAATGAATCTTGGAAATTATCAAACATGAAATTCATAGGTGAATAACACATACACAAAAGTCTCACAAAAAACATAAACTAAGCAATAAAATATCAAAATCCTCCCTCTCACAGACACCAAGGATCACAAAAAAATGACCCGCCTTTATACAAGAAATTCATAATGAAAATTATCCAAGATTCATTAAATGACCAAAAAAAATACCCGTACAAATTCAGGTCAGTCATGACACATAACATTTAAGCTTATAATGTAAAACATATTATACAAAATAAGACAAAAAAGAAAGTAATTTTAGAAATAATAAATCTGAAGAGGATCCGAATTAGGATCGAAACGTTATACCAAAAAAATTGTCCACCGTCATTTGGACCCACTGGCCGAATCGCAGCCGATTCTTCCTTCACTATTATAAACGTCTTTTTCCTCGAGCACTTTCATGTTGTCGGTGCTGGGTCAACGACGATACTGTGCTGCCATCATCATACGATACATTATTCATCACTGTGTGCTGAGAAAATTGTCAAAACCTCGCCTATATCAACCCTCATTCATTTCACTATTCTTGTCAATCATGATAAATGCATACTTGCCGGCACGCCAACATTCCGAGCACAAATTTTTAAATTTCTCATACGGCATGTCAGTATTCACATGCCGGAGATTCATTTCATCCTGCTTGAAGAGCACAACGAAATTTGTATTATCTCGTATTAGATGCTTGGGAATACGTGCGTATGTTTGACAAAGATAAAAACAATCGATATTTTGATGACGGCCCATGGCAAAAAAGGCTCGAATATTGTCCTGTTTTTCGCACGCCACATCGTCAAAGATAAATATTGAATTGGGGCGTGCATCACTCGGTCTAACCACTTGTTCGTGCTCGTTGAAGGGAAAATAATCGATATCGGGCACTGGCTTGAGCAAACATTCGAGCAGCTTGTACTTTGGCTGCTTCAACGACTTTGAGTATACATAAACATTTTCAAATCTCACGCCATTTGGATGAGTAATGAGACTGAATAATGCATTAGTTTTGCCGCAATTTGACGGCCCGCAAAATACCGCGCGAATGCTATTCGGCAATAAATGACCATGACGTTTTGCCACCTTCTTCTCGCTCCGCGTCAATGCATCAAAATTCATTATAGGTAATCCCTGTTGCTTGGACACCATCTTCATCACGACTAACTTGGCAGTAAGTATAAATAAGCTTTTTATAGATGTCATTAGTCAGTCGAGTATTTACTCCTGTATGGACATGATCGTGCATACTCGCGGAGAGGCGAAAAAAACAAAAAAGTGTGGCAACGGTCTGGTAAACAGTATCATCAATAATCTTCCCGTTGAGTTGCATTTGCCCGGTTATCAGTACTGCGGTCCTGGCACAAAATTGGCAAAACGTCTCGCTCAAGGTGATCCGGGAATTAATCCACTAGACGCAGCCTGCAAACAGCACGATATTGCCTATTCGAAAAATCGTGAAAATCTCGAGGCGAGAAGCGAGGCTGATAGAGTATTGGCCGAGCGAGCTTGGAAACGAGTTTTCGCGAAAGACGCGAGTATTGCGGAAAAAGCAAGTGCTTGGGATGTAGCGACTATCATGAAGGGCAAGAGAAAATTCGGAATGAGTGCGGGGATGCCAAAGAAAAAGAAGCTTTGTAACCTTAAAAGTATTATCGGTGCTGCGAAGAAGACAATGAGTCATAGCAGTGACCCGAAAGTTATAATTACGTCAGCTTTGAAGGGTGCACGTGCTGCTGTAAAGAGGATAGGGGGTAAACGAAAATTGCGTACACCGCGGATTCTTCCGGTGCCGGGGAAAATTGGCGGTTTCTTGCCATTCCTCGTGCCAATATTTGCCGGTCTCAGCACCGCTGAAGCACTGACGGGTGGTGCAGCGAGTATAGCAAAAGCTGTAAATGCTGCTCAAGCTGCAAAACGTGAATTAGACGAGAGTAAGCGACATAATAAAACAATGGAATCTATCGCATTGGGTAGAGGTTTGCATCTCAAGCCATACAAGAAGGGTCTCGGTCTTCATATTGGGTCAAAAAACGTAAAATAACGCTACCACGCCAAGCACTCACTGACGCCGATATTCTCAAGTTCGCGAAATCCATGAAAATTCCCCATTTTCGCGGTGTTTTCATGCGAGATGATCTGCCAAAGAGTGGACCGTGGAAACGTGAGTCGGCGATTATTAATCTCGATGAGTGTAGTGGACCAGGCACACATTGGGTCGCATACACAAAGATTGGCGGCAAAGTCGTATACTTTGACAGTTTCGGTGATCTTCAACCACCATCCGAACTCATGAGATATCTCGGTGTGCGTAGCGTTAATTACAATTATATACGATATCAGAATTACGACACGATAGAGTGCGGACATTTATGCCTTAAATTTCTCTGCAAACAGCTGAATCGAAAAGACATTTATAGCCTATATAAACGTATCTCGTGAGGAAATCAGTATCAGTATCGCGCGATCAGCATGGCTGATAGTTCCACCCTGACAATATCGGGGACATCTTCTATCCTCGAGGCGCAATATTTTCCCCCAATTGAACTTGACGCGCATAAAAATTATACTCTCGGACTCGTTGAGCTGCTAACCTTCAATTCTATTCCCAACATAGACGCGGGCAATGATAAATTTTACGTGGGCGATGAGATAGTAACGATACCCACTGGCAGCTACGAAATTGAAGATATTGAGGCGTACTTGCAGTCAGAGTTGACAAATGAGAACATCAACATTACAATTGTACCCAATAACAATACGCTGCTAAGTGAAATTGTGTGTAATCGCGATGTAAATTTTTCACCCAACGATTTAATTGGATCTCCATTGGGATTCACCCGGCGCATCCTCGAAGCCAATAAAAACCACAAATCTGATCTTCCGGTGGCCATTCTGAAAGTGAACGCCTTGCGTGTAGAATGTAGCATCACAGCAGGTGCATACATAAACGAGCAAAAAGTCCACACAATTCACGAATTTTTCCCACTCGCACCACCGGGCTATAGAATCATTGGAGTTCCCTCGCACGTCATTTATCTGCCAATAACGAGCAAGACAATAGATCATATTCAGCTTCGAATAATAGATCAAAACGGTGATTTAGTTAATTTTTGTTGTGAGGTTATAACCATACGATTGCACATCAAATCCGGATGATGGGTATAGTCTTTAATAGAACACCAACGTCAACTGTGAATAATAATAGGATACCATGGGTAAAGGCAATCAGTCGTCGAACTACATTCAGAGGACTAACACCTCAAAACGTGCAACTGTTGAAGATCCTCGGCCTTCACGTTCGTGGCAAAGGACTGTAAAACATTACTTTTTCTGCGTGCTTTGCATTTGTTGTGCAAGATGGCGGAAGCAATAGTGAATATTCACACACCAATTATCTTTGACGAATGTATCGTACAATCGGAGATTCACGCGCACCCGCCATACGCCTCATCGAAGTTCAACAACAGCGATGAAATACGTATCGCCGTTCAGCATCAAGATCTCTGTCTACTACCGAGCAAAAGTTCTCTTCATATATGCGGGAAATTGAGTAAACCCAATGATGCTCCATGCACCACCACTAAACTCGTAAATAATGCAATTTGCCATTTGTTTGAGGAGATACGTTATGAACTTAATGCCATAGAAATCGATCGAAATAAAAATGTTGGGCTCACGGGTCTGATAAAGGGTTACGCGTCGTTGGGCGCTGGTAAAATTTCCATGCTTGAAAATACGGGCTGGCTCAACGTGGATGAAACGAAACAAATAACCGATGCCGCGGGCTTTTTCGATATATGCATACCGCTGAGCATGCTGCTTGGTTTTGCCGAAGATTATCAAAAAAATTTCGTCAATGCACGAATTAATTCTCTCGCGATCGAAGAGCGATGATAATGCAGTTATTCAAACGACTGTGGAAGATGATGCAGTTAATCGACCGCCTGCGGAAGATTATGAGCTGGTGCTGCAAAAAGTTAAATGGCTCTACCATACGTGACAATTTCCGATCAACGGCAAATAGAACTTTTAAAGTTTATTGCCAAAGACGCGCCAATCTCCATGAGTTTTCGCACGTGAGAATTGTATGAATATCCAATGCTTCCGGCTACGTCAAAGCACGTGTGGACTGTCAAAACATCGACTGAGCTTGAAAAACCGCGTTACGTCATTCTCGCCTTTCAGACAGATCGAAAAAATCGTGTGAAGAGGAATGCAAGCCATTTCGATCATTGTAATATTGCCGACATTAAGCTTTATTTGAATTCGCAATGTTATCCGTACGGAAATTTGAATCTAAATATAGGACAAAACCAGTATGCCATGCTCTACGAAATGTATGCAAACTTTCAGAACGCATATTATGGCAAAGAGGCGGAACCATGGCACAAAAAGACTGAATTTCTCAATTACGCGCCTCTCGTCGTCATTGATTGTTCGAAACAGAACGATTCACTCAAGTCTGGACCTGTCGATGTGCGCCTTGAATTTGAAGCAAGAGCTAATTTTCCCGCTCAAAAATCCGCATATTGTTTGATCATACATGATCGTATAGTCCAGTATAGTCCGCTGATCGGTGGCGTTAAAAAATTACTATAAAATCATATTCAGAGCACGAATGCGGGTTAGTCGTTGCCGAGATGGACTTTATCGTAGATCTACAGGGCTTCAAAAGACCCATCAATGAGTTTGTACTGAAGGAAATATCAATAATTGCCGTCAATCGCAACGTGGAACCCTTGACTCTTCACATCAAACCCGCGACACCGTGGACATCTCCACCAGCAAAGTACAAGGCGATTAACGCGTGGCTAGAACGAAATTATCATTGACGGAAATGGAATTCAGGCGAAATATCGTACAGTGCAGCTGTGAAAAAGATTCGGGCGAGCTTGGAAGGTGCTCGCATAATTTACATCAAAGCACTGGAGAAATCAATCTGGCTGTCGAAAGTAATCAATCCCTCGATGAAGATTATCGACATGGAAACCTTGGACTGTCCGTCGCTGCGACAATTACCGAAAATTGCACCAAATACGGGCTGCTCGCTGCATTCGTTCGACTCAAAGTACAATTGTGCTAATGCAAACGTAAAATCACTGAAAAAGTGGTTAAATATATACGAGGCCTTGTATGAACGAGGAATTTTTTTAATAAAGAAAAACTTTTATTTCGTCGATAAATCGTGTCTTCTTTGTTTTATTATTATTCGAAGCTTGGAAAAATTCGAAAAATACAATTTTCCTTAATAGCTAGTTTAACGAAGAATGTAGATTATTTTTTTGAAAAAACTTGAAATCATTTTTTTTTCACACTTTTAAGTCCTTGTTATGTTTTTCACGTGTATTGTTCGAGAATTCACTTTCCACCATAACAATGCAAAAATCGTCGTTTTTTTTCTTTTTAATAATTCGGGCTTCTCTGATGTCGTGATGGTGAGATGATTCGGGCCGTCATGGTTGGATAAATCCGGATGACACGGTGGATCCATAATTTTGCCTCACATTTGTTTGAATTCAATGCTGTTGTACTTTCCACCAAAGTAGTTCATGTACAATTGACCATTGTGAGCGGCATCCATCATTTTCGTCAATGCGTCGAAGGCTTTTGCGAGCCTAGCCGGAAGGAAGACGGACAACTCGTCGCTGACGTCCACGACGATTCTCTTGCCGAATTCAGTCTCCGCGGCTCTGATGTCAGATATTTGATAATCCGATTGTTGAATTAGCTCCGTCAACTTTTTTATCGGCAGAAATTCTCCTATTTTTGCCACTTTGTTGATTTCCGTGAAATCCATATCGATTGATGTAAGTATTCTTCAACGATGATGTGATAAATTTCAAATCAGATCGCGTTCGAATGACTTTTTTAACTCGATCAATTTCTTTTATCAGCAACTCTAGGCGCGTCTTGAGTTCACGACGTTGAGATGACATTTGACCGCTGACTATGATGAAGCTTGATCCGACATGCACATTTCGTCCACCACCAAATTATCCCCCCCCCCCTCCCACGCAACGATGCGAAGAAAAATCAACGCTTTTCTTTGTCCTCGATACTCTCTCTAGTTTCGGCTTTCTCCGTCTTTTCCTCCTCCTCCTCCTCCTCCTCATCCTCCTCCTCCTCCTCCTCCTCCTCCTCCTCCTCCTCCTTCTCCTCTTCCACCTCCCGACAACGTTGAATGCAATCTCGTCGTGGGGGTGGGGGGCCATCTATGCAATCTCCCGTTGGTCCAACCGTATACCAATGTTTTTCGCACCGTAGATATTAGATAATTTCCTCATCTTCGCGTAGATGCTCGGGTAAACGATCCCACAGCGAGTTAATATCTTGCGGATACAATACCAAAATGATCTGTTTTGGCATACATTTAAAGTCACTATGTGTCAATTCCCGCGCATCTTTCGGTGGATAATACACTCGGCCACGTGAATCCATTTTAACAACAAGCGACACACGCACACACACACGCAATGACGGCAGAGGATTGACTGAAATTTCTTCTCAATAAAAATGAGAATCAGCCGATATGATTCTCGATGAAATTCATGTCTCAGCCTGATCACTCTATCACCCCAATTGTTTATCTCAAAATATCAAAGTGCATGCCGACAAAAATTCCACGAACTCCCTCTGCAACGAATGACGAAAAACTCAACGCTCCTCCTCCTCCTCTTTGTCCTCGATACGCTCTTCAGTTTTCGCTTTCTTCGCCTTTTCCTCCTTCTTCTCTTTCGCCTCCCAACAACATTTAACGCAATCTCGTCGTGGTGGTGTGGGACCATCTATGCGAGTTTCCAGCATATCAAGCGTAGTCTAATGTTTTACGTACGGTAGACATGAGATTATTTCTCTATCCTCGCGTAAATGCTGCGGTAAACGATCCCACAGCCAATAAATATTTCGCGAATAAAACATTAGAATGACCTCTCTCGACATATATTTCAAGTCACTATGTGTCAATTTCCACGCTGCTTTTGCGGGGTAACACACTCGCACGCTCGTGTCCATTTTACCGGTAAGTGGATCAACCATTGCAACGGGCGGCGAATCGACTAAAATATTTTTAATTGTGAACCGATGATCGTCTATGCAGCTATGTGTTGATAATATCTGCATGCGTCGCGACGAAAAAAGTTGGACCTGGTTTGTATACATTTGTATACATCATAAATTTGACACTCGACACTCTGCGCATGAGAGCGCGAGCGAGCGAGAGCGAGAGAGAGAGCGCGCGTCTGAGAAAGAGAGAGCGCAAGCGAGTGAAAGAGAGAGAGAGAGAGAGAGAGAGAGAGAGAGAGAGAGAGAGAGAGCACGAGCGGGCGGAAGAGAGAGAGCGCGGGCGAGAGAGCGCGTGCGAGAGAGCGCGTGCGAGAGAGAAAGAAAGAGAGAGAAAGAGCGCGGGCGGGTCAACGTCATCAATGACGCCGTCATCTAACGCCTTCTTCAAAAAATCATGGGCATCTAATCGAAAATCCCAAGACACCCCCCTTCCCGCACACACGCACATGCACGCACATGCACGCACATACACGCAACACATGCTAACGAAAAAAATCCCAAATCCCCCCCCCTCCCTGCCACCCACCGCCCACCTGCCACCCTCCACCCACCACCCACCGCCCGCCACCCACCGTCCGCCACCTACCATAGTGGAATAGTGGGGGATGATTTTTACGGTTGGGGAAGTTGCCGTTAATTATTTTCGTGTACCGGTTTCGTCATGGTGTCGGTTGTAAACCGGTTTCAGATTTGTAACTGTTGGTTTGATGACGAGTTTTAAACTGATGGTTGTTAATTTGAAGTTTTTCCGTTATTATTCAGAGTTTTGCTAAATTATTGAATTATATATGTTGCTTTGTTTGTCAATGTCGGTTCTGAAATTGATCGCTTCGGAGTGTGCTTTTATCTGTATCATTTCAAGAATTAATCGCTTTTTTAGTCATTGTTCATTATTGAAAATTTTCACATCATCGAATTTAAAATTGTGTTTTAATTCAATTCCGTGTTTAGCTAACGCTGTATTCTGTGTGTTAGTGTGTTTCAGACTATTTTTGTGTTCGTTGATTCTTGTTTTTGGATATCGTTTTGTTTGTCCTATGTACAATGCATCACAATCGTTACAATCGAATTGGTAAACTTCGTTTGATTTGTTCATTTTGTCTATTTTGTCTTTGGTGGAACCGATGATAGAGTGTTGTGTTGGTTGTTGGTAACTAATGTTATATTGAATTGTCGAAAGAGACGGATTAGTTGGTGGTGAATATTTTCAGTATATGGAAAATTTATCAATCTAGAGGAGTCGAATGTGTTGCTCGTATTTGATTGTTCATTAATTATTGTCAGTCTTTGTCTTATTATCTTTTCTGTGAAGGAAATTGGATAGCAGTTTTGTGTCATTGTGTTTTTGATTAGTTCAATGTTTTTTTGATGGAAGGATACTTTTTATCATTAGGTGAAAAATTTTGCTTCCCATAAATGAAACCAACAGATATAAAAACATATATCTATAAAACCATCTCAGAATTTGAATCGAAAATAGATTACTTACTAGAAAAACCAATATAAGAAGGCATTAGAAAGAAATTCACCAAATTGATTGATAAAGTCAAAACTCCAAACTCATTCTTTAACACCAACAAAATTATCAAAGATATATCTACTTCCCTCAAAAACAACCCTCAATTAATAATTACAAGAGCAGATAAAGGAAACTCGACCATTATACTAAATAAACAAAACTACATCACCAAAACCGAAAACTTACTTGCAGACAAAACGACATATAAAATCACAAATGAGAATCCACTTAACAGACCACGAAAAGGTGTTAACCAAATTCTCGCAAGATGGAAAAATCTCAAAATAATAGATGAAACCACACAAAAACATTTAAAAGCATCTAAAAATTCACAAACATAACTATCCGCTACGTCCAATAGTATCCTCTATTAAGGGAGCTTTCCAGTGTGACAGCCCGAAAAATCGCTGTTTTTCGCGATTTTTTTTTTTAAGGAGGTTCACTAGTGTTTGCGGGAGATGAGGGGGCTGGGCGGAAACCCTATGCTTATACACGGGCTTCGCGAAGTGTAGCCAACCGCCGAAATGACTTATCTCGAAACGGAAAATTGCCGAATTTTGAGAGATAATGTAGAGCAGAATGGCTAAAGTTCCCTTTTGTAGAGTTTATGATTTATTAAAAATATTCTGTGAGGCTGAAAACACCAAAAAATACAATTTTATAATTCTTATAATTTGCGGCGAAGTGCGGCAACAAGGTGTAAATTTTTTGCGGTTGGTATCCATGAAGTGTCATGGCGACTCCGACCAGCTGAAACTCGTTACTCGAGCAGTCTACGCAATCATGCCAAATCAACAGTACAGGTGGAGAGGCAAATTAATAAGCAAAAAGAATTATGAACATATGTTAAAACGTGTAGAAAATAGGAAAAACAGGAAAAAGTGCCGTGATAAATTGCCTCAAGAAATACCCGGGAATACATCAGTATCTTCTGAGTACGAGAACTCCGACGTAGGATGCCGTATCGTCGATATAGGCCATTTAGCCACTCAGATGAAGTGCTGTACTATTTGCGAGGAAAAATTATCACTGTGTGATATTGAAAAAGAAACAAGGAAAGGACTTGCATCGATATTTTGCGTGCGATGTCAACAGTGCCTGCTGCTAAACACCGTGACAACCGGCAAATATCATCCGCATCCTACGAGTGGTCGCAGGATGTTCGACATAAATTCCAAAGTCGCGTTAGGTGAGCACAATTTTATAAATTTTTCTAAACAAAACCGAACATAACCTATTATTATCCTCAGAAAATAAGCTTTTTATTAGTAAATAACATTTTTTGCTCAGTGCGCAAACAGTATGTCAACGTATAGAATTTTTTGTATTTTTTTCTTATCGATGGAATGTATTTGTTTCTCAGCGGTCCAAAGAAAATGATCTATATCGATAGCATATGCACTTGTTGATTCCGTTAAAATTCAACTTTATAGAAAGCAACTGCATACTTGAGGCTGCTTTTTGTACCCATCGGTAGAATCAAAAGTTTACAAAAATGCTGGTATATTATGTTTCGATCACTGCGCAGCCATTCGACTGCTGTCAATATGAAAATGTATGCTTTTGCTGTGATTGCTGGAGGGTTGGTTAAAAGAATTAAAATGATAATGTTGGTATATTGTATTTCGATCACTGTGTAGCCATTCGACTGCTGTTAATATGAAAATTTATGCTTTCGCTCTCACCGATGGAGGGTTGGATACAAAAATTGACATAATAATGCTAGTCAATTGTCAATTGTCAATTGTCAATGCTAGTCGTTTGTCTGCGTAGCCATTCGACTGCTGTTAATATGAAAATTTATAGTTTTGCTCTCACCGATGGAGGGTTGGATACAAAAATTGACATAATAATGCTGGTATATTCTCTTTCGGTCACTGCGCAGCCATCAGACTTTTATTCCCAGTGACGAAAACTCGTATTAATATTGAAATTGTTATATTACAAACTTTTTTATTCAATTTGCAGGGGCTTTGCATACTGGACAAGGACACACGCACGTCAACAATTTTCTCCACACCATCAACGTATCCGGCATGTCAAGAGATACATTCAAGTCGCACGAAAGAGAAATAGGGCCTGCGATAGAACATGTGGCGAAGCAAAGTTGCATGGATAGTGCGAGGCTTGAGCGATCTCTTACTATCGAGAACGTCGAAAATTTGCAAAAATTATTGTAAGTACATGGGTTATTTCAACTTCATTTATTGATAAGTTTAGTTTACACCGGAAGAAAGGTCAAGTGCGATTGAGTATGGGAGAGTCAGAAAGATCAGAGAGATCGAATGACTCTCGTGTACTTGAACTGAACTTGAATCAATCCCTAAACTAAGCTATAATGAAGATGAAAAACTATGTCAAATCAACGATCAATTTTGGGAGGTTCCAACTGAAACCCAAACTGAAAACTAATTGTAAATTAAAACTCGCGAAAACAACGCTGAGTCATTAAAATATGAAGACAATGCTTCAGTGAAATACTGTATATATGTAAGCAAAAGTGCATTCTTCAATGAATAAATGATAAGAAATAGCTGCTGATTTTTTGTATTCATGTCAATTTTCTGGCCACATCTGATTTATTATACACTATATATAACTAGATATTCTATGCTGTTATACAATATAGTTGAATAAATTTTTTACTAATTTATAACCGCCTGTATGTCACATTACTCATTTTTCTATTTTTTCTTAACATTCTTCTTTCTTTTTATATCTCTCACATACAATTTGTATTTGTATGGAAAATAAAATGAAAAAATGGATTTCACCGTAATCACTTTTTTTCCTCACCCGGAATTCCAATAAAATATTGTAGTATACTATTACATTCAGTAAGTATTCAATTACACTACTTTCATTAATTAGCTACTTCATTTATAGACATTCTTATCCTGTGCTGACAACTTGAACTTTAATTAATGAGTCTGTGTCCACCAAAGAAAATTTGAATCGCGCGCACTGCCGAACCTGTGAACTCCGTGCCTACAGCGTTGCCGCTCTTTTTCCCCCTCTACCACGCTATGACGCTCTATTCACAAATTCCGATCTTTTATTCAATCGCATTTATAAACAAAGTAGATGACCCTTGTCTGATTTTTGTCATAGCGCTTCCTTGAACTATAAAGTAGTAGTACAATTTTTTTCAGAATTTTCTCTACATTTTTTTCCGAGTTATCAATTATTTACGTTCCCACATTGCGCCTATGCCATAAGATGCCATGTTGAAAAGGCCAAGGAAGATTATTTAATTACATTCAAACCACGTAGACGAAAATTCTGAAATAATTCAAGCATACTTCTGTAGAAGAGAGGATTACGTAAAAAAAAAATCAGATTTTTTTCTACATTTTTATATCTCTGGTGAACCTCCTTAAAGAAAAAATAATCTAATTGGTCTGGTTTTTTTTGTATATTAATTGGGTATTGAAGAATACAAAACAATTTTTTTAAGATCGATTTATTTATTCATTAATATCTACAAAAATGATGAAACAATTGTTGCAGAAAATGCACTTGGATGTGGTGTCCACGTTGGGGGTCACAATTTTGATCTGAAACAAAAAATACAAAAAGATTATTGATCGGTATATAATTGGCTTTCGTGCTATGAAGGGTTTTTTTTCGCAAAAATGGCGCCAGTTTGAACAAAAAGTATCGATTTTAGCATTTTTTTTTGGCAGTTTTTTTTACAAAAAGATAGGAAGATGTCAAAAAAAAAAGCTTCCATAGCACGATAAACAATGACGTTACGAAAATCGTGTAAAAAATTCAACTCGATAGCTTTAAAACTCTGCCCTCCAAGTTGGACACCGTTTTGAAAAATGCTGTTTCGAGAAAAACGCGTTCAAAGTTTCAAGTGAGGAAATCTTAGGTAAATCGTTTACTTACGGTCAATCAGCGATGCCAGGTCCATTCGGAAGAGTGTATACTATTCGATAAAGCAAAAAAAAATCGAGTTTTTGAAAATTTCACACTGGAAAGCTCCCTTAATAGCCCCACACATAAATTAGCTGAATTAATCCAAAGAAAACTCTCAAAATTAATAGACACAACAAACTCATACGTCAAAGACAGCTTCACAGTTAAAAAATTGGTATCGAAAATCTTTATACCTGATAACTACCAACTAATTTCATTTGATGTCGTCTCACTTTACACTAACGTGCCGTTAGAATTGGTCATACAAAGCCTCCAAAAACGATAAAATCTTTTCTCCAAAAAATTTTCATTTAACGAAATAATAAAAACAATAGAATTCATAATGTTCTTAACCTTTTTCACCTTTAACGACAAAATATATCAGCAAATATTTGGTTTACCAATGGGTTCACCGTTAGCCCCGATATTATCAAACATAGTCATGATCGATTTAGAAACAAACCGCTTAGATAAACTAAAATTCATAATACCAATCTATAAAAGATACGTAGACGATATTATCATAGCTCTACCGACCAACAAAATAGATTCAACACTTAATCTCTTTAACTCATATCACACCAAACTACAGTTCACAATTGAAGTAGAAACAAACAACAAAATACCATTTCTAGACATCTTATTAATCAGAAAAAATAACTCAATAATTACAGACTGGTATAGAAAACCTACTTGGTCAGGTCGATTCATAAACTTTTTCTCTCACCACCCTCTTAATAAAAAAAAAGGAATTATAATGACGTTGGTGGATAGAGCAATAAAACTATCGGATGTTTCCTTCCATCAAAAAAACATTGAACTAATCAAAAACACAATGACACAAAACTGCTATCCAATTTCCTTCACAGAAAAGATAATCAGACAAAGACTGACAATAATTAATGAACAATCAAATACGAGCAACACATTCGACTCCTCTAGATTGATAAATTTTCCATATACTGAAAATATTCACCACCAACAAATCCGTCTTTTTGACAATTCAATATAACATTAGTTACCAACAACCAACACAATATTCACTCTATCATCGGTTCCACCAAAGACAAAATAGACAAAATGAACAAATCAAACGTAGTTTACCAAATCGATTGTAACCATTGTGATGCATTGTACATAGGACAAACAAAACGATATCTAAAAACAAGAATCAATGAACACAGAAATAGTCTAAAACACACTTACACACAGAATACAGCGTTAGCTAAACACGGAATTGAATTGAAACACAATTTTAAATTCGATGATGTAGAAATTTTAAATAATGAACAATGGCTAAAAAAGCGATGAATTCTTGAAATGATACAGATAAAAGCACACTCCAAAGCGATCAATTTCAGAACCGACATTGACAAACTAAGCAACATATATAATTCAATAATTTAGCAAAACTCTGATTAATAACGGAAAAACTTTAAATTAACAACCATCAGTTCAAAACTCATCACCAAACCAACAGTTACAAATTTGAAACCGGTTCAAAACCGACACCATGACGAAACCGGTACACGAAAATGATTAACGGCAACTTCCCTAACCGTAAAAATCTTCCCCCACTATTTAATACTCAATCGCATCACCCCAACAACATAAATAGCTCCTCTCTCATCCTCAATACTCAGTCGCTACTTAGCTCTTGAAACATCTTGACCGTTTAATTACATTATGTAATGAACATTGTTAAATTTGATCAGAGATGAATCTTGGAAAATATAAAATATGAAAATCATAGGTAAATAACACGTACACATTGTCTCACAAAAATCATTAACTAAACATTAAAATATCAAAACCCTCTCTCACGCAGACATCAAGGATCACAAAAAAACGACCCGTCTTGATTCAATAAATTCATTATGTATATTGTCCAAGATTCATCAAATGATCGAAAATTACCCATACAAATTCAGGTCAGTCATGACACAACACTCACGTTCATAATGTAAAACATATCAAACTATTATACAAAATAAGACAAAAAACGAATGTATTTTTAGAAATAATAAATTTGAAGAGGATCCGAATAAGGATCGGAACGTTATACGAAAAATTGTCCATTTTTATTTGGACCCACTGGCCGAATCGCAGCCGATTCCTTCCTTTAACATTTCTCTACACGGCCGTATATCAAAACCAACAATAGTCATTTTATGTTTAGTTAACCAATCGGCGGTCGATCCCCAGAAAGGCATGACTTTGCCATTAATTTGCTATTCCTTAGAGTTGAATGTATTACGGATGATACAATTCTAATATGTATTTAAATTAAAAACAACAAAACTTGAAAGACATAAGCGATTGAATTTGAACGATAAAAATAAATGTCGAGCTGTCTACGGTTCGACCGTGAATTGATAGAATAGAAACATTAAACAAACTTCTCTTTGAAAATTGAATCCAATGACTCATAAATCAATCGAAAAAAGTTTGCAATTAAATCAATGATCTTATAGTAATTTGAATGCAATCTTTTGTTACTATCACGTCAATAAATTTTTTTGATAATGTAAATGAAATTTTGTTGATATACCCGGCTGTAAATTTCAATAGAGGCTAAGGCAGGTTGATACAATTATATTAAATAGCGAAAATGAACAATAACAAATTGTTTAAACAAATCAACAATAACAAATTGTTTAAACAAATAAACAATAACAAATCGTTTAAACAAATGAACAGTAACAAATTGTTTGAACAAATTAACAATAACAAGTTTTTTAAACAAATTAACAATAACAAATCGTTCACACAAATTGAAAATAAAAATTGTTTGAACAAATTGACAATAATTAATCGTTTAAACAAATTGACAATAACGAATTGTTTAAACAAATTGACAATAACAAATTGTTTTAACAAATTAACATAAACAAATTGTTTAAACAAATTGTCAATAACAAATTGTTTCCACAAATTATCAATAACGTGCGCGCATGTAAGCGCCACACCTGTAGCATTTCATATGTCGATGTATATCTATACATACGTGCTGAATGCGCGTAAGCGTCCACGGTACGAATGGAACTTTCAGTACTTTTCAGTGCGTGGTTCCGTTAAAAAAAAAATCAAAAACGCGTGACCAGAAAATTCTGAAAAAATTTGGAAAATTTTTGTTCAATGTCCTTAATTATATGAAAAATTTAGAGGGAAATCGAAATCATCGAGGCAAAACTTTGATCGAAATACCGTGGAATGCCTCATACATATAATATTCAAATGTGACTGGCCCATGCCCATGTACCTGCAGCCTCTCAAACACGCGGTTCAGGTGACACAGATGTTCCCCATAGTTTCGAGAGTACACGATTATGTCGTCGAGGTATACGACGCACACTCCGTTGATGTGTCCGACCAAGACCTCCTGGCTCATGAACCTCTGGAATGTATTTGGAGAGTTCTTTAAACCGAAAGGCATGACTCGGAATTGGTAGGTGCCCCCATCAGGCGTTGAAAATGCGGTGAGCGGCTTTGCTCGGGGCTTCATAGGTATTTGCCAGTATCCGCTTTTCAAGTCGATGGTGGAAAACACCTTAGCGGTGCCTAGTTCTTTTAATGCTTTTAATGGAATTTAGACTCCGGTAGTCCTTTGGTCACGATTACTATTGGAGAACTGTATGGTGAGGTGCAAGGCTCGATTATTCCATCCGAGAGCATCTCCTGCACCTGTTCGCGAATAATTCGTTTTTTTTCATCAGAATATTTGTAGACTGGTAATCGGAACGGTTGATCCGATGTGAGGTGAATGTCGTGTTTCGTGGTTTGAGTCTGGGGGAGCCTCCCTCCCTGCGAAAATAGGTCCTTGAAACTCTGTACCAGTTCGCAAAATTCTTCGTGATTTCCCTCGGGAAACTCTTGTTGGAATTCCTGGACGTCTATGGTGATGTCCGGAATCTTCGGGACAGGTGCGTTGAGTAAGCGTACGGAGAACCTTTTTTCCACCCCGAGATATAGGATGCCATGCATTATGTCATACAGCGCGCCATGCTTGAACAACCATGGGTACCCCAGGATCAATGGTTCTCGTGCAGTGGGAGTTATAAATGCCTCCACTGTTAAGTGCTGTCCGAGTACGGTAATAGGAATGGTCACCTTTCCCACTATGGGCATTTTCGTATTCTGTCCAGCCAAATTCGCACTCGAAGTGACTGGTTGGATTGGGGTTCCGTGAGGTAAATATTGTGGGTTTATAAAGCAGGCGTTTGCGAAAGTATCGATGGCTGCAAAGACTTCGGTATCCTCGATGGTTACGAGCATATGTGGTAATTCCCCGTTAGTCGTATTAGTTTCGGTTAAACCTACTACTGGTTGGTGGCAGGTTGGGTTGCGTCTGTCACCCGTCTCCAGTTTTCCGGATGCGCTTGGTTTCGCGTTTGGGTTTCCGGATGCGCTTGGTTCCCTGGATGGGCTTGGTTTCCTGGATGCGTCGGCCTCTCCGCATTCTTTCTCGCCAAAAACGGATAGTCCCGATGAAAGTGGAATTCCGGACAGTGTCAGCATCTTGGTACATTTTTTACTTCCGCCGATGGTCCTCCGGAAGCCCGATTAGGTTGCTTTTCCTGCCTTGGCTCTTCACGTTTTGGTTTGTAGACGGGCTGTTAGTCCGATAGATCATATTTTGCTTCAATTACTTTGGTAAGTAGCATTGAAAAAGAGGTCAAATCGTGTGGGCGGAGTACCAGTCGTAATCCCGAACGCAGTAGCTCGAGGAGTGTCGTTATTTTGACGGCTTCCGGTTCCGTTGGCTGTGTCCGTTGATATAAAAGATATTTTTGCTGAAGGAATACTCCTGCACCCTCTTTATCGCCTTGTCTGCGCGAAAAGGGCTGTGCGTTCAGCCTTGATAAAATCGCAGGGTTGTCGAAACGAGCGAGAAGCAGCTCACAAAATTTTGGCCAATCAAAACCACCACTTTTCCGCTTCTCCGGAAAGACCTGCAGATGCTGTCCTGGTCCGGGCAGACGCGGTGGTACGGTTCTCCGTGAAATACGCTCCACAGCGGAGAACGAAACGTTTCGGATCCTCGTGATCGAGGCCAGAATACGTTGGTAATGGCGGACGTGGCAGATTCTGAAGAGCCTGCAGCAATGCCCCCAAGCCCGCGTATGGGTCTGGTGCATTTTGATTTGGATGTTCCCAATCCCTTCTCCTTATTTCTCTTGCAGGTGGGCGCCGTTCCAGATTCGGTAAAGGTAAGTGGTTTCTGCTGGAAGCCTGGGCGGTTGGTTACCCGCAACGTTATTTCCGTGTTGACCAGCTGCCGGTATTACAGGTTGCCGCCACGGATCATTTCCTCCTGGAGGGTTCGAGCGATTCGCGTCACCCAGCAGCCTCTCGTTGTGTTCGTTACCGTCCGCCATGCTGTCGGTACTTTCAGTGCGTCTTCTTTTGCGATAGTTCCTTCTTACGAAGGCTGGGTAAATATTATTTTCGAGGAGTGCTTCTTGGGCGCTCAATCCTCGGAATCTGGCGGGAGTTTTTGGAGGTGCAGGATTTTCGGTAAGGTAGATTTCAGAGATTTTTTTTTGTCGGACGCCACCGGGTGTTTATTCACTCCCGGAAGTGAACTTTGGTGATTTTTCGTCTAGCTCGTTGGTAACGGGTCGATGGATAAGTAGATCCCGCAATTAGACCTTCGAGCCCCACGTTGGGCGCCAAATTGCTAAAACCATAGGGAATAACAATGGGGTAAGAGGGGGGAAAAGGGTTTACCGGATGAGGGAGGGAATGTGACGAGGAGTAATGGGAAAGGAGTGAAAACTCCCCCCCTTAAGGTTATGCGAAGACCCTCCGTACTTAGCGTTGAACCTGCGAATTATGTTTGAATTGATTTGTGTTGGCCCTGAAAAGGGCCGGTGGGTTTCGGAATTCGCCTAGTCTCGATAGAGATCGAGGATTCGAGGTAGGAGATCAAGGCCGTGCGATTTTTGATCCTCCTCACTCATGGGCCCGAAGAGGTTTTCGAGGAGATCTTGGGTTCGAGGAGGATATGCTCCCTTCCCAGTGGGCGGAGTTTTTTCCGTGGAGAGAGGTGCCACTGGGGTCCGATTTTCTTTCATTGGGCTCTCCAATAGAGGGAGAGATCCGCGTGGAAGCGTTACCGGTCGCACCGGGTTTGTGGCGACGCGCCCCGGCGCGAAGGTTTGCCCCGCAGCTGCCAGAGGGCGTCGAACTCCGGAGAGTATTCTGCTTTTGGGCGAGAGCGCGGCGCTGATGGTGAAGAGCTCCGGCTGGACCTCTCTGGCTAACTCCTCGTAAAGCTTCTCGAAATCTTCCGCTTCTCTCACTCGCTCCTCCGGTACCTTAAGAGCCGAAGAGGGGCGTTCCGGGGAAAGTGGTACCTCGGGAAGCCTTCAGTCTCGGTAAGTCGGAGAGGTCGTACGCCTAGACCCTAACACTCCCCAGAGTTCCACGGCCCTACGGAACCTCGCGGCGTAATTCGCGTCGGGGGTGACACGAGAAACCCGGGGATTGGATGTCGAGTCCGGTAGAATAACCCGAGCCGTGTCGCGTCGTGCTTTTTTTAGGCATAGGGTCACGGAAATGATTTGAACAAACGAGGAATAATGATAAAAAAAGGATGATTTATTTTAAGAAATATGAAATTATATACAGTTAATGTAGGGCTTTTTGCAAACAAAAAAGGAACGTGACTGCGCTCCACAGATTCCTAGAAGAGGATTTTGAAACTGTGGATACGGGCTTTCCTCCGCAGAGAAATCGCCTATATATATGCGGCGCCACGTATAGGAGTGGTTCGGTAAAAAGAATAACCTCTCTCGAGATTTAAGCTCCTTGCGGAAGGCTCACCTTGCGGCAAGAAGATACCTCTCGGCAATCCTAAAGACCTTTCGGCTTCTAGATTCCTTTCGGAAACGAGTGATCCCAAACCACGCGTATTTAACTCTTCTCGTTCGTCTATTCGCTTGTGGGATAGCTTGCTCAACCCGCTGGCCCTCTCGCGGCCAGTCTTAGAACTGACGCGCTCGCCATCTCGCGGATTTTCATGGTACTACGTACCCGCGCATCGGTAAGTATGTTTTGTTTACAAGTGAAAGTGACAAGTGTGTTTTCGCCGTATGAAATAAAATTAATAATTAAATAATTAAATGAGAAAGTGCGCGCTTAATTAGTACACCTTAAATGAAATTATAAAGCGTTGAAAGTGCGTGGCTGCGTAAAAAAAAAAATACATGTCGTAATTTTCGCGTAATGTAACCGTGTTGCGCTCGCGTTAAAAATATTAAAAATTATTATTATTATGTGGATGTGTTGTGTGTGTGTGTGTGTGTGTGTATCTCTTTTCTTTTTTTTTATTCTTCGCCTCGCTATTTGTCACGCTCGCTTTCTTTCTTTTTTTTCAGGTTCATCGGTGTAAGGCGAAGTCCTTCCGGAGAGGCAATATTTGGCTAATGCAGTGAGGCTGCTGCGCAGGCAGTATTCTTTGGTAAGTACAATCTCATAAGTTCAATTGATACTCAAATATATTCATTTATATTAAATATTAATCAATTTCTCTGTTTTCAGGTACTGCGGCTCAGTCGAAGCCCCAACGGAGAGGAGATTTTCCCCTGCGGCGTAGGGTGAAGCGACAGCGAGGAGATTTTGACGACTATGGGTAAGTTTTTTATCACTTCTAATAATCTTGTATGCATGTTTAATACTGATTAAATAAACTAATTGACTTTTCTTTTTTTTTTGTTTCAGCAAAAAAAAAATTAATAACTAAATTAGAATTAAAATTAAAAAAGGCTGTCGAGGCAATCTGGCCTGACGGGCCACAACAGTGTCTGGCGCCGTCCCCTCGTACGGTTTTGCGATAGTTTGGAAATATAGGGTTTCAGGTTTTCCGTACAATCATTTGCTGCTTTAATCAATTCAATCTATATCATTATCGTGACGTTAATCTCGCGTTGGCGAGCCCATATACGTAACGGATAAATTTCGAGTTACAATACATAACGTCTGCTGATGAGATAGTTCTACAGCATTGATTCTAAGCATAGCTGCATGGAGGCCTCGATACAAAATAAGCAATCATTCCGTAAGGAAATAAAATAAAATCCAAGAAAATGTACTTGCCTTCGACGTTTTGCTCCTTCTTTGCCAAGATGAGAGGAATCACTCCGGAACAACTCATATTATAAGTCCTTCGTGAAACTGTTTCTTTACACTGATGTTAAAGTATACAATAATCGTCTATATTTTTAACGCAATATTGGTTGCACGATTATTATTATTTAAAAAAATACGGTATGAGATAAATTGACTGATAACATATCGTACACGACAAACAAAATGGCGTCATCTACATAACATAATGTACGGAATACGATGTGAGTTGCGTCTCTTCGTTTGCCAGTATACGATATATCGTCCAGATGAAACCGACTTGCGGCTTACTCTGCGCACACGCGATCGATTATTACTGAAAGCACTTACTCAAGTTGCCAATAGGTCACCGTCATTATTAGGTCGGAAAAAATGGAGTTGAGTGACAAAAGATGATGTGAGAGCAGGGCTCATTCAATCACGATAAAGTCGGTAATTTGTATGTGTACGTGTATGTAAAAACCGTGTAGATTGAAGAAATTTTTTTTTGTTTCGTTACACAACTTGTCAGAAATCGCCTCAGCGGTAATATATTATAAGTATGAAAGATGATTGGGTCAAATTGAACGACGATAATCGGATAAAAGCAAACTGTATATTGGGAAATGACCACACATGATTAAGAAAAACAAATTAATAAAAAATTTGTATGCAAACGGTATGTAATATATATTTTTTGCATTATCAATTCCGTCGGATTGCAAAGACCAATACATTATACATGATTAATTAATCAATTGATTATGCATTATTATCGCCAAATATACTTTGTGGGCGCAAGAAATAACATAGATTCATTCGATTGTAAATGTAATTTATTCTTCATATAAAATGAGATACATATTCGATGTGACACAAATTTAGATAAGTTGTTATCTAAATTCATTAAAATAAATTGCAAATTCTGTGCCAAGCTTTTGTTACAATACATTGTTATTTCATAAAAGCAGGAGTCATGATAGCTTGTCAATTTTTGTCGTTAATTTTGTGATATCCGACGTTTTAAGCTGTAATTGCTAACAATTATTAGCTCTTTTATTAGTCTGCCAAAGTTCTTTTTCTGTGTCAATTATTTCGCGCTTTCGTCATACGCGGCTCTATGTTGTCTTTCAATAGACCCAGAATTACGAGAGCGATAAAGTGGAAAAAAAAGAAAGGAGAGAAATCAATATAAAAGTGAGGAATTTTTCGATTCCCACGGGATCGCGTTGCATGGAACCCTCCGAATGCTGAAGATACGTGAATTCAACGACAATTTCCCAGGATCTCGATTACAGTATATGCATACGTCAAAACGATATAAATGGGCTCGTCTTTGTAAAATTTATCAGAATTACAGAAAATGTTGCTGAAATTAGCGTATTTTAGAGTGAAAGATGTCAGTTTTTCTTTTCGAAAAATCGGGCCTCAATAAGAGAGATGATGTGAAAATCTTTTACTTACATTTTTACTCAAATACAAAAGGATAAGGGCAAGGTTTAAGTCACGTTGACATTAAGGAGAAGTATCCCTTACACGAGCTTCTGATACAATAAATAACCACTTCAACCACTGCAAAATTGCTCGCCGGACCAGTGCAAAATGTAAATAGAAACCAGAATTCAGATCAACTCCCAGAAAATTATCGTACTACAGACGAGTGACGTAAACAAAGTGAGGCAGATAGATTTTATTTATACACGTATAAAACCTACGCACGAACCAATGTGTCATTGTTGTGGAGAGCACTGTCCTCGAACCTTAAAATCAATTCTTTGACGACGACCACATTATCCAATTAAAAGAAAGTCGCAAAATAGAGTTAGAGCGAAAAAGGAAGGGTGAATGAAAAAAAAAATAAAAGGTCGAAGTAGGAGGTCGCGAGTTAACGATCGCTGCCAACCCTCTCTGCAAGGGATTGTTATCCTACGACTCGTTGAAAACATCACCCATGGCCGAAGTGCTCTAAAAGCCCAAAAGAATCAGAAAAAACAAACAAAGGATTAAAAAGAGACAAATTTAAATTCTCTACTTGGATTTAAATGCATGGATCGACAAAATGAGAAGTGCTCGAGTTTGCCATTAATCGATCGGATTACTCTAAATTTATAAATATATCTTCATAACCACCAGCGCCTTCCATCGCTTGACCTTTTGACATTGCCGCGATCTTTCTGAAATTTTCAACGGAAGATTGCACTAGTTTCATGCTTATATTCATAACACACAGCCTTGACCAAAAGTTATAGATATCTACATTTCTTCACATTATTATTGGATTTTTTTCGGGATTTTTTCGTAGCATGTAATGAGTGTCACAAGCTTGACCTTGAGTGTCTCAAAACAAAGCTGATGCACCGAGAATTTTTCGGACACTTATAATGTAGTACATTGCTAATGCGAATATAATTTTTAGGTTTTTTTCACGTATTCAATCAGCGATTGTCGCTTAGTAGAACAAAACATAAGCGTAATAGAAAATTTTTTGCCGTTAACCTTAGTTTTTTGAAGTTATTTTTGCATAGTATACCCAAAAAACGTAAGCGAAGTCTTGTTCAATAAATCGAATTCAAAGTTGCATACCGGCAAAGGAAAATACAGACGCAGATCGAAAAAGAGGGAAATATTCACGTTGCGCTGTCCAATATGGCATAAAACTGCATAAAATGACTGGTACGCATCTAAATTGAAGAAAATTACAAGGAAAAAAATTACAACACTCCGGGAAGATCAGATATTAGTACGGTCTTATTTAGAAAATAGACGTAAAACGTCGTTCGGTACCCAATACTTTCGGTCAAAACTGAAAATTCATTATATACAATGGACTCTCATGATAATGAACAAATCGGGGGTTTCTTAATTACAGTGGGAGTGCACATACAGGGTGTCTCATTTTAATCTTACACTTGATTTATATCGGAAAATACTGCTCCGATCGGAAATTGAGTGGGATGAAACTTTGAGGGTTCAGAGGGCGACGTTCAAAATAAAAATTATTTTGGTCCAAAATTCAAAATGGCGGCGTTAAGATAGCTGACATATTTTTTTGAAATAGAAACATGATTTCTTTTTTTCACCAAAAAATGTGTCACATCTAAACTAACATCTTTTGTAGGAACATTTTTTTGATACAGTCCATAATACAGGGTGTCTTCTTTTAATCTTACAGCTGCATTGCCTTGGAAAATACTGCTCCGATCAAGAATCGAGTAGAATAAACCTTTTACGGTTAAAGAGGGACGTTAAAAAAAAATATTTTCCGGTCCAAACTTAAAAATGGCGGTGTTAAGTTGGCTGACATGTTTAAAAAAAATAAAAACATGATTTCTTTTTCACTAAGAAATGTGTTAAGTCAAAACTAATAACTTTTGTACACATTTCTTTGATACAGTCCATAATAGATCGAGATTTTTTCTATTTTAGCGTTATCCGGGATAACCGCGAGGACGACCAGGTAAAGTCTTTAACATTCCAAGTGTAAGTAGGCGTGCATGCGTGCGTGCATACGTGTGGAACACTCACAAAGATTAGGTCTCCACGGCTCGTCACTTTCGCCGTATTTTTAGACTCCAAACCCTCCCTGTCGGTGTGTGAGTGTGTGAGTGTTTGATTTTGTAAGTATTTATGGACTGTATCAAAAAAGTGTTCCAACAAAAGTTGTTAGTTTTGAACCGACAAATTTTTTAGTGAAAAAATCATGTTTTCATTTTTTTTAAACATGTCGGCCATCTTAATACCTCCTTTTTTATTTTTGGACCGAAAAATATTTTTGTTTGGAACGTCCCTCTTTGAACCCTCAAAGTTATATTTTACTCGATTTTCGATCGAAGCAGTATTTTTCAAGATAATCCAGCTGTAAGATTAAAATGGGACGCCCTGTATTATGGACTGTATCAAAAAAATGTTCTTACAAAAGATGTTAATTTGGGTCAAAAAATTTTTTGGGAAAAAAAAATCATGTTTCCATTTTTTACAAACGTCTCGGCCATCTTAACGCCGTCATTTTTAATTTTGGACCAAAAAAAAATTTTTTTTAACGTCCCTCTTGGAACCCTAAGAGTTTCATTGCACTCAATTTTTGATCGGGGCAGTATTTTTCGAGATAAATCAACTGTAAGATTGAAATAGGACACCCTGTATATAGATAGAGTGTTTTGAACTCGACACGTTTCAAACAGAGCCGTATGTAAAATCTTGCCGCGCTCCCATTGATACAATGTAAACATCACACATAAAATGCGCCACATACAATAGAAACAATACGCATACGCGGCTGAGTTTTTCGCGGAACAGAGCGCGTTGAGTACCGTCCGCGAGATTTGTTCATTATACTGGCTGTAAGTATCGTGACAGTTCAATGTATCGGTTTTTCCGCGTTGGTATAGAAGCAACGTCAACATGGGAAATTAGAAACTTGACTAATAGAATTCGATATCAAATCTGGCTATCTTCCTTTCAATTTAACATTCCTTTCTCGTGGAAAACATTTTCCTGTCAAGAGAAAATCAAATTTGTACTTCGACATATTTTCAAAGTTGCAAAGCAGTGATTTTTGAAAATAATTTTTTTATTGCCCAAGAGTAGGTTGGTCACGAAAAATTCAAACAGCTGTAGCTGAAAAATGTTTTCAGTACGCAAGCTAAAATTTCGTACACAACTACAAATATATGTTAACATTTTGTGACGTGTCTGTAAAACTACCTGATCAAATGTTTGAACTTGCCATAGCTTGTCGAGAACTTTGCAATCGATTAAAGTTTTCACATTTTGACTAGCTTGCATAACTCCAGCGGCAGTACCTTCACCATTGTCGGGCCGATACTTTTTGAATAAATAAGCTACAACACAGTATTAAATTTTTCGATAATTATGTGGCACAGATTTTATAAAATTACATTTTTCAAGAATGAACTGTGAGATTGCTCTGACTACATTGTAACTTTCATAATTTGGGAGCTATAAAGTTGAATTTTGTTACATAGACAAAAAAGCAATCGCGGTTTATGTTCAATTTAGCAAAGAACAATAAAGAGAGTTTCATGTGATATACGATTTATGATGTACAAATTGATGATATAAGTTTTCCTTGATTGCCGTCAACAATCTGCCTACCTTGAAATATCGATGTTGTACAAACTTGTACTTGTATAAAATATAGTTAAGGATTTTCTCGTTAGAAATTTCATTTGTTTTTTTAAATCCTACATTTTTTAAAGTTGTACATTGGTAATTTACGGCAAGTAATAACAAAAATTTAATTTGAACAAATTTGGAAGTTCGGATACTTGAATATTATCTATTAACAACCCTTCCACTACAAGAAAGCTGATAGAAAAGAAAATTGGACAAGCAAATTTAAGATTAATTGTTATTTGCCAGAAAAGGAGTTTCAAGAGCGGATAAATATATCTTATCGTATCTAAAAAATGTACAATACAGAGCGGCATTTACAGATGGATTTATATATAGAAGTTCTTTAAATAGTTAAATTTTCAATTGCAGAAATTTATATTATTTGATTATTAGAGTACATGATTAGAGACTATGAGGTTGTGATTTTAACGTGGAATACGCTATTCCATTGGTTGTTTAACTGAAAAAAAATTGCTAAGTATGATGCTATCGAACCTTTGATCGAGATTTGATTTGTCACCGATGCGGAACAAAAACAGCTTCTGTGAAGAATTGGTGCACATATTAAGGATTCCACACCAAGTAGGCCACTAAAAAATTGTGTGATCTCAAAATATTATGAAACATTTTTTTTAAGGTTATTCGAGTCTCAAAAGCAAGCAGGATTTTTTTGAGATTTTAAAATCTGATTTTGCACCATTAATTTGGATACGAATGTTGTTATTTATTATTTTTCGATTCATTTTACATGCGAAACGATCAATTGCACAAAAACAAACACTCCTACATTAAATTTAGGTTTTCCAATATACTTTATGATCTCATCTTTTTTGAAGCTGTCCAGAAAACTTTTCGTATATTTTTCAGCGAAACAAGGCAATATTTTTTTTCGTCGAGTTCGCCGTTTCCAATTTTTCTACAACTTCGAGAAAACTTTCATTGATTTCACAACAAATCACAGAAAAATTGGCATGATGGAGAATTCATATCTTCCAAGTGTTTTCTGAGGTTAACTGATGAAAACACTTGCGACTTACGACAAATATTCGATGTTGTCCAACACCCCTATTAAATTTATTGAAAAAACATTGAACATATATTATTTACCGTGTGTCAGCGTGGGGTCAATGTATGATTAATTCGTTTATTGTTCGGAAATACCAAAGTATTTTGTGAGGTCCCTACTTTTGACTTTAATAACCCCACGCTGAAACACGGTAAATAATGTTACGTTCAATGTTTTTTAAATAAATTTCATAGGGGCGTTGGATAACATCGAATATTTGTCGTAAGTCGCAAGTGTTTTCATCAGTTAACCTCAGAAAACACTTCGAAGATATGGATTCTCCATCATGCCAATTTTTCTGTGGTTCGTTGTGAAATCTACGAAAGTTCTCTCGAAGTTGTAGGAAAATCAAAAACGGCGAACTTGACGAAAAAAAATATTATTGCCTTGTTTCGCTGAAAAATACACGAAAAGAATTCTAGACAGCTTCAATATAGATGAGATTATAAAGTACAGTGGATCAAAAAAGTATTCGTACACTGCGTTTTTTGCCAATAACTTCATGGGTATACATGATATCGAATCCAAACTCATTTCGTTTAATACTCCATCAAGTATAGAGATAATCTGCAAATGAAGAATTTTTTCCTAGGAATAATAAAAGAATTATGCAAAAAAAACGAAAATTTTCGGGCAAAAAAAGTATTCGTACATTTACAATTGAGCTGCTGAACCTCGATACTGATTCACGCATGGTATGAACTCTGCGTAAAATGTGAACAAGTCTTGGTTTACACATTGGTTTTGACCTATTCTATGCGATAGTGGATCTCCAAGCTCTGAACAGACATGACGGCAAAGAAAAGCGAAATATCAATATCCATGCGAAATAGAGGGATTTTTCTTCGGAAACGCGGTGAAAGTTACCGAAAAATTAGTAAAGAACTAAATCTAAGTTTCACAATCATGCAATATATAATATAAAAATACAAAACAACAAACAGCACCGAAAATAAGCCACGAACCGGTTGACCGAGATCGAGAGCGTCGGAGTATTGTTAAAGAGGTTACAAAAAAACCGTTCACAAGTGCTCGCAGTTTAGCGAATGATCTCGCGTCAACATTAGAGAAGGTCGTCTGTCCCCACACTATTCGAAACGTTTTGCATTCTGCCCAAATATACGGCAGGACTGCCCGGAAAAAACCATTAATTGATCATACAAATCGAGAAAAACGTTTAGGTTTCGCAAAAACCTGCAGAAATAAATCTATAGAATTTTGGAAACGTGTCGTATTCTCGGATGAATCGAAATTTAACATCTGCGGCCCCTATAGATTTATTTCTGTAGGTTTTTGCGAAACCCAAACGTTTTTCTCGATTCGTATTATTAATTGATGGTTTTCTCCGGGCAGTTCCGCCGTATATTTGGGCAGAATGCAAAACGTTTCGAATAGTCTGGGGACAGACGATCTTCTTTGATGTTGACGCGAGATCATTCGCTAAACTGCAAGCACTTATGAACGGTTTTTTTGTAGCCTCTTCAACGATACTCCGACGTTCTCGTTCTCGGTCGATCGGTTCGTGGCGTATTTTCGGTGCTGTTTGTAGTTTCGAATTTTTTTATTATATATTGCACTGTTGTAAAACTTAGATTTAGTTCTTTACTAATTTTTCGGCAACTTTCACCGCATTTCCGAAGAAAAATCACTCTATCTCGCATGGATATTGATATTTTGCTTTTCTTTGCCGTCATGTCTGTCCAGAGCTTGAAGATCCACTATCGCATAGAATAGATCAAGGCCAATGTGTAAACAAAGACTTGTTCACATTTTACGCAGAGTTCAGACCATGCGTGAGTCAGTATCGAGGTTTAGCAGCTCAATTGTAAATGTACGAATACTTTTTTTGCCCGAAAATTTTCGTTTTTTTTGCATAATTCTTTTATTATTCCTGGGAAAAAATTCTTCATTTGCAGATTATCTCTATACTTGATGGAGTATTAAACGAAATAGGTTTGGATTCGATATCATGTATACCTATGAAGTTATTGCCAAAAACGCGGTGTACGAATACTTTTTTGACCCACTGTATATTGGAAAACCTAAATTTTATGTAAAGGTGTCTTTTTTGTGCAATGGATCGTTTCGTATATAAAATGAATCGAAAAAAAAACAACAACATTCGTATCCAAATTGGGGGTGTAAAATCAGATTCAAAAATCAGAAAAAAATCCTGCTTGCTTTCGACACTCGAATAACCTTAAAAAAATGTTTTATAATATTGCAAGATCACACGATTTTTTAGTGGCCCACTTGTGTGGAATGCTTCATATATGAATGTATATATGGGGCATTTCACGTCAAATCACGCGGTCATCGGCCTGAACCCCTCGGATTTTGATGTCCAATGAATTGTGGGTTTGGTTTGGCCCAAAATATGACCTCAAATTTTTAGAAATTCTTACTTCATTTTTTAGGGTTTGCCCGAGCGAAAGATCATTAAATTGAGGGAAAACAAAAGAGGGGCCTTTTTTAAATTATTGAATTTTTTTTTCACAGAAACTAGGACCCCAAACAAATTTTCGTAATAGTTCGATAATAGGACAAAAATAATTACTATTTTTTTATTTTATTTTAATTTATGTATTTTTATAATATTTTATTTTAATTGTTTCTTGTAGTGAGAATACCAACGACAAAAATATTTTCTTCATTTTTTTCTTGGTTTAAGAGTGAAACGACAATTTTTTTCGAAAATTCACTAGCCTCGACGACCTCGAAAAAACCAGATAAATTTTTTAAAAAATTTAAAAATAGTAACTATAATTTTAAAAAAAATAGTAATTATTTTTGTCCCATTATCGAACTATGACGAAAATTTCTGTTTTGGGCCCTAGTTTCTTTGGAAAAAAATTCGATAATTTTAAAAAGGCCCCTCTTTGTGTTTTCCCCCAATTGAATAATTTTTCGCTCGGGCAACCCCTAAAAATGAAATAAAAATTTCTAAAAATTTAAGGTCATATTTTGGGCCAATCGAAACCCATAATTCATTGGACATCAAAATCCAAGGGGGTCAGGTCGATGATCGCGTGATTTGACGTGGAATGCCCCATATGTTTTTCATGTTTTTCCAATCTTTTATATTTATTATTTTTTGTACACAACGCGCTGAATAGGAAGTTCGACTGCCTCTATTTCCTCTGACGGACTTCTAGTTCCTCTGACGGACATTCATTTGAACAAAAAAAAACGTTCCACGCATCAGAAACAATCATGACATTCAAAAAAAATTAGGCAATTCGCCATATTGACAATTTTTGTTTAGTTTGCATGAAAGTTTTTTTTTTACAAATCGAACATTTTCGACTATTCTGTGTATTCCAGCAACATCCACGTAAGCAAATATATGAAAACGTCGGGGATCTAACATTCACGGTTATTTGCAATTTATCGCGTCAGCGATAAATTCATCGAGGCAATCGAGAATTCTAAGTTCACGAGATTTTTGATCGCATCTGTGACCGCTTTCGAAGATATCCATTTCATCTTCACACTATTGCCGCCCTATTCTGTTTTACGTGCTTTATTGAAAAAATGAGATTTATAAAACTGATCGAAAAATTGAAGTTTTTACATTGATTTATTAATTCAATTTCATACACGAATAAATAAAAAATTATTATAAAAAAATTATTTATAACAAACATTTATAAAAAATTCCACTTTTTACTATCCACCCAAGCACCAATTAAATTACTGCGTTAAATAATTTCCAATCAATCTCCTGCGCAGCCTCGGCCTTGTATGTTCCAGCGCACGCCTTTATTATCCTTCCTCATCAGTCACGATCGAAATTGGCGTTTCCGTGTTTCATTAATATTCTACGAGAAACGGTAACTACACCTACGTGACTATAGACAAATTAATGCAAAAAAGACAAAAAGTTGAAGCAAATGATGAACTTTCAAAGTACTTCACAGCTGAATCAACCAGAAGATCAAATAATAATGATAACATCCATATGATGTATATTGGTGATGGTTGATAGAGGGGCTACGACGCAGGATGTAGAAGAGGGTCCAGTAAACTGTTGCACGGAAGCTTAACTCTCGGAGGTTTGTGTGTACGGATTTCGTGTAAGGAAACGCAATCCAGATATGTACATGTGTGAAAAGAATTTAAAAAAAGCACTTCCACTAGTGCAATTTTCTACGATCACCGATTTTTCAAATTTTGATTACTCCCACAATTTTAACAAATTTTTATTTCCTCGATTTATTCCAATTCGGCGGTATCAATTTTTAGTTCCTATCTCTTATTCTCGTTTCACACACACGTGCAATGTAAATTGTCGATCAGTTGAAGCAGCACAAGAGTCCTCGTTAAAATTCGCCAACTAACCCGTGATGACGACGTAAAGCTCTGGATAGCTCGAGGCGCTTTCCCCTCCGAACGTTTTCTAGCCCTGTATTTTTTCTATGACCCAGTGGCTTCGAAGCTCCGTGAGCAACGCGCGCGACGCGGTACCAGAAGACAAGTGGTTTCTACGTTCGACGGGGGTGGTAGAGAAACGTAGAGGCGTTGTAATGGTTAGTGGTGAAAGTGGGGTGCCCGCGTCGTTCTCCAGCGACTCGTAGCTGCTCATGGCTACCCCACTCACCTGGAGGCATACGAACGCCCGCATAGGGTGCGCTCACCTTCCTACTACCTTCGCCACGAGCAACTTCACACCCCTTTCCCCACTTCATAAAAACACTAACGTATACTGTATTGTAAATGCTATAAATACCGTCAACCATTCTTATTGACGTACATGCTTTGTATAAACACCTGCCCCCCCCCTCCCGTACGCCCTCTCATGCATAGGAGTGTTGAAGCAACTTCACTGGGAGACCAACACTACGCCAATCACTCATGCACAATACGAAATTCATCGTTCATACATTTTTGTGTATATTTCGGATAGTACGTTACAACATCTAATGTACGTCCAATAATCATTTATAAGACTACATTGTCCAATCATCTGGAATACGTTCATTACCAGAAGTTCACAGCCTATAAATTGTGACATATAGTTTAAATTATTTAGCTTAAGCTACATAATCTGAATTACATTATTACGTTATATAACATAAAACAATTAATCACGTTGCATTATACATTACAGTGATGACATTACTACATAACATTACATTGATATAAATAAATTACATATCACAGTTTGTAGACTGTAAACGTCTCTTAATAAACATACTCTAGATTATTGAACAATGTAGTTGCATACATGATTAATGGACGTACATTGGATGTTTGTAATAAACTATTCAAATTATACTCAAAAATGGATGGGCCAAGGGTATCGTATTGTAGATGGATGATTGACGTAAGTTTATGTGAGTTACTCGCGGCTAATAAGGCCTGTCGGGTAATAAGGCCTAATTGACGAAAATAATCTTTAAAATAACCGCTTTCACGTAAGGCCACATTATCGGAAGCATAATGCATAAAGATGCTGCTCAAGTTTGCGGAAGCGCGATACCCCGTTCTCCGTCTCCAGTGTTGCATCATCCGTAATATTACACGACCGCGTACACTGTAAAAAATGTGGTGTTAAATTAACACCACCAGTAATCTATAAAGATTCATCCCGGTTTGTGTAAACACCGAATAAGTCAGTGCCTTACACAAAACGGGATGGACCTATATAGACCACTGGTGGTGTTACTTTTAACACCACATTTTTTACAGTGTAGCACGGATAATTAAAAGCGGTCCAAGTAAATCGTAAATGTTTTGTATAATATTATACTTAACTATCTAAGACTGTAGTCATTATTTTCATAAATACCTATTTCGATTATCTTAACGATTGGAATAACGTATCATGGCCCAAACATTTGTTATTTTGTTTTTCTGATATACGTGGTCAGCGGTTATTAAGGCCTACTAAATTTAACCAAAAAAAATGTGTTGAACATTTTTTTGAGGTTATGTTGATCCTTACCACGCGGAACGATAGGGAGGGGGAGTTTATCCTCCCCTTAATTTTGTTTATTATTAATTGATGATTGATTAATCATCGTTATTTTCAGTAACTCGATCCCGATGCTTCCTGAACGAGCGTTGTAGTCAGAAAACGACCTGGTATCAGCTGTCAGAGCAGTGGACATAGGAATTTCAAGTTCTTATGAGGCTGCAGAGACGCATTTATGTGATTATTTATCTCAAATACCAAATGTATTAAGGGCAGCTTGATTATTCAAGTATGTTCAAGCCGTAGGCCTTATAACCCTCCCATAGTAAAATATGGTCTATTGATAAGGATTTTAAAAATGTTTAATTTTGTTTTCGTTTATGGTAAAAGTTTTTCGTTCATCTTTTATAGAAAATGTCCTTAAATAATGATTATCATTAAAAATTATTGATTAAATTAAATCTTTTTTATTTTATTACAAATATCCCTTAGCTAGGCATTATTACCCGCAGGTACCTTACGTCTAATATGTATAGGCATATTGGATGTTCATGTTGTGGAGTCCAAGTTCTATACTTACGTGTGCATTCTATGGACGAACATAAAACGGCCGGGGGAGTACATAACGGGTGGTCGTTGGAAAGACGTTTATAGTACATATTTTGATTGTATAATTTTTAAACGATTTATGGAACTTAGATGAACGTTTAGTGGACTTTCACTCAAGATCCCACAAGGACGTGGATGTTAATTGGGTCTATAGACAAAAAATGGGCGTCCATGGTACGTTCGACAATACCACTTATAAGAGAAAAACATCAGCTAACTGCTAATTAGTGTAGGACTAGGTATACAACTATGCTATTGAAGCTGAAAAAACATCTACATACTATACTTGAATCACTATGTAGTGTCGCAAGTTTTGCTACCAGAGGCTAATCAATGTCGGTCTAACTTATAATTATCATATAGTCTGCCAACGTCTGACGATAACTTATTTTTGCAGACCCCGCTTAAAACTTTAAGTTAGCATGAAAACACCTAGTAACATTTTTTTAACCATATTCTGGTGTACAATAATTACAATGATCAAAAATTATCATGTTAACAGGGAAAACCCGACCAATAATTACTATTTAATCTGGAAAATCGGTATCTGAATGTTTGAATTACTTCATACTTGAAAAAACGGATTTGAAATGTTCCTTCAGTTAAGGTAGTGACCAAAGCTGTGAAGTGAGCAAAAGTTGGTCCAGTTTCTTATATTTTAAATGGAATAAAATCAGTTTTTTCAATATCACAGTATATATCAAGGCATATACGTATACATATATACCACTGTAGGGCTATAGCAAAATAATTGATTGCTTATTAGATATATTTTCAGTCGTTTCAATATTTGTGATGAGCGTAAACTTTTGGATGCGTACAGGCAGACCACACAATAAAATCTATATACAGATGTGTGTACACCTTTGTATATGGACGATTAGAAGATCGCGTCAACGCCGCAGACGCAGCGACGCGCACACACACGGAACTCACACACGGAAAACGAGTCAGCTGTCCGTCTGCTTGTATGTAATACTCCTTTCTGCGTACGCGCGAGTGTTTCTGCGCACGCACTATTCAAATTTCAGACAAATCTATTTCAAGTGAGTTTACTTTAGTACTGCCTTAAAAAGTTTTGCTGACTTCTACGAGGATTACAAATAACGGATTTGCCCAAATCACTCACGCGTTCCATCGAAACTCGCTTACAAAACAGGTTCGCGGTAGAAGACAAATGATTGGGGGAACTAATGAATGTGCGTTGAATATTAATAGTCAGTATAGACAACGCATTCAGAAATAAATACACGAAGAGAATGGACGCCCATTTTGGCCTGGGTTGTACCTTATAAGGTGTACATTTAATGTACGTCTATTATACAGACATGTATAGGATTAAATCAACTGGACGCATTTGCACGTATAAAGTACGACTATCTGTGGACTATATTGTATGTCTATACAGAGTGTTCAAAAAGTCCAGAAACGCCGGAATATCTCGAAGGGATGATGTTTTCATGAAAAATGTTTCCAATGAAAGTCATCCAATTGAAAGAGACAAACATTGGGCAAGTGAAATATCCCCCCGGGGGGGGCCCTGCGGGGGGGGGCTCATAACTTTTTAATGGCAACCCCGAATTTTTTCATTGGATTTAATTCTTCAGATGAAAAGAAAAATCTTTTGTCTGATTTTTTTTTGTTTTAACCCCAAGATTGCTTGTGAGAGGGGGGGTCCAAAAATGCCTTCAAATAAAGTGGGAAATTACTAGGAAAATGTGAGGCGAAAATGCCTTCAAATGAAGTGGGAAATTACTAGGAAAATGGGAGACAAATCGGTCGACAAATGGGAGACAGTCGGTCGTTTATCCTCGATTGACCAAAAACCACCCTCATCGCATCATAAAATGTAATAGACGGATGTTGAGGGGGCAAAATTGATGAACAATCCATTTTCGCAAGTGGATAAAAGGAATGAGAAAGCCTCTGCCGCTTTCGATCCGATTCCACAACCCTCAAACTACCAAAACTCCCCCCCCCCCCAAAGGGTTGAAATGGATTTTTTTTGTTGCAATGGATGAGATGGTATGCCCCCCCCTTTCGCAGATTGCCAATACGATGGTCACATTAATCCTTCTCTGCAATGATTTTCAACACCCTTGATCATTCGAACCACCCTTCCAAGAGGTTGAAAATCAGTTTCTCGAAAAATTTCAGTAAATCCGTACTAACAGACCATCTCTGTTTTTTATCTCCAATATTAATGGTGCTGGGAGGATTAAAGTTTGACAGTTGTCAATTAACCTCATTAACCACTGTCTATGAAATTTCTTCGAGCCATTTCAACAATGTGTTTGCGATTGATAACAGCGATGCTGATGTGTGAACTGAATTCTATCAAGATTCTCAATCGCATTTGATGAATTTAAGCATTTTAAAATGACTTTGAAAACAATGTTCATTTGGGATTGAAGATCTTCTTGCAAGACCCTTTGCATTAGCGTTGGAGGGGGGGAAGGAATTTTGGTAGTTTGAGGGTTGTGGAATCGGATCAAGAGCAGATTCCTTTTATCCACTTGCAAAAATGGATTGTTCATCAATTTTGCCCCCTCAACATCCGTTTATTAGATTTTATGATGATGAGGATGGTTTTTGGTCAATCGAGGATGAACGACTGGCAAAACAATTTTGCCTTACATTCCTAGTAATTTCCTACTTTATTTGAAGGCATTTTCACCTCACATTTTCCTAGTAATTTTCCTCTTCATTTGAAGGCATTTTTGACCCCCCCCTCCCGCACAAGCAATCTTGGGGTTAAAACAAAAAAAATCAGACAAAAGATTTCTCTTTTCATCTGAAGAATTGAATCCAATGAAAAAAAATAGGGGTTGCCATTTAAAGTTTTTGAGTTTTTTCATGAAAACATCATTCCTTCAAGATATTTCGGCGTTTCTGGACTTATTGAACACCCAGTATATGGACGTTCGTCTAATGTCATTTAATGCTATAGTTTATTTAATCCTATACACGTCTGTATGTATACATACAATGGATGTACATAAATGTACAGATGATAAGGTGCAACCATGGCTAGTAGATAGACGTCCAACTGACGTACAGATTACGACCCGCGCATGGCCGTAATATGAACAAATTTTTGATGTACAATATACGTTCATCTGCCAGCCACGATTGTACCTTATAAAGTGTACATTTAATGTACGTCCATTGCACGTATACATACGGACGTGTATAGGATTAAATCAAATAGACGTATTTGCACGTATAAAGTACGGCTATCTATGGACGGATATTGTATGTCTATATATGGACGTTCATTAAATGTCATTTAATGGTCCAGTTGATTTAATCCTATACACGTCTGTATGTAAACGTACAATTAATGTACATAAATGTTCACATTATAATGTGCAACCGTGGCTGGTAAATAGACGTCCAACTGACGTACAGATTACGACCCACGCATGGCTGCAATATGAACTATTTTTGGATGTATAATATATGTCTATCTACCAGCCACAGTTGCACCTTATAAAGTGAACATTTCATGTACGTCCATTTTACGTAAACATACCGACATGTATAGGATTAAATCGACTGCACATATTTGCACCTATGAAGTACGGCTATCTGTGGACGTATATTGTATGTCTATATAAAAGGACGTTTATCAAATGTCATTTAATCATCCAGTTGATTGAATCCTATACACGTCTGTATATATACGTAGGATAGAGGTACATAAATGTACACTTTATAAGGTGTAATCGTGGCTGGTAGATAGACGTATATTGTAGATCCAAAAATAGTTTATATTACAGCCTCGCGTGCGTCGTAATCTGTACGTCAGTTGGATGTCTATCCACCAGCCACGGTTGCACCTTATAATGTGTAGATTTATGTACATCCATTGTAAGTATGTATGCGTGTAGAAAAATGGATGTAGAAATTACGACCCGAGTGGTCTTATTATTTGTGTGAGATGTATTTAGCTTTATGGATAAAAAATAAACGAAAAAAAAAATTTTTTAGTACAAGCTATTATTAGTTGTCAATAAAAAATAATTAAAAAGTGAAAAATAATTTTATTCCGATTGGAAATATCATAATTATATATTTTCAAATCTTGAAACTTCATATCATATAATAAATCTTTGTGTACTTATCACAGCATCAAGTTTGCAAATAAAAGCGTGTGACATTTTAACAGCAATAGAAAAAAGGAGGGTGTAACACGCTTTTATTTGAAAACTTGATGCTGTGATAAGTACACAAAGATTTAATAAATGGTATGAAGTTTCAAGTTTTGAAAATATATAATTATGATATTTCCAATCAGAATAAAATTATTTTTAACTTTTTAGTTATTTTTTATTAACAACTGATAAAAATTTGTTGAAATTTTTTTTTCGTCTATTTGTTTTTTCCTTTTCAGTATTTATGATGTTAAATAACTAGATTAGTAATTCATATCTAGTTTTGCCATATTTTTTGTCAAAAATTAAGCGAAACATATTTTGTTGCAAAAAACTTTTCCAAAACAATTTTTTGGTAAAAAAATTGCAAATTTTTTATGATAATATTGCATCAACATCCGATTTACATGTGCATGGAAAATATCAACTCAATCGGAAACCGGGAAGGGGTTCAAATTCAACTTGCAACATATAATTACAGACAGACACCGGGACAGGTAAAATTAAATAAAAGCTTGTAAAAATGTACGTCTATTAGACATATGGTAATGGGACGACTTAAAATCCGCTAGATGGCTTTGATTCGCATAGACGAGTGAGCCACCGAGCGCCTATATGGCTTCGCGGTTAGGAGTCCTCATGTCCCAATTACCCGCGCTCTGTGGTCGCGCAGTCCTACGGACTAATGACTACATATTTTGATTAAATTTGCACTTAGGAAGCACTCGCGCTCTATACGAGAGCGAGGGATGAATAAACACAATACTACCGTCAATAGGTTAACGAAGATAGTAGTTCACTGAATAAGAGGGAGCCCTTTTTAACGTCCACATGACATTAGATATTTGTCCAATGGACATTTATGAAGCAAATATTAGACGCTTGATGTTTGTCCTTACAACATTCAATATACATCCCTTGGACGTACACTGTAACGTTCATTAGACGTTCAATATATATAGGAATATATTTTGAACGTCCAGTGGACGTTCTTTTTTGGACATTGTGATATCCATCGGACGTCCATGGGCGTATATGGATCGTCCATAGAAAGTGCGAATATGTCGCAGTTGTCCGTCTCATAAACGTCCAGTGAATTTTGCAGTGTTCGTCCAAGGGATGTATAAAGAACGTCCAATGATCGCTACACAGTGTACGTCCAAGGGATGTATATTAAACGTCCAATGAACGTTGGGCAGTGTACATCCAAGGGATGTACACTGTAACGTTCAATCTACATCCCTTGGACGTACACTGAGTAACATTCATTGGACGTTCTATATACATCCCTTGGACGTACACTGTAACGTTCATTGGACGTTCAATGTATATCCCCTGGACGTACAATGTAACGTTCATTGGACGTTCAATATACACTACCGGCGAAAAGTTTCCGGACAAAACTTGAAAAAAGGTCTCGAACGTTTTTTGATGCCATTTCGTCGGAAGTCAACATAATCTAATTCAACAAGCAACATTTTAAAGGGGACGAATTCGGCTTCATTTCCTGTATTTTTAATTATTTTTACAATTTGTTTTTCGATTTGGACTTAATTTTAAAAACTACTTTTTTTCGTCTTTTTTCCCCTCTCTTCAAGTGCGCGCATTTTCCAGAGGAAATTTTTTCTATATATTTTTAGAATCAGATTCATAAAGGGGGTAGTTTAAGTTTCAATTTGCTTTTTCAAAAAACTTTGAGCGATGTTTTTTTCCAAAGTAATTCCGTTTATTGTGAAAAAGAGGAAATTTGAAAAATCCCGTATAACACGAAAACAAAGAAAATTCGTGGAAAGCTTCAAGGTTGCTAAAACTTGCGTTTGTTTTCGTTGAGTCCAGAGGAATTTTTTCAGATTTTTTTTTCGAAAATTTTGGTTTTCTTATTTTCTGGGTCGGAGCTCAGATCATTCAATTACCATAGCTCGAGAACTATGGGCTTATTGATAAAATTTCAAGAGGGGAAAATACTTTATTTTACTATTTTCAACACATTAGAATTTTGTTTCAAATTTTTTCCCAAATTTTTTTTCCAGCAACATGAGGAAAAAAAAATTACATAAAAAAATCTGAAAAAGTTCCTCTGAACTTAAAAAAGACAGACGCAACTTTTTTCTCTCTTAAAGTTTTTCATGAATCATCTTTGTTTTCGTGTTATACGAGATTTTTCAAATTTCCTCTTTTTACACAATAAACGGAATAACGTTGGAAAAAAAAACGCTCAAAGTTTTTTAAAAAAGCAAATTGAAGCTCAAATTTTCCTCTTTACGAATCTGATCTTGAAAATATATTTAAAAAATTTCCTCTGGAAAATGCGCGCACCTGAAGAGAGGGGGAAAAAAGACGAAAAAATTTGTTTCAAAATTAAATCCAAATCGAAAGACGGATTGTAAAAATAATTAAAAATATAGGAAATGGAGTTGAATTCGTCCCCTTTAAAGTGCCGCTTGTTGAATTAGATTACGTTGACTTCCGACAAAATAGCATCAAAAAACGTTCGAGACCTTTTTTCAAGTTTCGTCCGGAAACTTTCCACCGGTAGTGTATATCCCTTGAATGTACACTGCATAACGTTCATTGGACGTTCAATATACATCTCTTCGACATGCACTGTATAACGTTCATTGGACGTTCTATGTGAGGCATTCTACGTCAAGTCAGCCACCCCATTGCTTGAAATCGCCAAAAATCGCAAACAAATTTTTACAAAGTAGTTCTAACTGTCAAGAAAATTTGTGATTTTTTCAGATTTCCAAATTACATTTTTTAGCGGGAAAAAAATACAAAAAATTTGTTTGCCCCATTCTGTAACTCGAAAATTATTCATCGTACAAAGAAAAAGTAGAATATAAAATTTAGGATTTTCAACCGCTTTTCACTAGATTTTTTTACAAACTCCTCTGAAAGCTCTATATGCCACTTTCAAAGCAAATAATGTTTTGACATTTTTTTTCTCAGAATTGACATCTTCAATTCGTCTGTAGTTTTAACAGTCTTTTACTTAATATATTTACAGACTATAAAAAAATTGGCGTAGTGGAGAATCCATTATTTCAAATGCATTTTTATTGATACAATTTATCATTAGAGCGTAGTTTAACGAAATATTGTAAATATTGATATTTATATTTATTTAGTGTAGATATTAATATTTATATTGATAATTTTCAGGCTAACGCCCGGAAAAAAGGGTGGGCCAGAGAGAGATTGGCAAGCCCTGCCGACCAATCCAGGAACCCTTCCATACCAACAGTCGGTAAAGCAGGCAACTGCTTTACCCAAATCGATAACGTTGCGTCCATGGACACCTACGAACACGACCAATCGCAGTCCCTCAAAATGACACGAGATGGCACCATAAACGACGCCGAATCATGCAACGATGCTAACTGGATACTCGCCAGAGGCAAAACACGTTCCGTGGACAGCGAAAAACAAATAAAGACAACTGCAGGTCCCAAACCAGTGCCAATAATCATTAAATTTAATAATGACGGAGACGGGCACATTTTTCGCACCGCGACCCACAGCGCTAAAAAACGAGAAACCGTCCAATACGCGTTCAACTCGATTAAGATTTGCCCAACGTTGCGCGAGAGGGCTCAAGAAATAACACAACATTTGAAAACCAACTCAGTTGGCTTCTATAACGCTGGTTCATCGGCACGCAACAACACTGACATCCCGATGACAGCAAAAATCTTTGTTCGAGCTCTGGTAACCTGGACGAGCAAAGAACAATTCGCTCTCAACATAGAAGAAAGCTGGGCCATAAGACCATTGAAAATAATAAAATTTAAGTCTAACATAGGATTGATTGCCGTGTTAAGCGCATCAGACCGTGTCTACACCAAGGGTGGAAAATAAACCATCGGGGTGCAGGTGATGCAGGTGGAAAAGTACCGCCCATTTCAACCAAGTATCCTTCAATGTAAACACTGCAAGCAGTTCGACCACGTTACGTCGAATTGCTCGAGGGCCGAGATATAGCTAACCAAGAAAATTGAGTTCATCGACACGGACAACGAGGAGACAACATCGAGCGGTGACAAAGTGCCCGTACCACGTGTCGTCGGGGTCTGTACTAACTGCAGCCAATCAAGATACGGCGCAACCGGCACCCAATGTTTGGTCTTTCAAAAACACTTGGATAAGGCCCGCAGACCTGCAGCAACAACAACCACGACAACAATAACAAAAACAAAATATGCCCGAATTCCGTGCATAAATCATGGACTTTCCCGCACTTCCACGAAAAGCAAAAACCGAGACCGCGCATGGGGGGCAACGACTCCCACCTACAGAATGAAACAACGCCACGAAATAGGCTGGCATAAACCGTACCATCACAAGGCAGGGACAACTCACCTGAGATAAACAGCTCCCAATCGACAGACTGCGAGCGAAGCGATCAATAAGAGATCATCTCCAATACGAACTCAACTGGGTATCCCCGGAGGAATGCTTTGCACTATTACGAACTATAACCGAAGAGTGCAACAAAATTGAAGGTCGCATCACGTGGGGTATAATTTCGGAGATTGCAGCAAAAATAACAGCGCAGTTATGCGGGTTCCTACTATAATTGTTGGTTTTGATATGCGGCCGTTTAGAGGAATGTTAAAGGAAGGAATCGGCGGCGATTCGGCCCAAGAAAAATGGACAATTTTTCGTATAACGTTTCGATCCTTATTCGGATCCTCTTCAGATTTATTATTTCTAAAAATACATTCGTTTTTTGTCTTATTTTGTATAATAGTTTGATATGTTTTACATTATGAACTTGAGTGTTGTGTCGTGACTGACCTGAATTTGTATATGTAATTTTCGATCATTTGATGAATCTTGGACAATATACATTATGAATTTATTGTATCAAGACGGGTCGTTTTTTTGTGATCCTTGATGTCTGCGAGAGAGAGAGGGTTTTGATATTTTAATGTTTAGTTAATGATTTTTGTGAGACAATGTGTACGTGTTATTTACCTATGATTTTCATATTTGATATTTTCCAAGATTCATCTCTGATCAAATTTAACAATGTTCATTACATAATGTAATTAAACGGTCAAGATGTTTCGAGAGCTAAGTAGCGACTGAGTATTGAGAATGAGAGAGGAGCTGTTTATGTTGTTAGGGTGATGCGATTGAGTATTGAATAGTGGAGGATGATTTTTACGGTTGGGGGAGTTGCCGTTAATTATTTTCGTGTACTGGTTTCGTCATGGTGTCGGTTTCAAACTGGTTTTAGATTTGTAACTGTTGGTTTGGTGATGAGTTTGAAACTGATGGTTGGTAATTTAAAGTTTTTCCGTTATTATTCAGAGTTTGGCTAAATTATTGAATTAAATATGTTGCTTAGTTTGTCAATTTTGGTTCTGAAATTGATCGCTTTGGAGTGTGCTTTTATCTGTATCATTTCAAGAATTAATCGCTTTTTTAGCCATTGTTCATTATTTAAAATTTTTACATCATCGAATTTAAAATTGTGTTTTAATTCATTTCCGTGTTTAGCTAACGCTGTATTCTGTGTATTAGTGTGTTTTAGACTATTTTCGTGTTCATTGATTCTTGTTTTTAGATATCGTTTTGATTGTCCTATGTACAATGCCTCACAATCGTTATAATCGATTTGGTAAACTACGTTTGATTTGTTCATTTTGTCTATTTTGTCTTTGGTGGAACCGATGATAGAGTGAATATTGTGCTGGTTGTTGGTAACTAATGTTATATTGAATTGTCGAAAGAGACGGATTAGTTGGTGGTGAATATTTTCAGTATAAGGAAAATTTATCAATCTAGCAGAGTCGAATGTGTTGCTCGTATTTGATTGTGCATTAATTATTGTCGGTCTTTGTCTTATTATCTTTTCTGTGAAGGAAATTGGATAGCAGTTTTGTGTCATTGTGTTTTTGATTAGTTCAATGTTTTTTTGATGGAAGGAAACATCCGATAGTTTTATTGCTCTATCCAGCAACGTCATTATAATTCCTTTTTTTTTATTAAGAGGGTGGTGAGAGAAAAAGTTTATGAGTCGACCTGACCAAGGAGGTTTTCTGTACCAGTCTGTAATTATTGAGTTATTTTTTCCGATTAATAAGATGTCTAGAAATGGTATTTTGTTGTTTGTTTCTACTTCAATCGTGAACTGTAGTTTGGTGTGATATGAGTTAAAGAGATTAAGTCTTGAATCTATTTTGTTGATCGGTAGAGCTATGATAATATCGTCTACGTATCTTTTATAGATTGGTATTATGAATTTTAGTTTTTCTAAGCAGTTTGTTTCTAAATCGATCATTACTATGTTGTAATCGATGTAATCGATCATTACTTGATACAATAAATTCATAATGTTTATTGTCCAAGATTCATCAAATGATCGAAAATTACCCATAGAAATTCAGGTCAGTCATGACACAACACTCAAGTTCATAATGTAAAACATATCAAACTATTATACAAAATAAGACAAAAAACAAAAGCACGTATAACGTTTCGATCCGAATAAGGATCGAAACGTTATACGAAAAATTGTCCATTTTTATTTGGACCCACTGGCCGAATCGCAGCCGATTCCTTCCTTTAACATTTCTCTACACGGCCGCATATCAAAACCAACAATTGAATCAACTGGCTTAAAACTCGAAGAAAATGACCTTCTTCAACGAGATCCTACAATTATTTGGTTGCATCATACTCGCAGCCTTCAAGAATTGGAAACGCAATAACATCGCGAAAACTCGTTACGACCAACAACTACGGTTTTTACTAAAATGCAGACAAGAAGGTCTAATACCTAAACACATCTACTCGCAAAACATAAACAACATCCTAATCTTTAACAACAGAAATAAATTCAAACTCAAAACAATCTTGCACAAAACTTACAAATCTTTACTCAACATAGAGATTGATGACCTGAACTACAAAATTAAAATACTCAACAACAAAATTCAAAAAAATACAGAAGTAATCGCAAAAACTCCGAAACACATAAACGAAAAATTCTTCAAACTTGAACAAATCAAACTAAACAAAATATCAAAAGAGTTCTTTGACAAACACAAAAAAAAATTGAATAACCTCAGATATGAAAGGACACGAAATATCTATCAAAACATTTTTAATTGTGAGGAATTCCTAAGAACAATTACATCACAATCGAATCAAAATCGAGGAAACATAAATGATCAAAATCAACATAGAAGGCAAAAACCGACATCACATATTAACCTTTTTAATTCTGCGACATTAAACATTACGCAACACAACACGAACAATAACGTAACAAATGACCCAATGACTAACATAGAATCAACAATCTCAAACAACAAAGTTTAAGAATGGCTGATCAATCTAACAAACATAGACATTCCAACACACATATCAACCTTTTTATCATTAGGTGAAAAATTTTGCTTTCCATACATGAAACCAACAGATATTAAAACATATATCTATAAAACCATCTTAGAATTCGAATCGAAAATAGATTACTTACTAGAAAAACCAATACAAGAAGAAATTAGAAAGAAATTCACCAAATTGATTGATAAAGTCAAAACTCCAAACTCATTCTTTATCACCAACAAAATTATCAAAGATACATCTACTTTCCTCAAAAACAACCCTCAATTAATAATTACAAGAGCAGATAAAGGAAACTCGACCGTTATACTAGATAAACAAAACTACATCACCAAAACCGAGAACTTACTTGCAGACGAAACGACATATAAAATCACAAATAAGAATCCACTTAACAGACTACAAAAAGGTGTTAACCGAATTCTCGCAAGATGGAAAAATCATAAAATAATAGATGAAACCACACAAAATCATTTAAAAGCAGAAAACTGTAACTTAGCACGACTATACTGTCTTCCAAAAATTCACAAACATAACTATTCGCTACGTCCAATAGTATCCTCTATTAATAGCCCCACACATAAATTAGCTGAATTCATCCAAACAAAACTCTCAAAATTAATAGACACAACAAACTCATACGTCAAAGACAGCTTCACAGTTAAAAAATTGGTATTGAACATCTTTATACCTGATAACTACCAACTAATTTCATTTGTTGTCGTCTCACTTTACACTAACGGGCCGTTAGAATTCGTCATACAAAGCCTCCAAAAACGATCAAATCTTTTCTCCGAAAAATTTCCACTGAACGAAATAATAAAAATAATAGAATTCATAATGTTCTCATCCTTTTTCACCTTTAACGACAAAATATATCAGCAAATATTTGGTTTACTAATGGGTTCACTGTTAGCCTCGATATTATCAAACATAGTAATGATCGATTTAGAAACAAACTGCTTAGAAAAACTAGTATTCATGATACCAATCTATAAAAGATACGTAGACGATATTATCATAGGTCTACCGACCAACAAAATAGATTCAACACTTAATCTCTTTAACTCATATCACACCAAACTACAGTTCACAATTAAAGTAGAAACAAACAACAAAATACCATTTCTAGACATCTTATTAATCAGAAAAAATAACGCAATAATTACAGACTGGTACAGAAAACCTACTTGGTCAGGTCGATTCATGAACTTTTTCTCTCACCACCCTCTTAATAAAAAAAAGGAATTATAATGACGTTGGTGGATAGAGCAATAAAACTATCGGATGTTTCCTTCCATCCAAAAAACATTGAACTAATCAAAAACACAATGACACACAACTGCTATCCAATTTCCTTCACAGAAATGATAATAAGACAAAGACTGACAATAATTAATGAACAATCAAATACGAGCAACACATTCGGCTCCTCTATATTGATAAATTTTCCATATACTGGAAATATTCACCACCAACTAATCCGTCTCTTTCGACAATTCAATATAACATTAGTTACCAACAACCAACACAATATTCACTCTATCTTCGGTTCCACCAAAGACAAAATAGACAAAATGAACGAATCCAACGTAGTTTACCAAATCGATTGTAACGATCGTGATGCATTGTACATAAGACAAACAAAACGATATCTAAAAACAAGAATTAATGAACACAAAAATAGTCTAAAACACACTAATACACAGAATACAGCGTTAGCTAAACATGGAATTGAATTAAAACACAATTTTAAATTCGATGATGTAAAAATTTTAAATAATGAACAATGGCTAAAAAAGCGATTAATTCTTGAAATGATACAGATAAAAGCACACTCTAAAGCGATCAATTTTAGAACCAACATTGACAAACTAAGCAACATAAATAATTTAATAATTTAGCAAAACTCTGAATAATAACGGAAAAACTTTAAATCAACAAGCATCAGTTTAAAACTCATCACTAAACCAACAGTTACAAATCTAAAACCGGTTAAAAACCGACACCATGACGAAACCGGTACACGAAAATAATTAACGGCAACCTCCCCAACCGTAAAAATCATTCCCCACTATTCAATACTCAATTGCATCACCCCAACAACATAAATAGCTCCTCTCTCATCCTCAATACTCAGTCGCTACTTAGCTCTCGAAACATCTTGACCGTTTAATTACATTATGTAATGAACATTGTTAAATTTGATCAGAGATGAATCTTGGAAAATATCAAATATGAAAATCATAGGTAAATAACACGTACACATTGTCTCACAAAAATCATTAACTAAGCATTAAAATATCAAAACCCTCTCTCTCGCAGACTTCAAGGATCACAAAAAAACGACCCGTCTTGATACAATAAATTCATAATGTATATTGTCCAAGATTCATCAAATGATCGAAAATTACCCATACAAATTCGGGTCAGTCATGACAAAACACTCAAGTTCATAATGTAAATCATATCAAACTATTATACAAAATAAGACAAAAAACGAATGTATTTTTAGAAATAATAAATCTGAAGAGGATCCGAATAAGGATCGAAACGTGATCCGAAAAATGGTCCATTTTTATTTGGACCCACTGGCCGAATCGCAGCCGATTCCTTCCTTCAACAGGTTCCTACTACAGGCTAGAAAAAACTGCAGAGCAACGTTAACGACGTCGCACACAAGATAGGTAACCTCCGTGACCTCGCGACGAAATATAAACCAGACGTTATTGTACTAAACGAGCTCAAAATCAGCCCAAAGTAAACGGGCAAACAAACATCCAGGGCTACACGTAAATCCGAGACATGCGCTTCGCAAGCATTAATAGAGGACCTGAGTCTCCAAACGCTGTGTCTCGAGAGACATCTATGTACGTTACTGCAAAACTACGCTGGATACGACTAACAAATCTCCGGGATGTTGAAAGCTGTGACATCATAGTTGACACGGCAACCGAGCCCATTAACATCATGGGTACCTACCCACCGTCAGGAAAACAAATCCCACGCGCGGACATTGAAACCCTATTTGCCAACCGTAACACCGTGGCTATTGGAGACTTCAACATTAGACACGTGCAACTTGGAGACGCTTCTACGTCCAAAAACAGCAAAGCATTTTATCCATTGTTAAATTCCGGGCAATTGATCAGGCATGACGCTGGCAATACAAGAGGCGCGAGTAAACTTGATTGCATGCTCACCAACAATCTGGATCTCGTAACGCACCTTGAGCAGATCGACATTTCCAGCGACCACACGCAAATCCTAGCAACCGTACGCTGCGCTCTAAAAAAAGAGCCAAAGCCGCGCATGTCCTGCAAAGGCATAGACTGGTAAGAATTTGAACAACTCATGGAGCTCGACTGCATGAACGCTTACTCTTATGAGGATATGGAATCCGCCAGCGATAGAGTGGTGGCATGCGTGAACTCCGCCAAAGAAGCGCTGTACAAAAAATACGACGCGAACAACATAATCAGCATACCACCATCACCTGAACTAGTGGAAGCCCGTAAGGTTCGTAACAATTTTGAAAAATTGATGCAGCGAGTGGATGAAACCAACCATCCGGTGCTCCGTGCCGAACATCGGTGGCTTGTCCACGAGGCTGGCCGCATCAGTAGCGAGGAAACGGAAAAAAATGGATCGACGCGATTAGCAATAGCGACAATCACTGGCAAAACCTCTGGCGGATTCAAAAAGCAATGAAAAAAACACAATACCTCCCACTTGTCCTTGCGGGCACCAGGAATCAAAAAAAGGTCGCAAAACAACTCCTGGAGGCCGCAATTGTGCGAGACTCCGAGGTTACCAACACTGACTGCTTTGACCTCACTACGCTAGAGACCAAGCCCATCAATAAAACCTGAATGTATGAGGCCTGCAGCGAGCTAAAGAAATTCAAGAACAACAAAGCCCCCGGCCTGGATCGGATAACGGCCAGAAAGCTTAAAAACATGAGCCACAGCGCGAAACAATAGATGGTGAACGTGTTGAACTTCTGCCTACGGAACAACACGTTTCCGGAACGCTGGAAAATTGGCAACTGCATATTTCTGCACAAATCAGGAAAACTCAACAACGACCCAAAATCACACAGACCCATTACACTCCTCAACTTTATGGGAAAATGGCTTGAGCGAATCATCTTCACCCGAATGAATGAACTCGGACAAAGAATGCCGGACTTCCAACACGGGTTCCAAACAGCTCTCGACACGCACACACAAGTGGCTAGAACCCTGGCAAACGTGCAAGACAAAATGGCACAGAAGCAGCAAATTACCTTGGTATCACTGGACCTCTCAAAGGCCTTAGACTCAATCAACCATCAAGGGCTCTACAAAAAATTGATGGACTTGAGCCAGTCCTGGACTCATCCGAATAATTGCATCGCACCTAACCAACCGACGATTGATTGGCACGTACCTTAACGGAAAAAGTCAGCCGCTGCACCAGCTACACGGCATACCACAAGGATCTATCCTTGGTCCAATAATCTTTAACATCTATGTGGCCGATCTCCCAAAGCTACTAAACGACTCGGTAATGCTTGGGCAATACGCGGATGACGTTTTAATAATCACCACTGGATGAACCGCACACGCCACCACCATCAAGGCTGAAGTCCAAACGGGCAGAATCATTGGATTCTACCGTTGATGATTCTACCATGCAATGATGATACAAAATTTTCGCGCTGCATTGAAAGAACTCAACCTGGATAACACCATTGTCCTGATGGTCAACCACATTAAGTACCTAGGGGTAGAAATAACAAAAAGCACATCGTTGACGCTGCACGTCAACAAAATCTTCGACCAATTCCACATGGTCCGAAATCAACTTCCGTCAATAATTGGGTACTGCAGCCAATTATTGACGCAATACACACCAAACAAAATAATGTACCACAAAAATAGGCAATACACGAATAGATAGATAGAGATAATCGTCTAGTGAGTATTCTCGGGCCGAGCAAGTAACTATATAACTGGTTGACGATTTAATCCTCCAGCAATCTAACTCTTGGAAAAAACGGCAAGTGTAACTCGGAAACCGATCCCCTCCTTGAACAAGCGCCGAGTCGGCAGGATCGGGCGATTCAGATCATTCGAGGATTGAATCCTCGCGCTCTCAAACAGGTGAAAACTCTTCAAGGATTGAATCCTCACGGCCTCGGCTAGGTAAAACTCCTAGAGAAGCAAAACCTCACGCGACGGAAAGGGGTATTCGTCATTACCTGAATTATTCTCTCGATACGGTCATCGTGGCAATAAGGTACCTGCGGGTAATAAGGCCTAGCTAAGGGAGATTTGTAATAAAATGCAAAATATATAATTCAATCAATAAGTTTTAATGATAAGCATTATTTATGTACATTTTCTATAAAATACAAACGAAAAATGGTAATTTTGACCATAAACAAAAATGAAATAAAACATTTTTAAAAACCTTATTAGTAGGCCTTATTTTACTATACGAGGGTAATAAGGCCTACGGCTTCAACATGGTTAAATAATTAAGCTATACTTAATACATTTGGTATTTGAGATCAGTAATCATATTGATGCCCCTCCGCAGCTTTATAAGAACTTGAAATTCTTCCTTCCACTGCTCTAACAGCTGATACCAGGTCGTTTTCTGACCTCGACGCTGGTTTAGGAGGCATCGGGATCGAATGACTGAAATCAATCATCAATAAATAATAAATAAAATTAAGGGGAGGATACACTCGCCTCCTCGACTTTTCGCGCGGTATAGATCAACATAATCTCAACAAAAATTTCAACACGTTTTTTTAATGGTTAAATTTAGTATGCCTTATTAACCGCCAACCACATATTTCAGAAAAACAGCATATAACAAATATTTGGACCATGATACATTATTCATATCGTTAAATCATAGAAGTAGATATTCATGAATGTGAAGACTACGATTTTAGATCGTGAAGTGTAATATTATCAAAAATATTTACGATTTACATCCCAGGAAGATTGCCCAACGCTTACATTATGGCCAGCGATGGCGCGGTACTGGGCAATCAATCATTGACGGTCAGCGTTGGGCCCAAATCTGGGCCAATCTATTCACCATTGCTGAACCTCTGCTCAGTTCAAGCATTGGCATACAACGTATGTCCAACGCTGGACCGATATCATTTTGACGATGACAAACGACCGTTGGTGATCAACGTTGCCCCAACCTTGGGCCAACGTTATTTTCCATTGTCGAACCCGTGCTCAATTTGAGCATTGGCAAACACCGAATTCCCAACGCCGATATCATTTTGACGATGGCAAACGACCGTTGGTGATCAACGTTACCCCAACCTTGGGCCAATATTATTTGGCATTGTCAAACCCATGCTCAATTCGAGCATTGGCATACAGTGAATTCCCAACGCTGGGCCGATATCATTTTGACGATGGCAAACGCCGTTGGTGATCAACGTTGCCCTAACCTTGGGCTGATGTTATTCACCATTACCGAACCCATGCTTAATTCAAATATTGGCATGCAATCGGCATTATGGGATAACCAATGTGCGCCCGTGCGTAAAATATCAATGCGTGGATTCTCAACACAAGGCATACCGGTAACCTGCAGCACGCGTTCGCGTTAATTCTCGTCTCTTCTCTCGCCGCGCCACATGGTCATTGTCCATTGTGATATTATATATCGCTCTTCAAAGTAGAAAGAAAAAACAAGGTAAGTTTTTATTTATTTACTGTGTCTCGTGTTTTATTTTTTATTTTTTAATCTTCGATTGCTTTTTGGATAATCGTGCGTTATCTTTCGAGACAATGTTTCTAACCTTCAAACATAACCTATTCATTTTCAGCATTCCAACTAGTCTCATTTTCTTCGTAGCAGATGTTTCTATCGGATGAACGCGGCGCTTTTTTTAAAAAAGCCTCTCTTTTGAAGTTACGCATCAATTTTGAAAAAGTTAAATTAAAATTAGATTGAATAAATCTTCAAGCCGATACCTCCCTCAAGGAAATGACTTTGAGCTCGATTAACACTCAAAACTATAGGCAATTAGTTATATTTATGGACTAAGTTCAAACAAACATTGCCATTTTTAAAAACGAAAAAATTAGCTGACTCACCCCCCTTAAAAGAAAACCCTTTCGTACATAAGAACTTTTTATTTTCTTTTAATACTCAGCGTTAAGATGCTGCTACGTCCATTACTCATACTTCTTTTTTATTTCTTTAGTATTTTTAAATAAATGGCATTTTTTATGGCAGATGATGCAAACATCCAGGCAAGCGCATCGAAATATTATCGATGCAGCATTTGAGCCGTTGGCTAGCGAGGGCTGGAGATTGCGAGGGTGGCCGTGCGGTACGGATGACGATCGGACCTAACAACAAAAATAATAAAAAATAGAGCGTGATGATTTATAATCATCCTTAACTTTATGTGGTCTCCATGTGATATTACCTTATAGTATCTTGATCTCTTGATAATTATAATCTTAATTTCCATTACAATACACATATTCAAATACACAAATTAAAACAAGAATTAAAAAATAAATCGACATTTATGATTTAAGGGGACTGAGTCAGTTGAGAAATTGCAGCTGTGAAACTGCAATATCTTTTTTCCAACTCTGCGTAGAAATATAACCGATAGGTTATATTCTTCTACGCTCTTCAAGCTTTATGAGCTCACAAAAAAACCTTTAAGGTCCACCGTCACCTCGATGCACAGCATTTTGTGTTTTTTCAGTCTGCGCGTGATTCAGAAAAGACCGGTCAACGGATCGAGGTCTAACTAGTCTCATTTTGTTTGCAAGGAATTGCCATCGGGGATAAGTGCGGCATATTTTTTTGAAGACCTCCATTTCAAAGGGATGGAGCAATTTTTCAATTATTCAGTTAATTTTGCTCCTCCGATGAAAGTCAGCTTTAAAATTTACACTTCAATTAACCTAAAACAAAAATGTGCCGCACTCATCCCCGATGGGGATACGTCGCGAACAAAATGAGACTATAAGAGTGTTTACCCACTGCTCCCATGTTAAACATGCGGTCTGTAACGAGTGCATTCCATTATTGGCTTGAAGTGCTTGAAGCGTGATATGGAGCGTTCCATTAATCCAACAGCTTGCTTCAAGCGCAGATTTCGTGACGAAGTGGGAGTAACGTTTGGGTTATGGAGGGAGGTAATTTTGGAGAGTGGGGACGCTTCACCTCACCTCTCGAGGTGAGGCATTTGAAGCGTCCCCACTTTTTCTACTCCCACCATCGCTCAATTCCTGATAACGGGCAGGAGATTTCAAGCTACAAAAACATGGGATGAGCATGACGAATGCGATAATGATAACCATAATTCAACAAAAATTGTACAAATGAAATATGCGTAATTATATTCTTTGATACAGAAATTATATCCGTCTTGGTACGCTCGGACGAATGTACCCAAGGACAATTAGTTCTTCTTCCTCACTTTCACTCGAACTAGAAGATTCCATAAGTTCTTCTAATCTCGAGGAAATCGCTATGAGTGATGGAATGTCCATACTTTCATTGCAGTACGCTGTCACACGTTTTTCCAGGTTATGTATTACCTCGTAATTATAAGCGACCAGACGGCAGCCACGACTGCGCGCGTCATCTTACAAATACGTGCTACGAAGGCGATCCATTGTTGCTCTAGCCAGTGCTGCCACAGCGCTGCTTCGAATATTGGAAAAGTCTGTAAACCGTGCTGAATCAAAACGCGCTTCAAGCACTTCAAGCCAATAATGAAATGCACTCAATGACAGTTACCGTCTATCAATGTAGTTGGCGCTGATGTCACGAGAGAGACAGGTGATTATCGTCTCTCTCTAATGGCGCAAGCGCACAACACTGATTTAGTCAAGAAGCACGTGAGGGGAAACGAGCCGAACCGTCATGGCGCCGGCGGGTCAACGCCGCCGCCGGCTGTATCGCTCTCGGGTCTCTGTGTGTCTCCGTGAATTTTGGGTACATCTTGGTGCAAGTGAGACAGCTATACTCGCTCTTGCTCGCTCTCTCGCTTCCATACACTCACACCTGTAGCGCATTCACACCCCTTATTTTCACAGGCGTTTCACAGAGCGACTTGTCGCAAGTTAATTAAAAAAAGCATTTTTCATATTTTACCTACCTGCGAAGAATCTCTTTAAGGTTTATATTCTTGTTATTGAAATTATTTCTTTATTATTATTTTTTAATTCTCATGGTGGGATTACAAATTGAAAAATCATTTTCAATCCAAGTTTTTAGAATAAGAAAATAACAAAAAATTCAACCAAGTGCTAATTCAATCATTTTTTCAATGCATTATTTGCAACCCTGTATAGATTATACTGTTCCTAAAAAACAAACGTTTTTTTTAACATTGAAATATTTTCAGAGTATTCCTGAATATCCCTATTAATATCAGCCCTTAATATTAATATTTGAAGGTGGCAATTTTCAATTTTTTATTTCCATTCAAATAACATGAGAAAAATTGTTTCTGGACTGAGTTTAATAGAGTAATTACAAGTTATATATTATTAAATTTAATCATTAATTACTTAAAGAATTAACGATAAAAAACTTTTCATGGTTATAACTCATTTTCAAAAGAATCAACAAAATTATAAAAAATCAAAATAATTTATTGATTCATAATATATAAAATTTATTATGAACTTTCATCATGTATTCGTGATAGACACTCAGTCAAAAAATTAAAGGAACAGCAAAACTTTCGAGATTTTTCAGCGATTTTCCAAAGGCTGTAACTTTGTTAATTTTGGTCGTAAAAAAGTTCCAAAAAAAGCATTTTGAAGCTTGAATCTTCTACTTTCGGAATCTCAAGTCAAAATTTTTTTATGGGCATCACCCTTAACGCAGTCGAAAGAAATATCACGGTAAAAATTTTCTCGAAATTTTTGCTGTTTTCAAAACAGTCTATGGGCTCCAAAAAAAATTTCCGCACTTAAGGGAGCTTTCCAGTGTGACAGCCCGAAAAATCGCTGTTTTTCGCCATTTTTTTTTTTTAAGAAAAAATAATCTAATCGGTCTGGTTTTTTTTTGTATATTAATTGGGTATTGAAGAATACAAAACAATTTTTTAAAGATCGATTCATTTATTCATTAATATCTATAAAAATGATGAAGCAATTGTTGCAGAAAATGCACTTGGATGTGGTGTCCACGTTGGGGGTCACAATTTTGATCTGAAACAAAAAACACAAAAAGATTATTGGTCGGTATATAATTGGCTTTCGTGCTATAGAGGCTTTTTTTCAAAAATGGCGCTGGTTTGAACAAAAAGTATCGATTTTAGCATTTTTTTTTGCAGTTTTTTTTACAAAAAAATAGGAAGATGTCAAAAAAAAAAAAAAAAGCTTCCATAGCACGATAAGCAATGACGTTAAGAATATTGTGTAAAAAATTCAACTCGATAGCTTTAAAACTCTGCCCTCCAAGTTGGACACCGTTTTGAAAAATGCTGTTTCGAGAAAAACGCGTTCAAAGTTTCAAGTGAGGAAATTTTAGGTAAATCGTTTACTTACGGTCAATCAGCGATGCCAGGTCTATACAATATCCCTTCTGCTTCTTCGAAAAGCAAAAAAAAAATCGATTTTTTGATAATTTCACACTGGAAAGCTCCCTTAACCAATCTATGGATCGTTTAGCTGAATTCTTTGGCTTCAAATTGCTATTCTTATTTTTGTTCTAAGACCATTTTTTGCTGAGATATCGGTGATTGAACAAAAATTCGTCTTTTTTTTACAATTTTTGATATCTCTGGAACTGATGATCGTACAGCGAGTAAACGGTCAGTTACGGAAACTTGAATCTACCCTCTATAAGTGCCTGTTATTGTGATGAACGAAAAAAAAATTTTTCCATGCTTAATTTTGACTTGAAAAGGTCCAAAAAATTAGCTTTTTGTTCTTGTTTTAGAAAATCTACGACAACTTTGCAGATATTGCGAAAAATACCAATGTCCTGAGGTCCTTTTTTAGCTCAATACATACCTAAGAACCGTGCCAATTTTCAAAACAATCGGTCGAACCGTTTTTTGTGACCGAGTCATCAAACTTTTAGAAAAATTGAAGGAACACGTTTATTGATCCTTAATGACCAATTAATGTTGTTAAAAAAAATTGGAAAAAGCTTTTTTTCCCTCAAATTTACATTTAACGGGCGTGGAAGCTATAAAAAATCCAAATTTCGAGTTTTTTTTTTTTAAATTTTGAATTTTTTCCTTTTAATTTGAAAAAAAAATTGTTCTTGCATTTTTTTCACAATTTTGCATTTAATATTTAATAAATATCGAAATGAAATTTTGAAAAAACTGAAAATAAATTTTTTTATTCAAATTTAAAAAATTAAAAAAAATTTAACCCTCAAGAATGACACTTCGCTAGAATCTCGTTATAGCCATACTGGGTCCATGGGACCCAGGCGGTTTGAAATTGTTATAAACAATGAAATAATGCATTGAGTGATATGAAAAAAATAGTGGGGTATAATTTGAACCTTGTTTAAGGTAAGGTTTTTGGTCCGAAACCAAAAATCGAATTGTCAATATGCAAAAAAAAATATGCAATTTATCGATTTTAGTGGGCAGTATTCCAGGTCGAAAAACAGCCTGGGTCCTGTGGACCCGCAGTGACTATTAAGGGTTGATTAAGAAAAAAAAAATATTTCCGAAATATGGATTTTTTTTTTAGTTTTTGCGCTCATTAAATGCAAATTTGAGAGAAAAAAAGAACTTTTCAATTCATTTTTAACGCCATTGATTAATTGGTCATTAAGGATCAATAAACGTACTCCAATTTTTCTAAAAGTTTGATGACTTGGTCACAAAAAACGGTTGGACCGATAGTTTTGAAAATTGGCGTGGTTTTTAGGTATGTATTGAGCTAAAAAAGGACTTAAGAACATTGGTATTTTTCGCAATATCTGCCAAGTTGTGGTAGATTTTCTAAAACAAGAAAAAAAGCTATTTTTTTGGACTTTTTCAAGTCAAAATTAAGCATGGAAAATTTTTTGTTCGTTCATGACAATAACATATAGAGGGTAGATTCAAGTTTCCGCAACTCATCGTTTACTCGCTGTACGATTATTAGTTCCAGAGATATCGAAGATTGAAAAAAAAGACGAATTTTTGTCCAATCGCTGATCTCTCAGCGAAAAATGGTCGTAGAACAAAAATTTTAAAAAAAATCAAATTGAAGCCAAAGAATTCAGCTAAGCGATCCATAGATTGGTTAAGTTCGGAAAATTTTTTTGGAGCCCATCGACTGTTTTGAAAGAAGTAAGAATTTCAAGAAAATTTTCACCGCGATATTTCTTTCGACTGCGTCGAGGGTGATGCCCATACAAAATTTTGGACTTAAGATTCCAAAAGTAGAAGGTTCAAGCTTCAAAATGCTTTTTTTGAAAAAATGTTACGACCAAAATTAACAAAGTTACAGCCTTTGGAAAATCGCTGAAAAATCTCGAAAATTTTGCTGTTCCTTTAATTTTTTGACTGAGCGTAAACACCCGTATTTTTTTTATTAATGATCAATAAAATTAGGCATTCATCGTCGATGAATAAAATTTGTATCGCCTTCAAATATTAAAATTAAGGGCTTATATTTTAACAGGGTCTTTGTTTAAGGATACTCTGACGATATTTCAATGTTCGTTGAGAAAAAAAACGGCCGGTTTTTTTGAAACAGTCTAATATACATGAGTCCAGTAATATTCCAATATAAATTTTGTTTTTCAACGTTTGCTCCTGTAATTTCAATATACTTTAAACATTAGATTTCAGTTGAAATTGTTAGTTTTCCAATCGATGTCTCTTAATTTCGATTTCGTACACTTGTTATTGAAATTTAATATACAACAGAATATGAAATTTCAATAACAAGAATACAAAATTCAAAAAGATTTTTCACAGGTAGGTAAAATATGAAAAATGCTCCTTTAATTAACTTGCGACAATTCGCTCTGTGAAACGCCTGTGGAAATAAGGGATTTGAATGCACTACAGGTGTGAGTGGATGGAAGCGAGAGAGCGAGTATAGCTGTCTCAATTGTACCAAGGTGTACCCGAAATGCACGGATACCCGAGAGCGATATAGCCGGCGTTGACCCGCCGGCGCCATTTAGTCCAGTCAATATAGGCCAAAGTAAGAGAATGCGACTTCTGGCATCTGAACATGTTTTTCTTATGTTTTTTGATATTCTAAATCGATCTACATATGAATTTTAACACCCAACAGGGTGCTTAAGAGTGAAAATAATTATTTAAAAGTTCAAATTGTCATATCACGCGAACGAGAAAGAAATCGGGAAAAAGTTTTAAACAAAAGTTATAGATCTTGAAACTCCGCGTAACAAACACCTAAACTTTTTTTTTCTATTGTCTATAGATAATGCGCCAAATGATTTTTAATTTTTTGTGCCTCTGAAATGAGCAAATATGATCACCACTGGTGAGACAGACAGTCGCGCTGAGAGAAAGTGAGATAGCCTACGTTATACACAGCGGCGTCCATACCCCTTCTACGGGCATGCGCACCGGTGGCATTGAATAAGTGCAAGTGAGAGAAAGCATAGCTATAATATAATGTCGACCCACTTTACCTGCCTCGTACATTCAGCTTTTATTTCTTTTTTTGGATCGCGTGCGGCACTAGAACGGAAAATATTTCATTGTAGCGTTTTCTGTCAATTTTCGTCATTTCAAAGTTCGTTTTTCATAGTTTCCTGGAGTTGCCTGGAGTGTTGATCTCTAACTCAATTAGTTATTGAGAAAAAGTAAAATATGTAAAAAAACAGAAAAAAACATTTTTTCCAAGATTGATTGATCCGATTGATCTTAATTTTTAATATGTTTTGAGGGCTGATAATAGCTCTAAGAAAAAAAAGTTATATAGCTCCACAAGAGCCTTGAAAAAAAAAGTTTTTAAATAAATTTCCTTTTTTAACCATGACACAATTTTGGCACAATTATGAAGCTATTTTTTTTTCAAACCTTCTGTATTTTCCTATAACATTATGAATTTTGAAAATTTTCTTAACAGGTGCGCCATAGGAGAAATAAATGAAAACCACTTTTCGGCCCAAATAATGAATTTGGTTATATCTTTGAGGTTTAATTTTTGTATTTCAATGCATACTTGCATAATTTGTATCTATTGAAAATAATATTTCATATTTAAAACAATAACAAACATCTTTTTGCAAAATTAAAAATTAAACCAGTTCAATATTCGTTAAAATTACTATAAAATTGATAATTAATATTTAACTGTTTCAATTGTTAACTTCGACAAAAAATGTGTTACTGTTTTGAATATAAATTATTATTTTCTATAGATACAAATTACATAAATATGCGTTAAAATACAAAAATAAATCCTCAACATATATAAATAAATTCATTATTTGTGCCAAAAAGTGGTTTTTATTGTTTTCTACTGTGGCGTACCTTATTTAAAAATTGTACAAACTCATAGTGCTGTAGGGAAATAAAGGAGGCTTGAAAATAAATAGTGCGATAATTGTGCTAAAACTGTATCATGGTTGAAAATTGGAATTAAAAGAAAAATAAATTTTTGCCAGGATTTCACAGAGCAAAAATATATATTAAGTCTCTTTTGACAGGTTTTTGGTTCATTCGCATTTGGTTTATTTTTGCTTTTCAACTCGAACGTTATTTTGTTTTATTTTCAGCTTCCTCGTTTTTATGTTCTGTTTTTGTTTGATTTTGTTGCAGCTTTTTTGTTTTTCGACTGAAATATCGGAGAGGAAAAAATATTGAACGTTACATTCGTACTTTCAGGTTACATTTAGGTTATATTCTCTTTTTTATTTTTATTTTTATGTTTATTGCACGAAAATACAAATGAAAAATATATTTGACGATCTTAGAGTTAGTATTAAAAGAATAAAGGTAACTTTATTCAGGAACCTGTAGTTTTTGTTTGAATAAATCCGATTCACGCGATCTGTCACGCGTTAACTGTCTCGATGTTTTGATGGGTTTAATGACGCCATCTTGGAGAATTCGAGTGTTCAATAATTGGGACACACTGCGTTTTCTATGTCCCAATGATCGAACACCGTATTTTTTAACAAATAATTAATTCAAATTTTTTTTTAAATTGTTATTTGTAAGAAATTTTCTGAGGAACCTGAAACGCCTTTACTTTTTGAGATGCGACAGTTTTTGAATTTGTTATGCCCTTACGCATGAAGCGGCGTGTCTTAGCAAAAACGATAAGCAGTTACCACGTAATTTTTTATTTTTATTTTAATTTTTAACCATGATACAATTTTGGCACAATTATCGCACTATTTATTTTCAAGCCTCCTTTATTTCCCTACAACACTATGAGTTTGTACAATTTTTAAATAAGGTACGCCACAGTAGAAAACAATAAAAACCACTTTTTGGCACAAATAATGAATTTATTTTATTGAGGTTTCATTTTTGTATTTTAACGGATATTTGTGTAATTTGTATCTATAGAAAATAATAATTTATATTCGAAACAACAACAGACATTTTTTTGTCAAAGTCAACGATTGAAACAGTTAAATATTAATAATCAATTTTGTAGTCATTTTAACGAATATTTAACTGGTTTAATTTTGTATTTCGGCAAAAGATGTTTGTTATTGTTTTAAATATGAAATATTATTTTCAATAGATACAAATTATGTGAGTATGCATTAAAATACAAAAATTAAACCTCAAAACATATAAACAAATTCATTATATAGGCCAAAAAGTGGTTTTCATTTGTTTCTACTATGGCGCACCTGTTAAGAAAATTTTTAAAATTCATAATGTTATAGGAAAATACAGAAGGTTTGAAAAAAAATAGCTTCATAATTGTGCCAAAATTGTATCATGGTTAAAAAAGGAAATTTAAATAAAATTTTTTTTTTTCAAAGCTCTTATGGAGCTATATAACTTTTTTTTCTTAGAGCTATTATCAGCCCTCAAAACATATTAAAAATTAAGATCAATCGGATCAATCAATCTTGGAAAAATGTTTTTTCTTGTTTTTTCACATATTTTACTTTTTCTCAATAACTAATTGAGTTAGAGATCGACACTCCAGGCAACTCCAGAAAACTATGAAAAACGAACTTTGAAATGACGAAAATTGACAGAAAACGCTATAATGAAATATTTCCCGTTCTTGTGCCGCACGCGATCAAAAAATAAAAATAAACGTTGAATGTACGAGGCAGGTAGAGTGGGTCGACATTATATTATATATATATAGCTATGCTTTCTTATTCAATGCCACCGGTGCGCATGCCCGTAGTAGGGGGATAAACGCTGCTATGTATAACGTAGGCTATCTCACTTTCACTCAGCGTGGCTGTCCCCCTCACCAGTGGTGATCATATTTCATGTTCATGTGCCAGAAATTGCATTCTCTTACTTCGACTACATTGACTGGACTAATTACGCTTCGGCTCGGTTCCCCTCACGTGCTTCTCGACTGACACGGTGTTGTGCGCATGTGCTAACATTGGAAGGGGCGATTACTTAGGCCATGTACTACATGGACTGAGCATAGTCGTATACTTTCTGTAGAAAGAAGTGAAGCCGAGAAGGGCGCTACCATCTTTGGACAAGTAAGGCTATAAGCCGATAGGGACGTATGAATGAATTCTTATGTGCCCTATGCAATTCAGGGACGTAAGGTACCCGCGGGTAATAAGGCCTGTCGGGTCATAAGGCCTAGTCACCAAAAATCATATTTACAATGACCGCTTTCGCGCAAGGCTACACTAACTGAAGTATAATGCATAAAAATATCGCTACAAGTTCGCGGAAGCGCGATACACCGTTCTTCGTCTCCAGTGTTGCATCATCTATCATATGACGCGGCCGCGCAGCACGAATACTAAAAAAACGGTCCACGAAAATCGTAAGTATTTTTGATAATACTACACTTAATGATCTAATATCGTAGTCTCTATCTTCATCAATATCTACTTCGATGATTATAACGTATCACGGTCCAAATATTTGTTATTTGTCGTTTTTCTGAAATATGTGGTCGGCGGTTAAGGGGGGATTTTCTTTTTTTTCGACCAAAAAATCGATTTTTCGCTGACCGCTGTTTCATATTCTTCAAAGTGTTGAGAATATGTGTGCAAAATTTCAAATTAAAATTCTCAAAAATGGCAAAGTTATAAGCGATTTTATACCTGCGTGACGACTCGCGGTGGCCGCGCGCTCGTTGTCGCACGGCAGGGGTCGGCGCGCCCGGCAGCTGCCCGAATCTGTTGCTCGGCGGACCATAAATATAACGGGACAGCATACAATAGGCATGAAGGACGAGTCCTAACGGTCGTGCGAGATCGAAATATTCGGTGGAGAGTCGCTCAGTCTCGAACGAGAGTTTACTGGTAACAGACGTATATATCATGGATCGAAAACAGGGAAGTGATACTCATAGTCGTGCTGCTAGACCGAAAAAAAGGAAATTTGTTGGGAATATTCACACCTGAGAAACGGAAACGACGTTTGCAAGTACGTCGGCCCAGAAACTGTCGACAGCGGAAGACAGAGAAATAATTACGAACCCGGGTCATGGATATCGCATTATCGCGTTTCTATCGGTTTTCTTTGCAATCTCGCAACTCGTAATATGTCAGGAATGCAAAGGACCGATCAAATTTGGCGAATCCAGTTCTCGCGGCTTGGGTTTTAAAATAGTTGTGCAGTGCAAGTGTCGTGTGTAATATATTAATTCCTGTCCTCTCGTCGATGATAAATCGTGTGAGATAAACAGGAGAATGGTTTTTGTGATGAGACTATTGGGAGTAGGCAGAGAGGGTATAAATTTATTTTGTGGCTTGATGGATATATCCCAAGGTTTCCGCACAACCTTGTACTATGCCTCCTTGGGGAACATTTACAGTGGAGCCAAAGCTGTATGGGAGCTGTGTGCGAAAAAGGCAGTGAAAGAAGAGAAATCGAAGAATGCTGAGCACGGAAATCCAGAGACAGATATTTCTGTGTCAGGAGACGGAACATGGAAAAAGCGAGGATATAGTTCCTTGTTTGGAATCACGACACTCATCGGCAAATATTCAAGCAAAGTGCTTGACCTTGTGAAATCGTCTTATTGTCACGCTTGTAAATTGTGGCAATCAAAATCCGGTACCGAAGAATACGACGATTGGTTCGAAGAACACAGCAGCGAATGTACGGCAAATCACGATGGGTCAGCTGGAAAGATGGAAGTTGACGCGATCAAAGACATGTTCCAACGATCTTGGGAAATGCATGAAGTACGGTACGCGAAATACATCGGCGATGGCGACACGAAAACATTCAAAGCCTTGTTGGAAGACAAACCTTACGGCGATGATTTGATCGTGAAGAAAAAGGAATGCGTCGGGCACGTTGAGAAGCGTATGGGCTCGCGACTGAGAAATGTGAAAAAAAAAGAAAAAACTTGGAGGAAAAGGAAAATTAACCGATAAATTGATAAAAAAATTAACAATTTTCTACGGTTTGGCTATCAGAAGACATCCAGACTCTGTTGATGATATGTACAATGCTGTGTGGGCAACGTTCTACCACAAGATCTCGACGAATGAAAATCCTCAGCATATGTACTGTCCCGCGGGGTCACAAAGCTGGTGCAAATGGCGCATTGCCGAAGCCGAAAAAACTCTGGACGAACTCGATCACGAAGCTCCACTGCATGAAGACGTCGCGAATGCTATTAAGCCGATTTACATTGATTTTTCATCGAGAGACTTGCTGGAAAGGTATTTAGGTGGCGATACTCAAAACAACAACGAAAGCTTCAACGCAACCGTTTGGCGATTCGCACCTAAACACCTTCACTGTGGCGCGAAAACGATCGACATCGCGGCTTATTTGGCCACAGGGATTTTTAACGAAGGCTTTACAGCAGTCCTTAAAACAATGACGATGATTGGAATCGTTGTTGGCCAGCAAGCATCAATATTCGCCGATGCGCGAGATATGCAGCGGATAGAGAGGTCAACGAGACGCAGCGTCGAAGCAACGAAAGAGGCTCGAACAAGACGCAAAAGCGAAACTGCTTCACTGAATGAGTTGTTCGAAGCCGAGGAAGGCATCCTGTATGGCCCTGGCATAGCAGATTAGATTAAAAATACTGTAAGTACTCGATATGTCCCATAAACTGTGCTCACAAATTTAAACGCGTTTTTCTCGAAACAGCTTTTTCACAACTGGTGTGCACGATTTCTCAAAAACTATTCAACCGATTGCCTTCAAATTTGGACAGAATGCTCAGCTGACATCCTTTTATCGTTTGATGAAGCAAAAAAGCAATACGTTTAATAGTTTTTTATTTATAACACAAAATCGATCAATTTTTTTCGAAAAATCGATACTTCAAGTTCAAAACGTCACCAAATCATCAATTTTTTTTTAAATTTTTTTCCGTTCATCAAACGATAGCTATAAGTGTCTAAAGTAAAATGCTTTTGGGTTTTTGTTGCAGGATGAACGTGAAGGCTGTAATCGTGCACACCATCAAAAAAGAACCATCGCGCGTCGAGGGGGGTGGGAGGCGGATTTTTTCGATGAAATTGTTTAAAAAAATTTTTGTATGTAGTAAACCGATCAATAAAACTATATGCCAAGTTTCACAAGTTTTCCGTTGTATACTTTCTTCACAAAAAAAAATCCCAAAAAGCGGTAAATTTTGCAAAAAAAAGACAATCCCCCCAAGGTCTACTAAATTTTGCCATAAGAAAAACGTGTTGAAATTTTTTTTTTCGATTATGTTTTTTTTTACATTATAGGGAAGTGTATCCTCCACTCAATTTGATTTATTATTAATTGATGATTGATTTCAGTGACTCTATCCCGATGCCTTGTAAACCAGCGTTGTGGTCAGAAAACGACCTGGTATCAGCTGTCAGAGCAGTGTAAAGAAGAATTTTAAGTTCTTATAAAGCTACAGAGAGGCATTAACATGATTATGGATCACAAATACCAAATGTATTTAGTATAGCTTGATTATTTAAGCATATTAAAGCCGTCGGCCTTATTACCCTCCTATAGTAAAATAAGGCCTACTTATAAGGTATTTTTGAATGTTTAATTTTGTTATGTTTATGGTAAAAATTACCATTTTTCGTTTATATTTTATAAAAAATGTACTTGAATAATGATTATCATTAAAACATATTGATTAAATTGTATATTTTTCATTTTATTACAAATCTCCCTTAGCTAGGCCTTATTACCCGCAGGTACCTTACAGTTTTTTTTCTTCTTCAAATTCATGTTTTAAACACAAATTCCGTGAATTTAAATGAAAAATGTTTTAATTGTTAATTTTGAAACATCAGGCTACAAGGATATAGAGACGAATGCATATTCTTAGGTTATCAACACTTGCGAGTCCTTTTATTTTTAAGATTATCGAAGCAAGTCAACTGCTTGAAGTCAACCAAGATTCAGTCAATCTGAGTCGATCTAGTCTCTTGAAGTCAGCCGTTTCGGCTTATAGGCCTCATTTGTCCAACATGGCGACGCCCTTCTCGGCTTCACCCCCACTCCTGCTATGCTCAGTCCATGTAGTACATGGTCTAAAGGCGACATCATCTCTCTCGCGACAGCAGCGCTAACTACATTGATAGACGGTAACTGAGATTGTAGCTTCAAAATAAGGTGAGAGTGTTTAGCCACTGCTCGTGGCTGCATTCGCTCATGAGAAATGGAGCTACGTGATTGGTCGAAATTTCTTATGCTATGCGAACGCGTGTGTGATAAGCTTTAAGCCCGAGAAACAATGACAAGAATAAGAAATAAGGAATAAGAATCAGCCAATCGCCGCGCACTTTAGAGAAGCTACGCCAATTGGATGCCTTCTTCTTATTCCTTATTTCTTATTTTTGTCATTGTGTCTCCGGCTTTACAGTGCCATCGAACTCAGATGCCATCGGTACAGTAGTGAAAATTTTCGTGACACTCGGCACGGCTAGATGGCAGGGCATGGAATTCCGGGCTCGTTATCCGTTTAGTGATGATGTATCTATATATGCTCATAGCTTTCGAAGCCATATCGGCTTCGAGGTGTTCTCCGAAGCTACGCCAATCAGATAAATGTAGCTCTATTTTTCGGATTTACCATAAAATTTTCGAACAAATGCTATTTTTGCAATTTGTCACGTACAGCAATGTTCAAGTGCCCAGTATCTGCGTTTCTCTTTATTCTAGAGCCTAAAACTGAGAATTTTTTAAATCAAATCTAAATGTGCTCATAGTTATATGTGTATACATATGAAAACAGCTCTATTTTTCGGCATTTACCATAAAACTTGCGAACAAATGCAATTTCTGCAATTTGTCACGTACAACAATTTACAAGTGCTCAGTATCTGCGTTTTTCATGCCTCTGGAGCCTAAAACTGAGATTTTTTGCAATCGAACAATGCAAACATCGAAAATCCATTTCTGCATTACAGATTCCACCCGATAATGAGATTGTCATTTTTTTTTGCGCTATCAAAAATTTCTGAAGTTTAGGCCCTAGAATACGATTACTGTAATGACATCCAAAAATTTCAGCCTATTTTGTTGAATAATTTGGAAATGGCATTTGTACAAACTTCGAGTCTGCTATGATGGTAAAACAGGTCTTTCACATTCTCTTAATGTACAATTGAAGAAGCTTGCATGTTATCTGCGAGCGCAAATTACGGTATATTTCTATGTAATTTTGTGGTGTTTGAAATTTAAATATCATATGTGTTTTTTATTTTTTCATCTCTGATATGCGTCTACACATTTGATCAGAGTTTCAGTTGCTCGTCTCTCGGAGTTTTAAGGCTCCCTAGCGGAACACGCGACGCCGTTGATTTCAAACAAATAAGGACGTAGCAAAAGGACTGCATTGAGAACGGTGTTCAAACGGGTTCAAACAGGTGGCACGTACAAGGTCGCACGTACAAGCGTTGCACGCAGGATCCTTTTGCAGCATATTATTTTTCTAAAAGCAACGGCGTCGCAGATGCAGTCTTTCCAGTGTCGCTACGGTCTTTTCTGACAGGTGGCGTAGCGATTTTTTTCCGTACCGTCACACGTACAAGCGTCGCACGTAGGGTCCTTTCGCAGCATATTATTTGTCTGAAAGCAACGCGTCGCAGATACAGTCCTTTTGAGTGTCGTGACTTCCGTCAGGGCTCTGAGCGAATGGCTGCTGCTCTTTTACCGAGGGTCAAGATTCGTTGAACACGAGCCACAATTTGGAATGAAAATATATTTATTTCTTTAGCTATACGATTATTTATATAAATTTTTTTCACTTTCGATTAAGGCCGGTATATATGTATTTATCTAGAGTCGCAGCAGCGACTCGACACAAGTACATTTCCGACTTTACCGACATGTCGAGAGTCGCACCAAGATTCTCTAACGCCAACAACTTTGCTTATGAATCGGAGTATATCTATAGCGAAAAATCCATTTTTCCTAATAACTCATTATACAGAGTTTTTGAGAAAAATTAAGATGATATGTTTCGTCCGCAGATTTTTTCTCTTTCGATAGGTACCTGAAAGAAAGCTGTAGCTGGTAGCGCATGGCCGATACGTATTTTTATGTGTTAATTTTTCTCAATGAATCAAGAGTCATGGTAGCGACTCGAGACAAGTTCATTTCCGACTTTGCCGGCATGTCGAGAGTCGCACCAAGATTCTCTTACACCAACAAACTTGCTAATACATGAGAGTATATCTATAGTGAAAAATTTAATTTTCCTAATAACTCAGTATACAGAGTTTTTTTTAGAAAATTTGAGATATACATTTTGTCCGCAGATTTTTTCTCTTTCGATTCGTACCTGAAAGAAAGCTGTAGCTGGTCGCGTATGGGTGATACGTATTTTTAAATGTTGATTTTTCTCAATGAATATTCCATTTTCAGCCATTTTCGTAGCTTATTTTTTGGCACATATTTTTCGCACATACTATGAAGTTAGCGGTAAACGTTACGTGGTGTGTTTCAGAACGGTCAGTATATCGACAATAATCATAGGAGTGCGTGAGAGATAGCACTATAGGGATCGCGTTAGAGTGTGAGAGAGAGAGAGAGAGAGAGAGAGAGAGAGAGAGAGAGAGAGCAATATATTAACTTTGCAAAAAGTGGACCAATCACCCCTAAAAACAGCGAAAATGGTGTACAAAAACTGGAGACAAGTACATTTCAATAAGAGTATCCCTAGTTACGTCTACCTACGAAAAGTTGTAAAATCGCTAGACATCAACCCTGAATACGTATTTCCAAGCACATGTAGTATCCTAGTTCGACTTTTATTTACAAGCATATAGTGATAATCATAGTATGCGGAAGTGAAATTTATAAAATATGAAAAGATCTTTACGTTTAAAAACAAAAAATAAACCCATTACTAAAAATAAATCATAAATCGATTAAACAAAATTGATCACAAAAATAAAGAGTACTTGGCGAGTTTTTTCACCTGAAGCAACCTCAGCCGTGTATTACTGAAGCGTCTTTTGCAAATATTGCCGAACTTGCCAATGCTATAATATAAATTTTTCATGGAATTTTTAATTAAAATAAAATGAAAAGGACGTAAAAAGATTGGACAAATTAAGAGCAACAAAAATAATTGAAGTTTTAAGAGCGCATTGAGTATGTCTACCTGAAATTCAACCAACAACATGACAACAAGAAAAATGAAGGATTGAAAGGGTCTCTGCAGAGGACGATCCCGGTTCTTCGGAGCGACGATCGTTTAAGGGGGAAGGTGTTACATCTGGTGAATTTTATGACAATATTGAAAATTATTATCGATGAAAAACGTTTTGAATATTGATAAAGTAAATACAGAAGAAATTATTATACAGAAGAACAGAATAATATAAGACTATGTTAAAATCGTCGCAGAAGAAAGAAGAAGAAGGAACATCGAATTTGGGATATTAAAGGTGTTTTGAGTACGTCAAATCAGTGCACATACGCCTATCCCATTGTGGAACATCAATCGGAGGAAATCGATAATGAAATTAGAATAATTTCGTCGGGGAATGCATTTACTGATAAGAAATTGCCGCTGGGCTTGACGACAACGCGTAAATTAATTATCGACATCGCCGTTCAATGCATGAGTGAAACACCTCCTGGAGGAGCACCGACTGGCTCGCGCGAATTCGTAAAGGCAATGTTTTACGTACGACTTTTAGGAACGACTCACAAACATGGATAGATTATAAATAGATTTTAAAAGTCCATAAAAGATATTTAAAAATTAGAAAATGTTTAATTAATATTCAATTCAACTATGAAAATGTTTGATATGGGTCAGATATCTAAAAATCATAATGGAAAATACGTTATGAATTAAAAATATTTCACATACACAAGCAAGCTTGAATTCAATATACACGAATTAGTAAAATGTACAATATCTATTGAAAGAACTTTGGGAAAATGAACGAAACAAAAGTTTGCGAACATTTATAATAATGAACAAATTTTGAAAATATAAAAACGCAATTGAAATTATTTAGTTAAAAATTTGAAAACACAAATTATTGACTTCCGTAAAAATGATGATACAAAGTCCATTCAAAAAGGTAATTAGAACATTTTGAAAATTGAAACTATTTACAAGAATAAGCAATAAGAAAAATATTGTTATCTACGAGAGCAATAGAGCTATGCTGATTCGAACTCAGGGGTCTCAGGGGGGGGAGGGGGGTGAAGGTTTGCGGGGAGGGGGTGAGGTGAGGAGGTATGGGTCAGCTGAAAAAGCCATGAAGTGAGGGGGGAGGATGCAAGAAACCTATGTGTGGAGAAGGCTAGATAGGAAGCAGAACTGCAAGCAGAGAGGTATTTTTTGGCGCACGGACGTTAGGCGCATTGGTTTGACGAGCGTTGGATAAGATAAAGATGCTTCTTACATCGTTCAATACACAAAAGGTAATGAAATACTCCCTCATGTTTTTCAGGAGTATCGACTGTAACGCGATTTTTCATCCGCTACGTATATGGGCGCGCCAACGCGAGATAAGGTCTTCTTCAACAAACGCGAAGTCATTTTTTTTTTAAATTAAAATTAACACGTGCCGCGAGACGATTTAAGTTGATTTTAATCAAAAAAACAATTTTTCTTCACAAACGGCTAGACCGATTTGAATGAAATTATAGCACGTTACAAAGGTATATGAAGGCTATTTTTATAAAAAATAATAGCTCATAATCTTCATAATAACTAATGAAAACAGTTGATTTTTTCGGTAATTATTATTTTTTTCTTCAGAATAACGTTCTGGCACAATTATGAAAATCATTTCTTTTGTGTGTTTTACTATCCCATATAATGTCCAACGACAGGTTATCTCAATAATGACTTCTAATCCTAATCACCTTTATTTTATCATAAGAAACGAATGCGAACATAATATAGCCTGGTGACGATAACGAGGGGGCAATTCTGCGCACAAAATTACATTAGATTCGCTTTATTCCGCCATTAAGGCAGCCCCACGGCTAAATATGGAAAAGAATACCCAAAAGTACAGCCACACGGCCGAGTACGATAAAAAAACGCAAAATCACAGCCACACGGCCAAATAAGCACAGAATTTCCCCCTTCACAGAGAAATATAGCACGATTCACCGAATCCTGCTGTCGCAGCAACACAGAACGCCTCCCATACACCGAATTTACCCAAAAAAATATAATATAATACGAAAAGGATGTAATGCAACGAACAATGAAACTCGAGGACGACGATTCTGATGCGTGTCGCTCGTAGTCTTCCGGTTCGCAGAGTGCGGTACGACGATGATCCACGCTCTCGCTGACTCGATGCTCCCCACTCTCTCCTACGCTCGGTCGTCTCCGTACCTCTTCGGCTCCGCGTGGCGACGATCGTCTCTCGTAGACTGCCCAGCGCGCTGATGTTACCACCGGACCCTCGTGGCGCGCTGGGATCACCGGATTCCCCCAAGTTGCCGTTGACGCCTTATTGGCGCTGGATTTAAACATCTCGTGGACTCTCCGCGGCTTGCACTCGCTGCTCGCCCGGCAGTGATTTTCGCTGCCTCGAAATGCCCTTCCTCCAGGAACCCTGACGAGGCCGGGACGAGGGGTGAGGCCCTGCCCGTGGACGGTGGTGGCCACCAACTTGTTTCACGCGGACCCCAAACCATTGCTGCGACACTGCTATCCTCACCCGTTCCGCCTCGCCACGACCCCCCCTGAATGAGGCGCTGGTTTTATCCGATCCTCGGACACTCCGATGGCAGCAAGCTGGTCCAGCGCCAGGCTGGTGAATCAGGGAGGAGGGTGATACGGTAATATTTCGCTCGTTTCTCCAGCTCGCTCCCAAGCATCCAGTCACCGCGAACGCCGATGATACGCTACTCGCCTGCGTTATCAGACAAACCACGAGTGCAGCCACCTAAATAAACAAAATGAATCCGGGAGGTGATCAGCCTCCCGACTTCCCAAAACTATACGAGAGCCTAACGAAAGAGGTATCCGTTATCTGAGACGGTAACCACCGATAACCACAAATTTATCGAGAGCCGAAACGGGAGTGGAATATGGCTGACGAGGACTTAATAAAAGGACGATAAAAGGCAGTGACGATAACCAGGACAGGAAATATACTACAATGACAGGAAATTCGGACTTGACGAGAACCGTAAATGCGACGAAACGATGAAGCTTAAGACTGAACGGTAACCCGACAAAGACTTCGCGCTCGAGAGACACGAGACGGACACGCGCCGTCCTTGAGGTCGTAAATCCGACCCCCGGGATGCCCACATTTCGCGCCATTGTAACGTGGTCAAAAAATGTCACGTTACACAACAAAAAGGCGTATCCCAAACGGTCTCGTGCATTCAATCAGCCAAAGTACGCTCTTTTACTCCTGTGCGCCCCGGAAGATCTCACTCACTCCTCATACCCCGAGTGCTTGGAAATTATCGGGTATTTTCCTTTAGCCGTTGCCTAGTGACATTCATGTGAAGTTTGGCAGATCAAAATCCAGAGCGCGTAGCACGTAGGACTTTGATCTGGTGCCGAATTCCACATGCATGTCACTAGGCAGGGAAGCTTGAGGGAAATACCCGATTAATTTCCAAGCACGAGGGGTATTTAGCGGATAATTTTCTTCACCCGCATTTCAACCAATAAGAGCTTGGTATTTAATATCTTCATGGAAAAATTCGCATGGCATTCATCTCCGAATAGATTTTTTTTCGCTCATCTCGATGAATTTTATGTTTCTGACTCGTACGTGCGTTACAAGCTATTGAAAAATGTTCGCTGGTTACCTAGCAACCTAGCAGGGAAATATTCGAAAATTTACCGATATAATTTGGTGTTGCTCGTACCACGTAATGTCAAATACCAAGCTAATCTATTGGTTGAAATTCGAATGAAAAAAAAAATAAAAAAAATAAAAAGTACTTGGCTTTTTTGTGATTAATATTTTCATTGATATATTCTCTTTGTTGATGATTTTTACTCAATTCAACTATTTTTAAAAAATTTTGCCGTAAAGATTTTAAAAATTTTTTTTTATTTCGGCCCCGCCCTTAAAAACATGATTTCAAAGTTAACGTTACATTAGGAAACTACGGGTGCTTGGTAATGCGTGTTGTGAGTTTCATGTCTATTTATTTCACAACTTTTTTTGAAAGACTAAACTAGAGATAGTTTCGTAAATGTACTTTCCTCTATCTTTTGTACACCATTTTTGGTGTTTTTTGGGATGAGTTGTCTACTTTTTGCACCATTTTTCAATTGTTTTAATTCCATCCTCAAGACACTACTATGTCTCATGAAAGAATGCCCCAAGAAACATCATACTCTCTTTAAAATTCCCATGGAAATTGTTAATCAATCGAAAAAAATGATCAATGAAAAAATGCGAACTCGAGCCAACAGCGGATTCTTAACAAAATCTTAATGGATTTATCGCACTACCACTATTTAAATAATCCAATTGAATTTTGCTATGAATACATATAAACTCCATGCACGTTTATAATACGTTTATAATTTATAAACAAAATAAATAAAACCAACACTCAATTCCTAAACTATTTTCATCGCCTCAGCTTTCCTCTTTTTTTAAATTTTTTTCCCATTTTAACAAAATGCTATTTATACCATGGTTTATGATTATTTTCTTCACCAAACTCCACAAAGTATATTTTGGATGAAAAAACTTTCATCAATGTGTTAAAAAATCATCAACCTCATTATGGATAGCATTTTCTTCATTATGCAGTGGACAAAATGCTATTAAAACGGAAGTTCATAACTTTTTTTCTTCAATGAACAGCACAGATTACATTCTCAATACAAAATGTACCAGTGCTGAATAAAAAAATCATAGGCCTCATTATGGATACAATTTTGTCCATTTCGGAGCGATCAAAATGCTATTGACCATTCCACAGCGAACAAAATTCTTCATTGTGCAGTAGTCAAAATAGTATTAATATTAAGGTTCACAATTTTTTTTCTTCAACTAATAACACGAATTAGATTCTGGATACAAAATCTTCCATCGATGGGTAAAGAAATTATAAACCTCATTATAGATCGAATTTTGACCAGTGCGTAGCGAATAAAATACTATAAAAAGTAAGATTGATTTTAATGATATTAAGTATGGTATTAAATTATTTTAGCAAATTACAACTGAATACAAAATCTACAAACAGTGAACAAAAAAATCATAAGCCTCATTATAGATAGAATTTTGTCCATTGCGTAGCGAACAAAATTCTTCATTGTGCAGTGGACAAAATAGTATTAATATTGAGGTTTACTTTTTTTTAACTAACACAGGGGTTGACAACCTGCGCCCCTTTCGATGTCAAGTTGTGGCTCTCCTGCTCCGTACGTAAAAGTAAATTATTTTATAATTAAAAAACTTTAAAATCGGATGCACGACGAGTGACATGTCTATTTCTCAGCCACATCCACTTGCTAACTTCCAAGTTGGAATCTTGCAAAGAATCTCGTAAAGAATTTTTCCAAAAATCTTGAAAAGAGTCAAGCATAAGATCCGGAACAAAACTCTTTGCAAGATTTTTGGAAAGACTACACTGTAAAAAATGTTATTAAATTTAATATACAAAAGTATATTAAATTTCAAAAACCGGTATAGGAAATCGAAATTAATATACAAGGTATTGGAAAATTAACAATTTCATCTTAAATTTAATATTTGCATATTAAAATTAAAAGAGCGAACATTGAAAATTAATATACCCGTATATGATGTAACACGAAATCGTGCACATATGGACAATTCAGAAAAAAATGCGGAGGGACGGGACCGGGATTCGAACCCGGGACCTCTCGATTGCCGGTCGAGTGCTCTTCCAACTGAGCTATCCAACCCGCTACCGACATTATTTCCGAATTATCCATATGTGCACGATTTCGTGTTACAATCTCCCCTGCCAGAGTCGAGCCGCCATCTAGCGGCTCGGACTCGAACTCAAACGCAAACTCAACTCAAACGCAACGGGTACAACAGACTGGGATTGTCTGAGGGGGGGTATGGGAAGGGGTACTACAGGCGTCGGCCTGAGGGAGGAGTGGGGGAGCCTGGCTAGCTCAGTCGGTAGAGCATGAGACTCTTAATCTCAGGGTCGTGGGTTCGAGCCCCACGTCGGGCGCCACTTATAACCCTTTTTGCGTTACGGACAATTCAGAAAAAAATGCGGAGGGACGGGACCGGGATTCAAACCCGAGACCTCTCGATTGCCGGTCGAGTGCTCTTCCAACTGAGCTATCCAACCCGCTACCGACATTATTTCCGAATTGTCCATATGTGCACGATTTCGTGTTACAATGAATACAGTTTTTGTATACTTTTTCGCAATTTTCATATACATTATCGAAAATCAATACACTTCTTTCTTAAAATTGCAATCAGCCATTGAAAATTCTTTTCAATATGATAATGAAATTTAATATACCGTATATGAAATTTCAATAACAAGAATACGAAATCGAAATTACTATACATTTTATTGGAAAAATAACAATTTCATCTTAAATTTAATATTTGTATATTAAAATTAAAAGATGAAAGTTGAAAATTCAAATCCTCGTATATTAAAATGGTTTCTAATATGCTTTTTCGCATTTTTAAGATACGATATTGGAAATTAATACACTTCTTTTCCAAAATTACAATCAATGTCAGCGGCCGTGCTAGTTGACGCGTCCACCACTATGCGTCGCATGCGCTCGGACCTCTGTGCCCAAGTGAAATAGACATATGACTGTGTTATATACCAGACGGCTAGTGTGCCCAATATACTTACCTGACGCAGAGGTTATACCGTGATGATTAAGGCGGTTCCTCCAGGGCGAAGCTCTCCCATTGCACTTTCGATCGAGCTGACCCTTGCGAATATCCCTAATGTGGATATCTCGGGCGTATAATTTTAGTTGCATTGTAACAAATTTTTGTATTAAATTTGACTTAAAAATATGAAGTTTTCATGCATATACAGTATACTAAATTTCATATACAATATGTACAGTAATATTCCAATATAAGTATATGAAAAATCGAATAACTTCTTTTAATTTTAATATACAAAAGAGTATTATATAATTTAGTAATTTTCATATCTTTTTTCATGATTCTGCTTTGAAAATCATACTATGTATTGGAGTTTTAATATACGAACGTATATTAAAATTAAAAGAAGCTATTCGATTTTTTATATACTTGTCTTGGAATTTTAATATACGAACGTATATTAAAATTAAAAGAAGTTATTTGATTTTTCATATACTTGTATTGGAATATTACTATACACATGTATATGAAAATTAATATATTGTATATGCATAAAAACTTCATATTTTTTTATTAAATTTAATACAAAAATTTTTTACAGTGTATTTACTTCGAAATCAAAAATCTTGTAAAGCGTCTTGTTCCGGATCCAATGCTTGACTCTCTTCAAGATTCGACGATAGATTCTTCCCAAGATTCTTGACAAGATTCTTGGAAAGATTCTTGACACGATTCTTGGAAAGATTCTTTACAAGATTCTTAAAAAGAATCTTTCAGTAACCGCGTCTTGCCGAGATTCTTGCAAAGATTCTCGATGAAAATCAGAAAATAATCTTTCGAAGATTTTGTCAAAAAGCCGAATTTAACAATGCGCGAGGATGGGGGGAACATCTCCGGTGAGAGGGAAGAGGGGATATAGTTATCTAAGAGGGGTCGGAGATAGTAAAAAAATCGAAAAAATTAGGTTATGTTTAAGAAGAATATATGTGGAATACGCGAAATGAGGATTTATATTTGAATGTAATACGCCTTTATACGATTTTTTTCCCAATAATTGTAATTATTTATTAGACGCACACAAAATTTTATATACAAAAGTTTAATAATTAAAAGAGAAACGCAATGAAAAAAAAATCACGGTTAAAATATGAGAATAGTGACTGTATTCGAAAGAATAAAAAAAAAATCCTTCATAAGGATCGCGTACTGTAGTCTTCTCGGAGAGAGACTGTACAAAAAAAAAGTAAAATTGGCTTGAGCTGAGATAGGGAAATCTCTCTCGAGACAACGGTTTTCACAAAGCTGATACGTATTTCAGTATCCGATATATATTTCAATATCTCCCTCGTATTCCAGAGGTAAGTACCTCGTATTTCAGAGGTGGTCTCGTATTTCAGAGACGCGAGTGAAGTAACCGAGCTCGGGCACGCGTATTTATCTACTCGTTGTCGGCTATCCGCTTGCGGGATAGCTTGATCAACCCGCTGGCCCTCTCGCGGCCAATCGTGGTGTAGAGATGCTAGTCGGTCTTGTACGTTGAGCGCGTTGCGCGTGTGAGTTAAAGCATACATGAACGTATGTTCGTTGGTCCAGTTCTCGTGAGTCGGTCAGGAAGGAAGGAGGTTGGTAAAGAAAATCCCTCTCGATATTCTTCAGCGAAAAATATAGAGGAGGATCCCCTTAGCGTTTCGTCTCGGGTACAGTGCAGACTCATCAGTAGGGCTATGCAACTGTACCCAGCCCCAGACGCACCGGTGGTGGTAAAGTCTGGAGGCTTGGAACTGTTATATATACGAAACGCTGGGTGACCAGTCGTTTACGAGAAAGGACCAGGTACAATTGCGGATGCGCGCGCCACAGCACTCCCTCCCAGTAACAACGTTACGAGGACTCTTGGAAGAAGAGTGGGGCGTGTAGGAGCGAATTGGAGCGAAGGTGCGGATAAGGCGTGCTCGTGAGAAGCGTGCGTCTCGTGCGGAGCAGTGTGCGTCTGCCGGTCCTGTAGGTCCTTCGAGCTCGTACTCCGTTGCGTTGCTTTGAATTTTTGTGATTGTACTGTCTGTCAATCACGTTGAGTTTGCGTGTTCGTATCACGTCGGGGTCACCAATGTAGAGATGCTAGTCGGTCTCGTACGTTAAGCGCGTTGCGCGTTTGAGTTGAAGCGTACATGAACGTATGTTCGTTGGTCCAGTTCTCGTAAGTCAGTCAGGGAGGAAGGAAGTTGATAAAGAAAATCGCTCTCGATATTCTTCAGCGAAAAATATAGAGGAGGATCCCCTTAGCGTTTCGTCTCGGGTACAGTGCAGACTCATTTATTTATTTATTTATTTATTTATTTATTTATTTATTTATTTATTTATTTATTTATTTATTTATTTATTTATTTATTTATTTATTTATTTATTTATTTATTTATTTATTTATTTATTCCTTCATTTATTTATTTGTCACTAATTATTATTCTCCGTATGCGGAATCATAATTTGTTGTACCGGGATCGATTTGACCCCGGTACAATTAAAAAATATTCAGGAATTAATATGAATTTCGTCGTTTAATTCGATTAAAAAAGGAATTAAAATGAATTTAAAGCTTGAATATACTCAGAATTAAAAAGAATTTGTCACTCTTAATCGAAAGGAGTGACGAGTAAAAAAGTACTTGATACTCCGAGCCCGTTCAAATCACGAATCAAAAAAGACTTGATACTCCGAGCCCGTTTAAATCCCACATCAAAAAAGGCTTGATACTCCAAGCCCGTTTAAATCACAGGTCCAAAAGTACTTGATACTCCGAGCCCGTTCAAATCACGAATTAAAAAAGACTTGATACTCCGAGCCCGTTTAAATCCCAAGTCAAAAAAGGCTTGATACTCCAAGCCCGTTTAAATCACAAGTCCAAAAGTACTTGATACTCCGAGCCCGTTCAAATCACCAATCAAAAAAGACTTGATACTCCGAGCCCGTTTAAATCCCAAGTCAAAAAAGGCTTGATACTCCAAGCCCGTTTAAATCACAAGTCCGAAAGTACTTGATACTCCGAGCCCGTTTAAATCACGAGTCAAAAATGATTTATCATTTAAAGCATGTATTTAAATACTTTTTGATTCGAGTCCGCCCATCCCTGGTTCCAAGACGCGTAAAAATTTAGACGTGGATATAAATAGACTGATTATGCGTATAATGAAGGAAAAATAAGAATCGTTATTCTCTACACCTTTCCCTCATTTTTAATTGGGTTTACCCTTCCTCTCGGTGTCTCACATAAAGACTCTTGAAAAGAGTGTCAAGTATGTGATCCGGAGAAAGACTCATTTCAAAAATCTTTCCAAGATTCACCAGCTACAAAAGCAGAAAATCTAGAAAGATTCATTTACGGAATCTTGAAAAGAATAAAATTATTTCCAAAATTCTCCCGTCCGATCAGCTTTTATAGACTGTACAAGATTCTTTACATCATTTTTTCCAAGATTCTCCCAATTAATCTTTCCAAGATTCTCCCAATAAATCTTTCTAAGATTCTCCCAATTAATCTTTCCAAGATTCTCCCAATAAATCTTTCCAAGGTTCTCCCAATTAATCGTTCCAAGATGTTCCCAATTAATATTTCCAGCAATTTCTGCTCTCGTAGCTTAAGAATCTTCGAAAGATTCTTTACAAGATTATTTTTTTCTACGCGGGCGTCAAGCATTTTATCCGGAACAAGACTTTACGAGATTCCCGGAAAGATTCTTTACAATATTCTTGGAAAGATTCTTTACAAGATTCTTGAAAAAAGATCCTAGATTCTCCATGGTCAATCCTGGTAAAATATTCCGAAGATTATTTTCCGATTTTCATCGAGATTCTTAGCAAGAATCTCGGCGGTTACTGAAAGATACTTTACAAGAATCTCGTAAAGAATCTTTCCAAGAATATTGTATAGAACCATTCCAAGATTCTACGTAGTCGACCCTTGTGAAATCTTCGAAAGATTCTTCTCCGCTTTGCCCTTTAAATTTTTCCAAGATTCTTATGAATTAAAGAATCTTGCAAAGAATCTTGCAAAGAATCTTGCAAAGAATCTTGCAAAGAATCTTGTCAAGAGTCTTGTGAAGAATCTTTCGGTGAATCTTGAAAAGAGTCAGGCATTGGATGCGAAACAAGGCTCTTAACAAGATTTTTTACTTCAAAGTAAATGGTCTTTACAAAATTCTGTACAAGATTCTGGAAAAGATTCTTTTTTTCTACGAGGGCCTTCTCTTGCATGAATATAATAAAACGTAAAATAAGAAGCCAACTAACAAACAAAAGTCTAAAGCTGTACTTGAAACTCAAGACAACAAGCTATGTACCAGAATTAACCAAACTTTCAAAATGAATGCAAAGCCAATACTCCTATTCGTTCTATTTAACTATTCAATAACTGCAATAGTTATATTATTGGATTGATTATTCCATTCTTCTACTATAATACTTTAATATGTTTCTTGCTAAAAACCGTTGTATGTTTTTATATGAATAAATATTATTACGTATTGGAAGTCGTTTATTTATAATTAAAAATCAAATAAATATCATTTTGAACCGAAACTTATTGCAGTGGCTCTTCAAAGACTGGGAAATTCTGTAAATTGTAACTTTTGGCTCTTCCGTTTCAAAAGGTTGCCAGCCCCTGGGATAGACAACGTCACTCGAGGTCTTCCGGTATAAAGAGACATAAATTAAATAGACAAATGCACAATCACTATCTATACAGCATACATCGAACATTCTGCGAGCATTTGACCGTTTTTCTAGTTTGTAGCTGGGAATTTTAATGCCCCCCTAGATCTTACATCCTTATCTCATAGTCGAAACTTCACATAGTTATAGAAGTACACTGGACTGGATACCACGATAACGAACACGACGCGTTACATTAAGAGGCACATATTTAGAGACGCGGCCGCGTCTCGACGCCAAGTATTTAAAAACCAAAGTGAACGCGGCCGCTACTCCAATATACTCCAGAATGCCATGAAATACCGTTAATTTGAATTTCAATTCGATCGTACAGACAAAGGCGTCATTGAATCAATAATCTAAAGACTTTTTACCAATGTAATGTTATTTTTTCCTTTCTATTGTGCCTATTTTCAGATTTTTCGGTGCGGGCAATCTCGAGATATCGTAATATTACCATGATTTTTTTTTCATTGTTCGACAAATAGTTTTAACACCTCGCTCCCTCGCGTTGTCTCTCCCCCCATGATCAGCCGCGCCGCTAGCGGCTACGCACCACGCGCATGACAGTGGCTTATACACGGGTGTCTCTCTCTCTCACCCTTAGACCATATACTACATGGACTGAGCATAGCAGGAGTGGGGGTGGAGCCAAGAAGGGCGTCGCCATGTTGGACGAATGAGGCCTATAAGCCGAAACAGCTGACTTCAAGAGACTAGATCGACTCAGATCGACTATATCTTGGTTGACTTCAAGCAGTTGACTTGCTTACATAACCTTAAAAATAAAAGGACGCGCAAGTGTGCTAACCTAAGAATATGCATACGTCCCTATATCCTTGCAGCCTGATGTTTTAAAATTGATAATTAAAACATTTTTCATTCAAATTCATGGAATTTGTGTTTGAAACATAAATTTTAAGAAGAAAAAAATGTACGTCCCTAAATTGCATAGGGCACATAAGAATATTCATCCGTCCCTATCGGCTTATAGCCTTACTTGTCCGAAGATGGCAGCGCCCTTCTCGGCTTCACTTCTTTCTACAGAAAGTATACGACCAGGAAGTAAGAGGTAAGGAGTCGAAACTCTGCCAGGCTGACCGGCGAAAAATAGTTCGCGTTTTGGCTCAAAGATAGTAGTACCAACCTGTCCACTCGCGGCGCTGGTGTTCCAACATCGTTCTAAAAGTTTTCCACCGTGTATTACTATATATATTTCAGTGTCGACCGTGGACACGATTGACACAAAAAATACAATAACATAACCTAACCGTAATAATACATGTTTTGAAAATATCGTGTTTCATACGAGACTGTAAGACGGGTTATTTTAGTGAACGAGAAAAAAATAACGAAAATAATCGCAAAAATTCGAGTTTTTTTTTAATGCTCACAATGTAAGGAAGCTATAATAACACCAATCAAAAAATTATCCTGCGAATTGAATATTTGAAGATTTGATTAGACTACGTAATTGCCAGAATGGGCAAATATACAATTCGCAGGATAATTCTTCGATTCACAGAATCTAAGATTTTTTAACAAAATGTCCGGAATAGATTGGACATTTATATAAAAGGAAAATAAGCTCCGCACCGGTATTTTTGTAAATACTGAAAACGGAGGATAAAAGATTTGCACATTTCTGAAGCTACATGGCCTAGTCTAAGCAGTGTCACTTGGATTTTTCATTGATATAAAATAATTTAGACTACTCAAAGGAAAAAACGCTCCGCACTGGTATTTTTGTCCATACTGAAAACTGAGGATGGGAAATTTGCACATTTCTGAAGCTACGTAGCCCAGTTTAAGCAGTGTCACTTGGATTTTATATCAATGAAAAACCCAAGAGTTTTCTATCAAAACACACTTTGCGTAGTCTAGAAACATCAAACACACTTTGCGTAGTCTTGCGTAGTCTTCAGAAATGTACAAATTTTTCATTCTCAGTTATCAGGATTTACAAAAGTACCAGTGCGGAGATTGTTTTCTTCTTAATAGTGAAGGAAGAATCGGCTGCGATTCGGCCAGTGGGTCCAAATGACAGTGGACAATTTTTTTGGTATAATACTTGCAGACGAAACCACATATAAAATCACAAATAAAAATCCACTTAGCAGAGTACAAAAAGGAGTAAACCAAAATTCTTACAAGATGGAAAAATCTCAAAATAATAGATGAAACCACACAGAAACATTTAAAAGCAGAAAACTGTAATTTAGCACGATTATACTGCCATCAAAAAATTCACAAACACAATTATCCGCTACGTCCAATCGCATCTTCTATTAATAGCCCTACACATAAATTGGCCGAATTCATTTAAACGAAACTTTCAAAATTAATCGACACAACAAACTCACACGTTAAAGACAACATTGAACTAATCAAAAACATAATGACACAAAACTGTTACCCAATTTCCTTCACAGAAAAAGTAATAAAACAAAGGCTAAGATTAATTCATTCACAATCAAATAATAACAACGCATTCGACTCCTCCAGATTAGCAAATTTACCCTATACTGAAAATATTCACCATCAACTAATCCGCCTTGTTCGACAATTCAATATAACACTAGTCACTAACAACCAACACAATATTCACTCTATCACCGGTTCTACAAAAGATAAAATAGACAACATGGATAAATCGAACGTAGTTTACCAAATCGATTATGATGAGTGTGATGCATTGTACATAGGACAAACAAAAAGATATCTAAAAACGAGAATCAACGAACACAAAAATAGTCTAAAACACACTAACACAGTAAACACAGCGTTAGCAAAACACGGAATAGAACTAAAACAGAACTTTTAATTTGACGACGTTTAAATTTTAAATAATGAAAAATGGCTCAAAAAGCGATTAATTCTGGAAATGATACGAATTAAAGCACACTCAAAAGCGATCAATTTTAGAACCGACATCGACAAACTAAGCAACATATATAATTCAATAATTTAATAAAACTCTGAATAACATCTGAAAAACCTTAAATTACCATCCATCCATTGAAAATTCATTACCAAATCTAACAGTTATCAATTTAAAACCGGTCCAAAACCGGCAAACACATCTAGTCCGGCAAGAAAAACCACTAACGGCAAACGGCAATACTCAGTCGCTACTCAGCTCTCGAAACACCATGTAATGGAAATTGTTAATTTTGATCAAAAATAAGTCTTGGAAAATATCAAACCTAAAATTCACAGACACCAGGGATCACAAAAAAACGACCCGTCTTGATACAATAATATCATAATGAATATTATCCAAGATTCACCAAATGATCAAAAATTACCCATACATATTGAGAAATAATAAATCTGAAGAGAATCCGAATGAGAATCGAAACGTTATACCAAAAAAATTGTCCACTGTCATTTGGACCCACTGGCCGAATCGCAGCCGATTCTTCCTTCACGATTCACAGTAGGAGAAAGCCCAAAAACCTGGCCAAAACCCCAAAAAATAAATTTTCGAAATAGGGTCAGTTGAGTAGTAATTCAGGTAGAGGACTAGTAACTGCATTCTATTGTGGAAGGGAAAGCCCTTTAAGTGTATACCTGCGCCGCAGCGTCAGTTGGCAGTTAGTGTTCGTGAAGAGTGTACGTGTCACGCGCTGAACAGACGAAAATAACGCTGACTTCAAAAACCCATAACTTTAAAGTGACGGGTTTAATTTCAATTCTGCAGCATGGATACGACTTCTGGAGGTATGTAGAACATATTTTTACATCGGTTGAATCTAAACTTTATGTATAAATGATTGAAATGTAGTATAGCCTTCGGCATAAATAAAATTGAATAATATTGAAAACTTATATTTTCAACGGTCCGAAAAGTTATATATTTTGTCACATTTTGCAAAGCTCCTAGTCTCGGCCTTTAGTTTAATGTATAAGCTTTCGAAATTTACAAGAGTTACCTGCGGAAAACGTGCGTCTTGTCCGTTATGTTTTTTTTCGCATCGTGCGGTAGCCGAGCGTGCACGCGGCACTATTGAGCAGCCTCTGCGCCTCTACCTGAGAATGGGTGAAGTAGCATCATAACGGACAAGACGGCTGTTATACGCTTGAAATAAATTATTTTAATATATATGTATGTGTCTATATATATATACATATATATATATATATATATACATTTTCTGTGATTTAATTATGATATATACGTATGCATATATATATGGGTCATTCCACCAATTCTTGACTAAAGTTGTGCCGGGGGGTCTGAATTCTGGATAACAAAAATTTTTATTGAAAAGTCCATAACAAAGAGAGCTTTCCTGTTTTTTTTTAATTTTTTTCGTCCAACCCTTTCGAAGATACGGTAGATCGAAAATTGCAAGATTTGCAATTATTGACTTTAGATATTAAAAATATCAATCCCTTGTAAAATTTCTAAAAATATATGAAATATTGGTTTTTGTGTAGAAAAAGCTCAGCTTTCTGAAAAAAATATTTTCAATTTCCTCCAGTATCAAGAAAACCCCAAAAAATGAGGTCAAAAAGTAAAATGTGCTTTTTCGACCAATGTATCATTTTAAATATTTTTTTAAATATTTTTTTCGAAAAGCTGAGACTTTTTTACATGGGAAACGTATGTTTTGATTTTGGGAATATTTAAAAATAAACCATAGCAAAATAAAGTTGAAACTTTTGTGATGAATTGCCGATAAGTAATGTGCTGCCGTCACGGTCGATACACGAACTATCGAATCAAGTTTGAAAATTTCTGCACATAGCATTATATTCAGCGATTATGTAGTGAATACATATGTTCAAAGTGTGAAGTGGGTAAAAAATTAAAATTATTATACAAAAGCGATATGACAAGGATCAAATCTTTATTATTTGTACTCTTCTTGTCACTGTTGATGGAGAAACATTTCTTACAATAGCAGAACTTTTATCAGCCTTGGCATTGTATGACTGGGCACGTGAGTCATTTAAAAATATTGATTTCACTTTCATTTCTAATGAGAAATACGAAGTACGCGTAGCACAGCTAAAGTCAAGATTTGCTAATGCTGTGGCTGTAAAAAAGACGCAATCTATGCATTGTATTATCCTTGATGCCGAGAATCATGGTTCTGCAATTGTAAGAAATGTTTCTCTGTCAACAGTGACAAGAAGAGTACAAATAATAAAGATTTGATCCTTGTCATATCGCTTTTGTATAATAATTTTAATTTCTTACCCACTTCACACTTTGAACATATATATTCACTACATAATCGCTTAATATAATGCCATGTACAGAAATTTTCAAACTTGATTCGATAGTTCGTGTATCGACCGTGACGGCAGCACAATACTTATCGGCAATTCATCACAAAAGTTTCAACATTATTTTGCTATGGTTTATTTTTGAATATTCCCAAAATCAAAGCATACCTTTCCCATGTAAAAAAGTCTCAGCTTTTCGAAAAAAATATTTTTAAAAATATTAAAAATGATGCATTGGTCGAAAAAACGTATTTTACTTTTTGACCTCATTTTTCGGGATTTTCCTGATACTGGAGAAAATTGAAAATATTTTTTTCAGAAAGCCGAGCTTTTTCTACACAAAAACCAATATTTAATATATTTTTAGAAATTTTACAAGGGATTGATATTTTTAATATCTAAAGTCAATAATTGCAAATCTTGCAATTTTCGATCTAATGTATCTTCGAAAGGGTTGGACGAAAAAAATTGAAAAAAATCATGGAAGCTCTCTTTGTTATGTACTTTTTAATAAAAATTTTTGTTACCCAGAATTCAGACCCCCCGGCACAACTTTAGTCAAGAATTGGTGGAATGACCCATATATATATATATATATATATATATATATATATATACATATTAAAATCAACCACATAAAAATTTCTTAAATATGAATGAAATGTTATAACATTCAAATAAAATATTTGAATATATATATATTTTATAGTAAGCAAAGCTTTCTTTTAACCAAATCCATGTCAATATTTTCTGTCTAATTTTTTTAAAATTATTTCAATTATTGCGGTTATGTATTTGGTAAAATAATGTACATTGTTCAAGTTATTGTATTAATTGAAAATTTTATCTTTTCCTTTAACACCAATTTTCTACAATTTTATGTCTTTATTACAGGATCCGGTTACAAAGAATTGGTGCTGACAAAGAAAGAAGTATTTCTGATAATCAGCGAGCATTTATCCGATAAATTCGCTTCCTTGATCGAATTTATGGTAGAAAAAATTTCCAAGGACACCGGACGTACAGTTGTAGTGCCTGATGATTTTTTTTTATATATTAATTTATCTATTTAGCAGGATACTCGGCCATTTTGTTTATAACAATTTGCTGTAAGCTCTTTGTTGCAAGTTATAAACAATAGATATCGGATTGGTAATCAGCGACCTTGAAAACCCGTATATACCAATTTTTGTCAACATCTGGTAACTTTTTAACGTTCATGTCGGCCATATTGGATCGGCCATTTTATTTACGATAATTTGGCTTGCGGATTCGTAATCAGCGACCTTAAAAACCCGTAAATACCAATTTTTGTCATCTGGCAACTTTTTAACATTCATGTCAGCCATATTGGATCGGCCATTTTGTTTACGATAATTTGGCTTTCAGATTTGTAATCAGCGACCTTGAAAACCCTTGTAAGGCAATTTTCATTCCCGTCAAAGGTCATTTGAGGTTTTGGCCAGGTTTTTGGGCTTTTCTCCTACTGTGCGATTGTCTCTATACGGCCGCATACTCAAATCAACAATTGTTTTCTTTTTCTATAAATGTCCAATCTATGCTAGAAATTTTGTTGAAAAATCTTAAACTCTGTGAATCAAAAAATTATCCTGCGAATTGAATATTTAAGATTTAATTGGACCACGTAGTTGCCAGAATCATTAAAGAAAACTCGTCATGGGACGGAACTCTTCCTAGAGAAGATGTGAAAAACGTGAAGCGTTGCAAATCGAATAATTTGTTTAATGTAGTTGTAAACACTATACACAACGAAAAAAGAGTTTCTCCTCATTTGGACAGCCGTTGGGTTCCGAATTATTTGGATGGAAAATGTATAAAATGGTCTCTGTGGAACGAAGATAGATCAGGTGTTGAGAAAACCATAAATCTGTATGAAGACCTATCAGTTGAGGTATGTACCAGGTGTGTAAGTATGAAACCGGAATTTGCCCATAGGTGGCGCTAGATGTCGATGCAGTTACCGACACATCACGTCAGCGGTGTCTTGTTATTGTATTGATATCCGACAAAGATTTCCAACTCACAATCACACGAGTTTCATTCAGTAGCATTAGTTTATTAGAGATAAACATGTCGAGTTTTGTGCCAACAAATTACGATTTGCGGACAGCCCTACTATTCTGTTTTCATCTGAAGAAAACCGCAGCCGAATCGCATCGAATGCTTCTGGAGGCGTTTGGTGAGCATGCTCTCGGTAAAACACAGTGTTTTGAGTGGTTTAAACGGTTCAAAAGTGGCGATTTTGACGTGAGGAACGAAGAACGTGGAAAACCACCGAAAAAGTTTGAAGACGCTGACCTGCAAGCCTTGTTGGACGAAGACGGCGCTCAAACACAACAACAACTGGCGGATCAGTTAAAGGTGACCCGAGAAGCCATCTCCCTTCGGTTGAAAGCCATTGGAAAGATACAAAAGGTGGGGAAATGGGTTTCATACTTTCGAAATTCCGGTTTCATACTTACACACCTGGTATTTCGTGGTGCATGTAAGTAATAGCTATGCTTAGCTTTTGTATCAAATAAATGTATTCATATTTTCTCTTTTGCAGTTATTTATCAACGAGAAGAAAATATTCTTGCCGGAAATGGAGAATATTACAAAAATGGCCAATCTACAAACTTTGTTCGGAAAAGTATGCCAGATCGTACCATGCGAAACAGCAAATTATGATGCCAAAGAATCGTATGTACAACAGAGCAACTACTACAAACAATTAAAATAATATACTGAATATATTCCACAGTGACATATTATTTATTTTAGTGAAAATGCTTGTACGGGTTTTGTTGTAATAAGAAGTGTTGGTCGTCCAAGGTCGCGGTGTCCTCCATGCTGCAAATACGAAAAAAATCGTACGAGGAAAAAAGAAGCAGAAATTCAAATCCGCGACTTGAAAACGGAAAAACATACTTCCTCCGTTAAATGCATTAACCTTCGGCGCAAAAGCAAGCGATTGAAGAAAAAGGTAAAATGGCAGCAGTAGTTAAACATAATCTATTATTATCTAACTTATATAGATCGCAAATAAGATAAACGTTATACATTTTTTTAAATCGACCTCTTTTTGAGGTGAAGAAACTGAAAATCATTATGACAACATTAAAAAAAACAATGCAAAGAAGTTGACAAAAAAGCCTTACAAAAAGCGATCGCGAAGTTGCCATGCTCTGAGCAAGATTCAGTGAAAGCTTGTTTCGCAGCATCGCAATTGACAGATATGAGAGGGATGAGATTTACCACCCATTGGGTATATGAGTGCCTGCTCCTGTGTATAAAAAGCAGAAAGGCTTACGAACACCTACGTAAGCGCAAGATACTCGTTCTTCCGGATACATCCACGTTAAATCGGTATATCAAACGTATATCTGGATATTACGGATTTTAAGAAAATCTGTTCAAGATCATTGAAGAAAAAACGAGAGGAATGAAACATGATGTAGTGCGTGGTGAGTGAAATAATTTCCCAGCTTAGCACTATTTTCAAATGTAAATCGCATTTATCATTTCGAACATGTTAACGTATGTTTTGCAGGTACTTTGTTGATTGATGAAATGAAATTGACTAAAGCCTTGTCATTCAATCGCAATAAACTGAGGGTAGAGGGGGTCACCGATTTGGGCAAATATACACCGACCCATCAGAGAGGGAAGAAAGGAGACCACGCATTAGTGTTTATGTTCCAACCATATAAAGGGAAGTGGATTTAAAGCCTCGGTTGCTTTTTAAGCAAGGGGAGTGCTACTGGAACTATTTTGCACCAATAATTGAATGCATAGTTTTGGCGGAGAGATCAGGATTGCGTATTGATGCCGTGACAACGGGTGGGGCCTCATGGAACCGAAATATGTGGAAAATTTTCGGTGTTACAAAAGAATGCGTTAGCATCCCACATGTTATCGATCCCAAACGCAGATTATAGTTCATTTCAGATTTTCCGTATCTGATAAAGTGCGTTCGAAACTTCTTCACACACAAGGGCCGAGGCCATACTTACCGTGCTTAGTTACATTTTATTTTCATTTAGACACCTGACGGGACAGTATCTCTGAGTCATTGGCGCGCTTTGCTAAAAGTGGAAAGTGAAAGTAGCTTCCATTTGAAAGTAAATTTCAAGCTGCGAAAGGAGCACTTGGATCCACAATTTTACAAGAAAATGAATATGGCTATAGCATTTCAAGTATGTATACAATTTACTGCAGTGATAATGAATCCAACCGAGATAAATATCTTCTCATTCAATTACAGTTCTTTGGACTTGCGGATGCAATGGAATTATTCAAAAATAAACATTCCGATCTTGGGAATTGTGAACCATCTGTAAAATTCTCTCGAAGGATGAAGTCTCTAATAACTGCTATGAATAGCCGCACGCCAATAAATAACTTAAAACCTGGAAATGATATGTGGAAGGTAAAGATGATTTTTAATTCTATTTAAATTAAATGTTGTTGTATTTGAACATGACTGTAGTAAGGTATAATTGAAAAACTAATGTAACAAGGAATTCTCTAAAGTCGGAATGAAATTTACCGGTTCAACGTTTGTATTTATAGATCATACAAGAGTTCATCGAATATCTCGATCAATGGGAACTACAAGCAAAACGGAAGGCGTACGACTTCTTACCGGACTCAACTTGCAGTGGTTTGCAAATCTCTTTGCGAGCATCACTACAAATATGCCAATTCCTAGTGGAGAGTTGTGGTTTCTCATACATCATGACTTCGAGACTAAACCAAGACAGCCTAGAGGTACGGTGACTGACTTTAATATTCGAACTCCACGATATACTTGTATTTAGACTTGAAGTGAAACACATTTCGCATACTTGAACAAAATTATTTTAAGTATGCTGAAACGTCTGTAGCAAGTCTGAATTGCAAATAGTTATGCTACTTAGTATTTAAAAGTTCGTTGATAATTTTAAACCATGTAATTTTCTATACGTGCCCGAGTATTTTTTCAATATGAAAATGAAACATTATTTGACTCATTGTTTCAAAAAATATGTTAACATTATATTTATATATATATGTATTTGTATGGAATATTATTATTAACAAACATCATTAATCCATGAACAAAAAAAATGCTCTGAGAAATAATTGTGATACACATCGATATATTCAAGTTGTTACGGATTCGTCAGGTCTCGAGAGCTCACACGAGAGGTCAGCACCTCATGGCCAGTCGCTCGCTTGAATTCCGAGATCATCGATAAATTCTCCCCACTCCTCTCTTCTCCGGTTCTTAAATTTCCGGCTTCTTCTCGTCACTTCGCGTCCAACGCAAGGAAGATTAACACGTTCAAGTGCCGGTCAGTTTTCGTCACCTTCAATTCGGGTCTCTTCATAATTTCTTTCGGCTTCCGATTAACGTAGTTAACGTGATTTACGCCCTCGTTAATTACCGCGATCGTGGGATAGTTTCTCGGACACTTCGAACGGGCAAACACGGACTATTTCGTGAGATATCGTTGAACGATATTTTCGGGTCTCTTCGAGCACGCGTCGGCAAGCACGCCATTGTTCGTGCGAGTGAAAATTATAAGGATCTTATTTCGACCACGGCTTATACCGATTTAATGAAGTTATAATAAAATATTAAGTTTTGTTATTTTGTTAAATTGGTGACTTTCGTTTTGTTTTATTTCTGGCCACTTCATTCTTTCCAAAACTCCCTCAATTTTCCCTCACAGTCACCTCACCCCTGAATTAACGGCCTCTTTCCAAACACAAGTCTATATATTTTTTATAAGTTATATAATTGTATATGTTTTTGTGTTGTACTTGAAATATAATTTTTTCAGCGCTTCTTTGGGATGATGGGGGGCTGTTGTGGTTCTAACGACCATCCAGACTTTACACTTTTCATACAGATGTATCGTCTAGTGTCCACCTACTCCTTAGTGAAACCTCCGAAGGGTAGTAACGTATCTGGTGGTGAGATACTAGATGTACTTCTGAATTTAAAGGACGTAAGTGATGCGGATGAAGCAATGGGTTGGACAGATAGATACTGTTATAAGTAACGGCGTACGATGTGACCACTTCTTCGATGCAGCTTTGTTACTGGAAGAACATGATTATTTTATCTGCAGCACCTCAGATTATGTTCTCACGTACATCGCAGGATGTTGCTCGGAAATCCTCCAGATTTATTATCAAGGCACTCACCATGCGAAGAGTGCACCCATTCCTTGATCCTGGATCCGAGTAAGGAAATTCCAGAAAGCCACAAGCTAATTCAATTAAAATCTTATGGCTACTTAAAACATTCGTTCGAGACATTGTTCACGCTTATTTCTCTTTTGGAATATTGTACTCTTCAAGCAATCAGAAAGAATGATTTAAACACGGAGACGCTGTTTAACGTTACAAGTGCTATTTAAGATTTACCGTCAACTCCGCTTGTTGGTTGCACCGAGCATGCTTCAAGAATAACCCACAGGATCAAAACATTTTATGTAACCACAAGCATGTATTTCCTGTGCAAGTAAGAGAACAAAATTGATTCCGTCGAAAAAGAAAGGACTCGAAAACGGAGAAAGTTATCGAAACTGTCGTATGCTCCAGACAAACCGTGCACTTCTCGCCAAAATATAGTCTGCAGCGGTGTATCTGAAAATTATAAAGCGCTACATCCGCCAATTGCACCAAAGCCTGCTAGACAGTTAAATCGTAAGATTTTAGGAGATATGACCAATCTCGCCATATAAAAAACCGTTAAGAAGGAGAGACATGTAATTAAATGTAAGCATACTTCTAGGAAGTGTTTGTTAATTGTGTAAATTGTGTTTGTTTGTGCAAAACTAAAACATTTGGAATTGAACAAGTATATTTGTTTCATTGATTAGATTACAAATTACCAGAAAATAAAGGTAGTACAGTTTGTAACAATTTTGGGGAATCATTCCCAATTGGTACAAAAAAATATATACCGTGCTGGCCATAAATGCCTCTTTTGAGAGACAAGTTATCTGTCAAAATCTCCATAAGAAATCAACAGGCATTTCTGGCTAGTAGTGTACATTATATGTTGCAGATGTATGTATAAGTACATTAATAGAAAAAATAAATATATGCAATTATTATGTCAACGATTGTAACAATTGTTGAACGTTTCCATCACTTCATACTGGCGTTTCATCAATGCTTTTCAGAAGAGCGATAAACTGCTCCATACTCTTAAGCGTTATGAAATTGTGTAAATGGCACAATTTTATTATCAAAATATATTTCAACGTGCATGCTTGGTAAAACAGCAACTCTTTTTCTGACACAGCAATTGTTTTTAATATTTTGCAGGCCTATGAAATCTTTATGTCCTTTCGTGTAACCCCCCTGCGATGAAGGTGCAATTGACGAGTTGAGTTTCCACCTCAAATACTTGAAGTCGAATTCCGGGCTACTCTTCTTTAATTCTCGATTCATGTCTGCAATATTAATCCACAATTATTTTAAGACTGTTAGATAATATTTTATTGTTGCATTTGATTCCCATCCATTTTATCTTTTGCTATGGATTTACTCTTTCAAGAGCCCACGCTTCTATACATTCTACTTCCCTCTGCTTTCTTTCACTAGTTACTTACTCATTTTTGGACTGCACAGTCTATCAAAGTTTAATTATGGAGCGTCAAAAACTAATACGTTTATGTATTTTAATAGTGCTCAAAATTTTCATGAATCTTTACAATATGACCATAACCTTAACTCATTTCACTGCATTCGAGACATTTGCTCGCTCTCACTCGTATTTTCAGCAATTTTCAGTGAGGAAGACAAGGACAGCTACAATGCATACTGCGCATGAGCCAGTCGTTTTGATCCATTCCTTTCAGCGGATCGCCTCCTCATTATGGTACAGAAATTGCTGCCACTTTTCAATCAAGGGGCCTATAAGAGTTCCGTCTCCTTAGTATTCCTTCGTGCTTCCTGTATACGACTATGCTCAGTCCATGTAGTACATGGTCTAAGCCAGGGGGTACAAGCTACCATAGTAAATGTTGAGGTAAAGTTTGCGCTGGTGGCGCTCGTAGTAGGCGGTTAGAGAACTAATGCCTATGACATATATATATGCGTATGATATATATATATATATATATATATATATATATATCTATATTATATAAAAATGGTTTGTTATGGTTTATTTGTTTAAACAATTTGTTATTGTTTATTTGTTTAAAGAATTTGTTATTGTTCATTTGTTTAAACAATTTGATATTGTGTATTTGTTTGAACAATTTATTATTGATTAAAACGAAAGTTGTAATCAATAGCAATCTGATGATTTTGCATTTTTTGTATGTACGATAGATACGAATTATAGCGAGCAGAGTGTTCGTGAAAAAAAGGTATTCATAAACAAAATAAATTTTTCCTTGCCGGATAAAATTCGTATCTTCATAACCCTTAACTTTTTTCAAGTGCATAGTAGTAGTCGATAGCGTAATAGGTAGCGTGTTAGATAATTAAGTACGATAGACAGGGTCGAGGGTTCGATTCCCGGTCGGACAGAAAAATTAGATCGGAGAATTGGGGCAGATTTTTCATTTTTTTCTATTTATCACTTTTTGGAGCCGGTAAACTATGCATATTAAATTATTTTGCAAGGGCTATATATTTTTTATAACATGTTTAGGGACAAATATCCAATACGCATTTTATTGAATCGATCATTTTTCCTGTTGATTGGACTAATTACCGGTTAGATACAACTATCTATATCAGTTAATGCAAAATATCATAATATTGATCCAAAACAATATGTAATTCGACCTATAGATTTGGATTTGGAAGAAACTGATGGGATGTTCCATTTAAATGAGCAGTTTCTAGATCAAAGAAAGCATTTTCTAACGTCTATGGAAACATAGACGGCACCAAAAAAGTCGGAAGCTTTATAAAAATTTTGATTTACTTGACTGAAGTAAATTGGTTTGATATTTCAGTTGCCCGTACACTCCCGTATAATAACTGTGCATTGTTTTAAAAGATTTCATATTTGATCTTATTGAACAAAGATATTTCTTCTTAAAATATATTTACTTTATCCCAATAACGAATTAGGGGATTATATACAAATAATTTATTCACTTGCATCAAGTAAATTTTGTTTGTTTCAAATAAATTTTTTTAGCAGTGTACTTCTGACATTTTTGTTCAATTTTTTAAAACCACTTATGTTAATTATTACTTTGTGACGAGCGATGCACCCCGGTTTCAATTTCAAAATGTAACACCAGATGGCTCACGAAATTTTTCAGATTTCAATATGTATGTATATATGGATAATGCTATATATATATATCTGGGTATACATAGCATTAATAAAGTTTCAAAAAGAAGCGAAATCAATCACAAAATACCTCTGAGAAGTACAAAAAGGACGCCAAGTATTAAATCCCAAAAATTCGAATTCAAAAAAATCCCAAAAATTCAAAATTTAAAGGAAATCCGAAAAATTTGAAATCTGAAATTTAAAAAAAGAAACACAAATCACACAAGCTAAGCCTATTAGCTTGGCCAATATTGTTGAATTCGAATAATTTTGCATGCGTAAATGATCAAAGACCATGCCAAACTAAAAAACTTGGCGTGCAGGGTTAAGAACCAATACGCTCGGCGAGGAAAAACCGAGTCCAGCCGCCCTACCGTTTAATGAAGGAGTGAATAAACCAGAAAACAAAAAAGAAAACAATTGATCAAGTGCACTTGACAGCGACCTTGAGAATAACACGAAAGGTGACGGCCGAGTAAACTAATAAGTAACGATGAGAAAAGTTCACTAAGAAAAATCTTGTACAAGGTTTATATTTAAATGAACGAATAATGATATTATAATTATTTCTGGAATAGTTGAGAATCTTTTATTGACCTTTTGTTATGTCCGAATTTGATAAATCATAGTAGCATCACTGCAATTGATGGTTGCAATAATCATAAATATCGTTGGTACTTCTTTGTCATAAATTTTCTCGGTGTAATATATGTGACGTTATTTTATTTTGATATCGAATTATTTTTTATTTTCCTCTCTTAACGGCCAATCGTTTAAATATCGAATAGTCATTTTAACTATTGAACGTCGATGACATCCACGACGTACGCAGAAATGCGACCGGGCCTGGATTTACGATGATTGCCGTAGATGCACGTGACGATGAGCGAGTGTATTAGAATATTCGAGATTCTAATTGACCATATAAAGAGACCACTCCAATTGTGGTTAAATTCAAAAATCGCATAACGATCATTGCTCATAATGCGTCAATAATCGTGAGCAAACTACAGTAGACGATTCGATAATTTGACTCGATGGGGCAGGAAACGTTCACATAACTTCAGCAGGTTCATCTGGTACCGAGTGAGTCAAAAGAAAAATGCCAATGCTTAACCTCAAAATAAGCGGTGACTAGCGTAGTCATTGACAATGCTTCACCTCAAAATAATCAGCATTCTCGAGACTAATTAATTTACTATGAATCTCACAAGTACCTAATCGATTTTATGAAGCTCTAAAAATGTTCCTCAGATACTTGTTCATTAATTCTTTAATTTTCGTCAAAATCTGTATCGTCATGATTATGCATTTAATATTTATAGACGGTATCCCATAAGAGCCCATGTTATTTAGGATTTACATTTTTATTTATTTCTCACGAACAACGTACTCTCAGGTCTTGAAATTTCAACAGATGACTTTTTAGATATTAATAACTATATTCTGATTTCTTTATCAACATCTGTATTGTAAATCGTGTACCAGATGAACCTCCTTAACTTTCCCCTCATTCTCCCACTCACGTGTCTAAGCGCATGCGCACTACGCATGTTGGCAATACGCATGTCATAGATATTTCGCGGTCGGTTAAAGGTTTGAAGTGGGGAGAAATGGTCATAGGGGGAGTTAAGATACGCAAATGTGTTGCCATAGTAACGAGTTGAGTTATGCGAGCGGTCAAGTTATCTGATCACCACTGTACTTGACAATAACAGCACCTCCCGGGCGTATTTTTCTTAACCCTGCGCGCCAAGTTTTTTAGTTTGGCATGGTCTTTAATAATTTACGCACGCCAAATTATTCGAATTCAACAATATTGGCCAAGCTAATAGGCTTGGCTTGTATGATTTGTGTTTGTTTTTTAAAATTGCAGATTTCAAATTTTTCGAATTTCCTTTAAATTTTGAATTTTTGGGATTTTTTTGAATTTGAATTTTTGAGTTTTCTACACTACTAGAAAAAATTGAGGGGTCAAAAAAATTTCATAAATTTTTAGTGGTTTTTAACAATGCTGTATCTCAGTGAAAAATGATCGTATCGAGGTCTAAAAAAATCATTTTGAAGCTTGAAGTTTCTAGTTTTAGGATCTTTCAATAATAAAAAAATGTTAAGCTACAGGTTTCACTTGATTGAGTCCCAATCAAAAAAAAATTGTAAAAATAATTAAAAATACAGGAAATGAAGCAGATTTCGCCCCCTTTAATATGCCGCTTGTTAAATTAGTTTACGTTGACTTCCGGCGAAATGGCATAAAAAAACGTTTGAGACCTTTTTTGAAGTTTTGTCCGGAATCTGCCGCCGAAAATAATTGAACAACTGCACGAGTAAGCAACCATGAGAATAAACACTAGAGGTAACGCGCGGCCAAGTAAACTAGTGAGTAACTATGAGAAAAGTACACTGACAAAAATTTTGTACAATGCTTTATATTTAAATAAACGAACAATGAAATTGTCATTATTTCTGTAATAGTTGAGAATCTTTTATTAATCTTTTGTTATGTCCGAATTTGATAAATCGTAGTAGCATCACTGCACTGCAGGCTTTACAGTTATAGATCTAGCTTCCGCAGTAAAAGTGTGTACATAGCGTGTATGTATAGATGCATTGTCGCCTATATACGTGAGGCTTTTGTAATCGTACGCGTGTGCGAGAGAGAGGCGATGAGGATTCATGTAATGGGAATCGGAAGTTCGATCCACCATCCCGAATCGATAAAATAAGCGGCAATAAAGGCAAACGAAATATACATTAAATTTCATCGTCTTTCGTTATTTCGCCCTATTTCATCCTGAAACACAATAAAGGCTTGCACATAATGGTTGCAATAATCATAAATATCGTTGCTACTTCTTTTTTCATAAATTCTCGGTGTAACGTATGTAACGTTATTTTATTTTCATAACGAACCATCTTTTATATTCGTCTCTTAACGGCCAATCATTTAAATATTGAATACTCATCTTAAATATTGAATGGCGATGACATCCAAGAGACGTACGCAGGAATGCAACCAGGCCTGGATTTACGATGATTGTCGTTGATGCGTGTGACGATTGGGCGCGTGTATTAGAATATTCAAGATTCTAATTGGCAACATAAAAAAGGATGTTCTAGTTATAGTTAAATGCGAAAATCTCATAAAGATCATTTCACATAATTCGTCAGTAATACGTGAGCAAACCACAGTAGACGATCAGCTAGCTCAACTCGATAGGACCAGAAACGTTTACATAACTTAACTTTTCCGTCATTTTCTCACTTGCGTGTCAAAGCGCATGCGCACTACGCAAGTTGGCAATACGCATGCTCATAGATGTTTCGCGGTTGGTCGAAGGTTCGAAGTGGATAGAAACGGTCATAGGGAAAGTTAAAATATGCGGATATGTTGCTATGATAATGAGTTATCTGTGTTATCACCAAAAAAGTAGATATAATAATTTTCTATCTTATGTCGTGGAAATCCTGCAGTACCTCCTGGGCTTATTTTTCTCAACCCTGCACGCCAAGTTTTTTAGTTCAGCTTGGTCTTCAAGAATTTACGCACGCCAAGTTTTTGGCTTGGCTTGTGTGATTTGTATTTTTTTTTAATTTCAGATTTTAAATTTTTACGTTTTCCTTCAAGTTTTGAATTTTTGGGATTTTTTTTTAAATCGAATTTTTTAGATTTAATACTTGGCGTCCTTTTTTTTACTTTACTATATACATCTTTGTGGATTATTGCGGATGACACTAGCTCCAGAAAAAAGGCTGGCCGTGAAATGCAAAAGCTGCATACACGGTTTTTTTTCTTTAAACTAATAAATGATATAGCGTGAATTAAGGTCAGGATCAGGTAAGGACTATCGGTTATGAGGTATATGATTTATTATCATTCATGGTAATTGATGAGAAAACCAAGAACGTCAGATTTCATAGCATTTCGTTCGCTGCGCACTGGTAAAAATTTTGTCAATAATGAGGTTTATGATTTTTTAACTCATCGATGGGAGTTTTTGTATCCAAAATATGATTTGTGGAGTTTGGTGAAGAAAAAGAATAATGGACCTTAGTATAAATAACATTTTATTCAACCGAATGAAAACACTTTGCAAAAAGTCGACAAATCACCCCCAAAAATACCAAAAATGGTGTACAAAAATTGGAGACAAGTACATTTACGAAAGTATCTCTAATTCAGTATTCTTACAAAAAGTTGTTAAATAAATAGACATGAAACTCACAACACACATTGCTAAGGACATGTAGTTTCCCAATGTAACATTAATTGTGTAATCATGATTTTTAGGGGTGGAATCAAAATCAAAAAATTCGAAAAAATCTTGACGGTAAAAATTTAAGAAATAGCGAAATCAAGTGAAAATTGTTGACAAAGGGATCAATGAAAAAAATAATCAAGAAAATAAAAAGTAATTGGCGAGTTTTTTCACTGAGCATACCTGGTTTTTACCTGTTAACGAAAAAACCGTTTCGACTGATCATCCGTTAAAAACGAACTCGCCAAGTACTTTTTATTTTTTTAATCATTTTTTTCATTAATAATTTCCCTTTCTCGTTAATATATATGTATGTATGTGTGTATGTATATATTGCCACGAGCGCGCTCATGTGCGACGTTGTCAAGTGTACCCAACTACTTCGCGGCCGTCTGTCTTCTGCTATGTAATAACGTTTTTATCGAGATTATCTTAAAAATTCTCTTCGAATAATTCGATGACCCTATTTTTTTTATAAGATCTCATTGCAATATCCATATTTGCATTTAAAAGTAGTGACTTTAATATCAATGATATCAAATCGATACAGTAATGAATTCGGTAATTACAATGCTGGCGGAACGGGTTACCCATAAATCGACGGGTTGATTTTTCCATTTTCAATCTAATATTACGTGTTGGAATCTTCGATTATGTATCCTGAGTTTTCACGACATAGAAGTTTATCACATAAACTCATGTATATTTAACTTTCAAGAATAGATCTCATAACGATTGTAGCGCCACTCCTACCTTAATCTCGACCGTAGGCCTCATCGTAGGAAATACTTTATTTCAACTTTGCCCAATAGTCGCCCAACGGTCGGCCAAGTACAATACATGACGCTTGGCCAATTATATCAGCCTGTGTTTATCGGTAGTAGGACCGTGCCTACGCCCCAGTACTGGGAAGCCGTTGGGCCGATTGCACAACCAAGCGTCGCGCTACTGGCGAATTTGGTTGGCGCAATGCTGGGCCAACGATGAATCCGTTGTAAATTTTTTTACGAGAAAACACATAAAAAATTTAGATCAATGGGTTTGGTCAATCCTGAGAAATTTTTTGGAGTTTACTCCTTAAGAAACGATATTAAGCCCCCGGTATGGAAAAATATGGGGAGTTAAATCGAGCGTTACGAAAAAGCGAGCAAGCCGGACAAAAGAATGGCTTGAAACAAAAGTGCCAGCGAACTGTCAAATAGTTTAATCAGAGATATAAAATCACGACGTTTTAGTTTTTACTTCTATCACGAGTATCCACGCACAAACGATTTTTAGGTCTATCTATTGTATCAATGTTTATAAGCGAAGAAGTGAGTAAAAATGGAAGGAACAACGAAGAAACATGTGAGAAACAGAAGTGAGAAAAATGGAAGGAACAACGAACGAAAATGAAGGGCACGTGGATGCGGTTACTTGGTAAGTGATATTATTTATGTTTATATACGATGTAGATTAAAATCGAAAGTTCAAGCATCTGAATTTTTTCAGATTTTACAAAAAGGCCCCGTTAAAAAAAAAATCCAAAAAACGCGTGACCAAAAAATTCTGAAAAAATTAGGGAAATTTTTTTTCAATGTCCTTTTTTATACCAAAAATTTAGAAGAAAATCAAAATCATCAAGACTGTGATTCGACATTTATATTCCGGAATATTGATATGCAATTTTTGTTCACAGTCCTGTAACTAACCCGCTATCAACACTACCTCTAAAAACATCGAAAACTGCGGCCGAGCGGCATCGAGAGTACAGACTGCGAAAAAAAAGGGAAATTGTTCGCAGTTCGAAAACTCCGGCGACTCCGGCCAAGCGGCAGCGAAAGTACAGAACCTCGATAAGGACGACGGTTTGCGCTTAATACAATTTTTGAAAGAAGAACTTAATTTAGATTTATCTTCTGGCAGAGCATTGGGGACAACTAGATATGGTGCAACCATTGATGCGATGTTTTCCCGGTTCGTAACCCATGTAATTTCCGACGTGCACGTTTCGTATTTAAGTTACCACAAACCGATTGTCACAGTATTTAATGTCGATGTTCCTAATGATGATGTTAACAGTTCAATAAATCAATCTCTTTAACGATGTATTCATGTAATTTATTTTCATCGAATCAATATTTCATAAATAAATATAAATAAAAGTTCATGCATGTTTTCAGTATTTTAAGAAACACGTTTATTTACACCCTTTGCCTAAGGCTATATTTTGAGACAATCGTTCTTAAGGAGTAAGCTCCATTCGCGCGTCGGAGCTGACACGCACGGGTTTTTTTTCTGTTTTTTACATATTTCACTTTTTCTCAATAAACAATTGAGATAGGGATCTGAAACTTTCAGGATCTTATTATTTTATGAGTACCTACTTATGCGCTAAGTATCATTTAAAAACCATTCGGGGCAAGATTCACCATGCTTATACCCTTTCCTCATTTCCTCAGATTTTTATGTATTTTAAATTGATAGGGAATAATAGATATGGGGCATTCCACGCCAAATCGACCACTTTAGAACTCAACCCTTTTCGATTTGGCTGAAACTTTTTTTATCTTTTTTTACCCCATCAAAAACATTTTTCAGAATTTTTTTAAATTTTTACACCCAGCCGATAAAAAGTGTTGAATTTTTTTTTAAAAATGGCTTTTGATTTTTCAAGTAGCTATCACTTTTTCAAAATTTGACGTATCGGGACGATTTTTTTAATTTTTTTTTCATTTTTTAATGGACTTTTTGAAAAAAAATACAAACTATTAAAACCCACCTTCATCGTTTTTTTTAGATTTTCGGAAAAAATCGAAAATTTCTCGATGATTACCATTTTTTCTTTTTTTTTCTTTTTATTAAATCAAACTTTGACATTTTCTGCAAATCGTCAATTTTTTCAGAGTGGTGTTTTTTCGATTTCTATTTTTTTTTTCAGTTGAAAAAAAAACTTTTTTTCAACTAGCCTTATTTCTTAGAACACCATTTTGCAAATTTTTGAGGGTGTTCAGAGGACTACGAAACTTGAAAAAAAAAATTGAAAATGGTAATCATCGAGAAATTTTCGGTTTTGTCCAAAAATAAAAAAAAATAAAAAGATGAAGATGCGTTTCAATAATTTCTTTGTATTTTTTTCGAGAACAATATTCCAAAACAGTTTTCGAAAAAAAATATAAAAAAATTATTGAAACCCATCTTCATCGTTTTTTATTAGATTTTTGGAAAAAATCGAAAATTTCTCGATGATTACCATTTTTGATTTTTTTCTTTTTATTATATCAAACTTTGACATTTTCTGCAAATCCTCAAATTTTTTCAGAGTGGTGATTTTTTTATTTCCATTCCATGTGAAAAAGAAAAATTTCCACTATCCTTATTTCTGATAACACCATTCTGCGAATTTTTGAGGGTGTTCAGAGGACTTCCAAACATAAAAAAAAGAAAGTGGTAATCATTGAGAAATTTTCGATTTTTTCCAAAAATCTAAAAAAAAAACGATAAAGATGCGTTTCAATAATTTTTTAATATTTTTTTTGAAAACAACATTCAAAAACAGTTTTCTAAAAAAAATTTAAAAAATTATTGAAACGCATCTTCATCGTTTTTTTTTTAGATTTTTGGAAAAAATCGAAAATTTATCGATGATCACCATTCTCAATTTTTGTTTTTTTATTTTATTTTTTCAAGTTTGGAAGTCCTCTGAACACCCTCAAAAATTTGCAGAATGGTGTTATGAGAAATAAGGCTGGTTGGAAGGAAGTTTTTTTTTCAATTGAAAAAAAAAATAGGAATCGAAAAAACACCACTCTGAAAAAGTTCGAGGATTTGCAGAAAATGTCAAAGTTTGATGTAATAAAAAGAAAAAAAAATCAAAAATGGTAATCATCGAGAAATTTTCGATTTTTTCCGAAAATCTGAAAAAAAATCGATGAAGTTGGGTTTTTATAATTTTTTTGTATTTTTTTTCGAAAAGTACATTAAGAAACAAAAATTTTGAAAAAAAATCGTCCTGATATCTCAAATTTTGAAAAAGTTTTAGCTATTTGAAAAATGAAAAGCAAATTTTTTTGAAAAATTTATAACTTCTTATCGGCTGAGTGTGAAAATTTGAAAAAATTCTGAAAAATGTTTTCGATAGGGTAAAAAAAAATGAAAAAGTTTCAGTCAAATCAAAAAGGGTCGAGTTTTAAAGTGATCGATTTGGCTTGGAATGCCCCATATATATTCAACTAATATGATTTGACTTCCATATATTTTTTTACCGAACGACTTCAACCTATTCATGCATAAGTCGAGCCTATGCTTTCTTTGCCTCAACCCCAGACTGTATGTCTATAACTTCCTTTATTTACATCCTGAACAATATATAGTATTTAAATATGTAAAGATTTTTATTCCACGGTAAATTTTTTGTTGTTGTTTACTTACAGAATATTTTACTTACCGAATATCGAATCAGCTCCAATGAACATGGAGATTAATTGATACTAATGTTCATAAAACACCATGAACTTTTATCGATAATAAAAAGAAATTATTGATATCGCAATTATTACGCACTCATATCTTCAATAACACTATCAGTCATGCTAAACATGTTCTGAATTAAAGTAGAAAATGGGAAGAAAATGGATTATGTATATCCGCGTATCACAGTTGTCAATATTTATTGGGTGTGTTCTTAAACGCAGTTGTTCATCGTTCTGTCTCTGTCAAACATATTGAAATAAAAAGAGATACGGCGATACAAAAACAATACAAAACTGCATTAAAGAACGCACCCATGATGTGACAGATCGTTCACACGAGGGTAAGCATGAAGTTGTTCATCGAACACAAACTTCAGCTTGATGCCGCAGCCAATCAGCGAACGAATAAAACGACAACAATACTTTATCGAATTTGCGAGATATTTTCAGGACGGTTTTTTAAATATAGAATGGGATTCCTAAACACCGTGAAGTAACGGCTATTTTTTTTTTTAATAGCTGTTACTTCACGATGTTTAGGAATCCTATAATATAAAAAGTGGGTCCAAATGACAGTGGACAATTGTTTTTGGTATAACGTTTCGATCCTTACTCGGATCCTCTTCAGATTTATTATTTCTAAAATTATATTCATGTTTGTCTAATTTTGTATAATATGTTTTACATTATAAGCTTAAGTGTTATGTGTCATGGCTGACCTGAATTTGCATGGGTAATTTTTGATCATTTGGTGAATCTTGGATAATATTCATTATGAATTTATTATATCAAGACGGGTCGTTTTTTTGAGATCCTTGGTGGGGGCCCCTTCTAGGGGTGAAGGGGGCGAAGCCCCCCTGAGGGGTTGAGGGGGGTGAGGCCCCCCCAAAGAAAACAAAACTAGTTTTTAAATGTAATTAAATGATCGAAATTACAAGATATTTAGGCTGTTCTTTCTTGGGCTTTTTTTCCTACATTTATTTTTTTCTAATCATTATTTTAAAACATGATAAATATACATGTCATAAAGATGGTTGAGGAGGTCTTCGTAAAGAAGGCTTGACGAATGACGGAAAAAAATGAGGAAGCTACTTGCAAATTTCAAATTTGCATGATCTAATTTGCAATGCATTTTCATTTTTATTTTTCAAATTAAACATTTTTTTCGAATATTATTTCAAATGAACTAACATAAAGTATGTTCAAGACCATTAATTGTAAACGAGATACTGCCATTCTGAAATCATTTTTGTTCCTTATAAACAAAATTATACTTTTTTTTTAGGTGAAGGGAGCCTCTTTGTTGAAATTCAGTCTCTACGTAGAGGTTCTGAAGTCCTTAGACAACCTTTCTGTTGAGTTTCAGCCTCTACGTAGAGTTTCTAAAGGCCTCCGGCAGCCTCTTTGTAGAGTTTTCGAAGGCCTCGGATTGCCTCTCCGTAGAGTTTTTGAAGGCCTCAGACAGCCTCTTTGTGAGTTTCAGCCTCTACGTAGAGTTTCAAAAGGTCTCAAACAGTCTCTCCGCAGAGTTTCTGAAGGCCCTGGACAAGCCTCTCTGTTGAGTTTCAGCCTCTACTTAGAGTTTCTAAAGGCCTCCGTCAGCATTTTTGTAGAGTTTCTCCTTATACTTTCCCATAAGCTCAATTGTGTTTATCCAGGTATTTTCTTCATCATTTATTGTATTCATTATCTTATATTTAATTTCTTTATGTATATATGTCAGTAATCCTCCCGTTCTGCTATTTTTTGTATCGCAACGTACCATTTCATAATTATCGATGTTTAATTCTTCATCACCTATTTCTTGGGTCACATGTGTTTCTGTTAGACACAGTATTTTTGGTTTGAGCCTCACCACAACACTCTCGATTTCGTCTTATTTACTCAAAAATCCTTGAGCATTTAAAAGTAAAATAAATGGATCACTGTTTATAATCTGATTTTCTATTAATTGCTAATTCCTATTTCTCTCTACGATTCTCCTATACGTCTCGCATTTGGTGTTGCACAGTGGGGGATTTCGACCGAGTCGTGTCCATAAATCAGGGAAAGATTAGAACTGTACCAAATTAAGTGTTCCGTAGTTTTTTGGGTCACTGATTACGAATTTGGTATCGAAATTTTCAAAAACAAAATGGCGGCGGAGGTATCGTTGTTCGGTCTTAGAAATACTGGTTCGAAATGACTGAAAGTTGGCTAAGTGATATATATACGAACTGCGGTAAGCAGTCGGTCTTGCCCGAGCTCGAGAACAATCTGTCTCGTCTCCGAATCGGCTCTGTAAGCATCTCTCTGAAATAATAAATCAACAGAAACCAATCGTCTTGTATCCCGTTTAATCTCCCATACATAACATTGGCGACGAGGAAAATAAATTTACGCGTTAACTAAATGAGAGTAACATTAAATTGGCCGGAGATTGAAAGGTTTATTAGCGAAGAAAAAACTACATGGATAATAAATCTAAATAAACCTGAATTATTGGAGATATGTGCGAAATTAAATGTACAGGTTTCAGAAAACGCGAATATAGACTCGGTGAGGAAATTACTCCGGGAATTTATAAAAACAGAGGATAAAAAAAACAGTGAAGATAGCAGTGAAAGTGACGATCCTGAAAGGCAAGAGGAAGAAATAATGGCGAGAGCGATCGGCAAACTTGTGGATTTCGATCCAGAAAACCAATTATGGGAGGATTATATCGATCAATTCGAGTTCTACCTAGAAGCTAACAGCGCCACTGATGAAAACAAAAAGCGATCTACTCTTCTTACGGCCGTGGGGGTAAAAACATATCCCATAATAAAATCCTTCTGTTTTCCAAAACCACCGAAGGAGGTGTCTTATAACGATATTGTTAAAATATGCAAGGAACAATTTGGTAAATCTTCGAACGTTTTACTGAACAGAGTTCAATTTCACAAACGCGACCAATTAGAAGGTGAATCGTTACAAGATTTCGTTCGCGAGCTAAGAAAACTAGCTCAAGAATGCAAATTCGGCGGTCCGACGGAAAAATTACCGCTGGAGATAATGCTTCGCGACCGATTTGTTGCAGGTATCAGAGACAAGGAATTACAGAGATATTTGTGCCGAAGGCACGAGGAAGTTGAAACGGACGAAAATCTGGACGGTCTCACGCTGAGCAAAGCTTTAGAAATTGCTCGAAACGTAGAATCGACCGCAGATCAACAAAAATTAATCCGACAGAGAGAGACGAAATTGATAAACAAAGTCGCGGGTGAAAAGAAAAAATATGAGAAGAAAGGTAACCGAGGAAAAGGGTGCTACAGGTGCGGATACAAAAATCACACAGCCGACACCTGTTTCTTCAAAAATGAAAAATGCGGCGCTTGCTCAAAAACAGGGCATCTTAGCAGAGTGTGCAAGGGTAAACAACGAGCTCAAACAAGCTCGAAGACAAATCCATCGAGCACACATCGCGTAGAGGACGCCTCGTCTAACGAAGACAGCCCATCAGAAGAGGACAGCGATAGTTATGCCAACGCGATAGTAAACCGAGCTACCGTGTGCGAGAATAATGATAAGTACAACGTCACGGTCGAAATAAACACGGTACCTTGTTCGTCCGAGGTAGACAACGGCGCACACGTGTCTCTAATAAATCAAGACACATACGATCAAATTTGGCCACAAACCGAACCAAAGTGGTCAAAAAAAGTCAAACTTTTCGCGTACGGGAGGAAACGACTAGACGTTTTGGGTTCAACGGAGGTCTCGGTTAAGTACGGTAAACACGAAGCAAATTTACCGGTGACTATAATGCAAGAAACGACTGGGCCAAACCTTCTTGGAAGAGATTGGTTTAAAGACCTGGGAATAAAAATTGTGGGAATTCAAAACGTAAAAAAAATCGAAACAGATTACAAGAAAATGATCAACGAATTTCCATTCATAACATCCTCGAAATTAGAAGGACACCACGGAACTCCAATTAGCGTTCAACTACGAGAAGGAGCAAAGCCAAAATTTATTAAAGCAAGACGCCTTCCATACGCGTTACAAGAAGCCACGAGCGAAGCTTTAAAATGTATGGAAAATCAGGGAATGCTCATTCCCGTGATGCAATCAGACTGGGCAACCCCGGCGCACTTCGTGAAAAAGGCGAACGGGCAATTAGAGTAGTCGGAGAAATAAGAGACTCGGAATACCCCATTCCCACGGTATCAGAAGCGTTCGCAACGCTCAATGGAGGCAAAATTTTTTCACAAATAGATTTACAAAACGCATATAAACAGCTACGCGTTGATGAAAAAACCTCGGAAATCCTCACGTTGAGCACGCCCATCGGCCTCTTCAGAGTCACCAGACTACTCGATGGTTTGTCGGCCGCACCAAGGATTTTTCAGCACTTCATGACCAAGATTACACAGGGTATTCCTGGAGTACAAATATATATAGACAACATCAAAGTTCAAGGACGAACAAAAAAGGAACACGATGAACGGGTAAAAGAAGTTCTGAAACGGTTACATAAAGCAAACCTAAAAATTAACACGGAAAAATCAATTTTTGGCGTAAAAAGCATGGAATTTCTAGGACACACTATTTCAGCGAAAGGAATCACACCGATGAAAGACAAATTAAAGGCAATCGAACGGATTCCAGCGCCAAAAGATAAAAAGGAGCTCCAAATTTTTCTCGGAGGAATAAACTTCTATGCAAGGTTTATAAAAAACCGTGCAAAAATCGCTGAACCCCTGCATCGGCTATTGGACGAAAAAAAAATGGAATTGGGGAAATGCCGAGCAAGAGGCTTTCCAAGACTTGAAAGGAAACCTAATGGGATCTGAAATTTTAATACACTACAACGACAAACTTCCACTAGTCGTCTCAGCAGACGCCTCACCCATTGGAATCGGAGCAATTCTGGCCCATGAAATGCCTGACAACTCGGACAAAGTAATAGAATACAGCTCGAAGACTCTATCGAAAACACAAAGAAACTATTCACAAATCGTTCAAATTTCCATCAATACTTGGCAGGAAGGAAATTCAAACTGATCACGGACCACAAGCCTCTGTTAGGCATTTTCAAGAAAAACAGTAAAAACACACAGAGACTTTCACCAAAACTCGTACGATACAAGATAACAATGTCAGCCTACGACTACGAACTAATTCATCGACCTGGAAAAAAACACGGAAATGTTTATATGTTATCAAGGTTCCCACTTCCAGAAAAAGCCGTGGAAAACGAAGAAATCGCGAACATTCTCATGCTGGAAGGATCACCAAGAAACCCGATATCAGCCTAAGAGATCATGGAAGAGACAAAAAAAGACGAAATCCTGAAAAGAGTAAGAACCTACATTAAAGAAGGATGGCCAAAACACATTTCGCCGACGCTAAAGAACTTCTGGATAAAACGAAACGAACTGGCGACTCAAGAAGGTTGCATTGTGCGAGGCGAAAGAGTGATTGTACCAAAAAATTTACAACGTGAAACCCTACAATTTTTACACCTAAATCACTGCGGCATAGTGGCAACAAAGGCATATGCAAGATCATACGCCTGGTGGCCCGGGATCGACGAAGAGATCGAAACCATGATCAGCAACTGCGACAAATGCCAAGAGAACCGAAACAATCCGCCCCGAGCACCGATTGAAAATTGGGAAATTCCGGAAAATCGAGGACAAGTATTCTTGATCGTAGTGGATGCGACATCGAAATGGATAGAAGTGTCAAATTGTTAAAGCAACATACAACACCTTCAACGACGACGGGCCTCACGCCAGCCGAAATAATGATGAATCGAAAGCTACACATTCCGCTGGATCTCATGAAACCAGGGAACGATACAAAGAAGCCCACGGCTATCGAGACACCTATCGGAACGAGAAAATTCAAGATTAACGAACAAGTTCGAATGAGAATATATCACAGCAAAATGGGACCAAAATGGACGCGAGCAATTGTAATAAAAAAAACCGGACCATTGTCGTATGAAGTACGAGAAGAACAAACCGGAGCAGTACACAAACGCCACGTAAACCAGCTTGTAAAAATCAAAGCTGGACCAATAATCGAGTGAAAAATATAAAATAAATAAATCAATTTATACTAGGGGGGAGGGATGATATATATACGAACTGCGGTAAGCAGTCGGTCTTGCCTGAGCTCGAGAACAATCAGTCTCGTCTCCGAATCGGCTCTGTGAGCATCTCTCTGAAATAATGAATCAACAGAGACCAATCGTCTTGTATCCCGTTTAATCTCCCATACATAACACTAAGATATGTTTTTGGGGTTGCTGATTACGAATTTGGTATTGAAATTTTCAAAAACAAAATGGCGGCGGAGACATCGTTTTTTGATCTTAGAAATACTGGTTGGAAATGGCTGAAAGTTTGCTACGATACGTTTTTGGGATCGCTGATTACGAATTTGGTATCGAAATTTTCAAACACAAAATGGCGGCCGAGATATCATCGTTCGATCTTACAAATACTGATTGGAAATGACTGAAAGTTGGCTAAAAAACGTTTTTGGGGTTGCTGATTACAAAATTTGTATCGAAATCTTCAAGAACAAAATGGCAGCTGAGATATTGTCGTTTGATCTTAGAAATACTGGATGGAAATCGCTGGAAAATACTGGAGGAGTTTTTGGGTCAACTATAACAAAATTCGAGATATTTTGGTGACGATTAATTATGATAATCACTTTTATTCAAAAAAATTGTAATAAAACTCAATTGGAGTCATACTCCTCGCTCTCGGACGTGGACAGTTCCCTGGTTGAATCATCTTCTGCGTCGCTACAGAATATCAGCCGCAGAGCATAAGTCGATAGTTTTTTGTTTCGTCGCTGGAAGTTCTTTTGAACTTAAGATATATGGATCTGAGGATACCAGCAACCAGTTGAGGACATCTTGCATCGTCCATTCTCGGGAGCACTTGCGAGAAAATCCCTCTCGATATTTTCTTATATCTTTATTCCGGGCTTCCTGGGCCTCCTCCGATAGCTGCCTGATTGGCAAAGATGCGGAAGCTATTATTTGTGAACCTTGCATAACAGCTTATGCACTGCTGTTGGCATATTATACCACGGGTATTCGGTTACATACATCCTTGCTGTTTCCAATGCGTATTCTTTATACTTTTCCACATCGATATTTCTTCCACAGGATATCACCTGTGGAATTGCGTGAAATTTCTCCATCAGCCGTTCATTTACTCCAGTTATCGGTGAAACTTTCGGCGAATTTTCGAAAAAACCATCGCTACTGCTGCCATAACCCGGTTTTGGTAGATCTACCACAAGTCCCAAGCTCGATCTCAACCCGTTTTGGATATCAAATTTTCGTTGCTTAACTGATGCCTTTTCACTCTCCGTACGAGCTTGCCATTTTTTGAGGTGTAATTTGTAAGAAATATGCAGTAAACACTGGAACATACGGATCCACGCGTGTAGTGTTGACATACCGTAACTTAAATTTGACTCGATTAATGGCAGATTCAGAATTTTGTCGATGTCATTGAAGTCCTTTGATGTGGCACTACACAAGTTACACCTTAGCGATGAAGTTGTGGATGTCACAGCGTTGCACACCTTACCATCTATCATCGTGAACAGCATTTTGTAATTTATCGTGATTACAGAGCCATCTGCAACCATTATGAATGGTTCCAGCAAGAATATTTGTTCATCGATGTATTTTTTTTTCATTTACAGTCACTTCAGTAGTTTCACGAACGAACTGTAGTCTAATTGGTCGGCAGAATCGAGGTGATGAGGGCCTTGGATTTTCCCATATGACTTCGGTGGTGCTTTCGTCAGATTCGCTATTAGAGGAGGTGAGTCGAAGAGGAACGAACGACGTGAGAAATATATGTGCGTCCGAAGCAGAGTCATCGCTGAATGATTTCCTATATTCACTCTGGCCTGAACTTCCGTCGCATCCCCACTTACATGTCAATTCAGCTGTGATACGCTGGGTATTGAGTGATTTCGAAAAATCTCCTCGAGAGCAAGAGACGTTCGCTGGTGTGATCTAGTAAGCCTTGTAATTTTACGTCCACACTAGTTTCGGTGACGGTGATGCTGGATGGAGGCGGATAACAGAGCTTCTTGGCTATTTGCACGGAGTCGTAGCTCGGATAAACTTTGCAATTCACTGTCCTCAATCTCTTTCTGATGATGTTGTACTGATGTCTTGTCAGTTTTCCGTCAACTATATCGGACAGTGCTTCATCCGCAGAAATCGTTTGCCGTGCATCAGATGTTTTCGCAAACGCTGCTCTGTACCGTGTCGCTCTCATTGGTGAAGCAGCAACATCTTGGATAATCTTTGCTGAATCCAAGCTTCCAGAAGACCGGGAATTCATCGTTGTTGCTTGAAATAATTGTGCAGGCGTATATTTTTTGCGTAGCTCGTCCGATTTTCGACGCTTTGAACCATCGCTTGATGTAGCGAAGTCCAACGATGGCCGACCACGCCGGCGACCAGGTGTGGTTTGCGACTCTTTTGAAGTTGAATTTTCTGCTCCGTAATCTTCTGATTGCTTTATTGTGCGAAGAGAGAATGAAAAATCAGTTTTTAACCAATTTTCGTTTTTTCCGTCAAAAAATCTTTCATTGCTTCTCGCCTTCTGTCACTTCGTTCGCATTTTAAATAACAAGTTCGTTAACTGCGATCTTGCGGTCAACTGTATTTGCACAGGACAATCAGCTTCTCTTGACAGTTCATGCTCCAAAATTTTCAATTGAGAATTGAAGTCGGATTTCATGCAGTTACGCAGTTTCGCGAATATTTTTTTCCGCGTCCAAACGACGACCTGATCCTGGGTTCCTTTAAAAAAAACGGATACATATATAATTACAGTTATTTACGGTGCTAGAATGACATGTATTATGGAGCTCTGTTTGCACACTACATCATATATAGTGTTTTAATCAAGATTTGATGAAAGATGAAAATAAGGTGTATAAAGAATTCTTCATATTTTAATGTTTTTGAATTTTCGAACGTGCCTTCGCGATAAAATTTCACATGAACACATTTTGGAGAAAAGGACAGTCTTTTGTAATTCAAATGCCAAAATTATACAAACTGTCCCTCACCCCCCAGTTATCCGTTCCGAGAAGAGACGCAATGTATGACCTGCAGCTGCGCGCACGAACACGTAAGCAGTGAGCGGGCGGCGGCACGGCGCCCGAGCCAGAGACCTTTGTTGAGCGCACACGCCGATCGAATAAAATACGTTAGATTTTTTTTTCTTTTTTTTTCAAATTTCCCGAAGCCCGGGGTCCTTCCCCTTTAGCAAACCCCTACCCCAATCTTCTACTTCCAAGATTCCCCACTTCCTCCCCCCTTCCAATATTCCCCACCCTTTCCTTCCCACCTCCCCTGAGTCGGTCCTGAGTTCGTCTTCCGATGCCGGAGCTACGTCACGCCTCGTCGAGAAATTGTAAACATGGACTACAGCTATATACATGTGACTCACACCTGTACGAGACTTGTGTATGCCACATATTATATATCTGAAGCTTGTCACGCCGATATTTTTACTTCTCGACGAGACTACGGCACAGGAAATCGAACCCAGGATCTCCCGATGCTCTGGTTTAGAGGCAAGCACGCTAGCCACTACTCCAGAGTACCGGATTGAAATACGTTACATCTAACCCGGTCAAAAGTGCAGGTTGGCTCTTTCAGAATCATTTACCAATAGTTTATACTTCAAATTGATCGAAGAATGAACACGGAATTCCGTGAAATTTGATACTTTATATCTGTGTATCGTCAGTTTTCTTTCAAATGAATTATCACTTTTTCGATGTACATTATATGTAATGAACAAACAGAGCGACAGTTTTTTAGAAAAAGTAAAATGCCTATAATATACATACCTTTAGGAACCTCAGCCATAATTTCAATATTTTTTTGCGATTTTAACTTCGCGTAAATATTACTTTGAACTTTGTGATTAATTTCGTGGACGCGCGCGTCAAGCATGTGCCGTTGCAGAGGGTCAGCTTTACACTGAAGTATCTCGGCAACCACAGGTCGTCGGGAGGCGGGCTTAACGGTTTTGAAAAAAATCACTTTTTCGATTTTTGGACACACTTTGGCCGAAACCCTCCACTGTGTGTCGGTTGCCTCATGATCACATGATAAATCATCTAGTTTGAAATTTTATTCAATATCCGAACAATTGATACATCTTTTGTTATTTGATGTGCATTCTTTTGTATCGTGGATATCACCACATTAACGGCATGTTTTTATA